>CM028353.1:59726669-60184911 GCA_016618105.1 Dendrobium huoshanense
TCAAATTTTTCTAAGGCAGATTTTCCATTATTATGAGTGAACACCTTGCAACTAAATACATGCAAATGAGACAAATTAGGTGTTCTACCTTTTAGCAACTCATAGGGTGTTTTATTCAAATTTGATCTCACATTCACCCTATTTAGAACATAGCATGCAGTGCTAACCGCCTCAGCCCAAAAATATCTAGGAAGTGAGTATTCTGCCAACATTGCTCGGGCGGCTTCTATTAATATTCTGTTTTTCCTTTCAACTACTCCGTTTTATTGAGGGGTTCTAGGTGCAGAAAAATTGTGATCAATCGCTTTTTCTTTACATAAATTTTCAAATCTTTCATTTTCAAATTCTCCTCCATGATCACTTTGTATAGAAATTATTTCACTGCCTAGTTTCCTTTGAATCCAAGTAGAAAAATTTCTGAATTCCTCAAACGATTCACTCTTATGAAAAAGAAATCTAACCCAAGTGAATCTTGAAAAATCATCCACTATAACAAATCCGTATACCTTCCCTCATAGACTTTCAGTTCCTACAGGTCCAAAAAGATCCATGTGAAGAATTTCCAATGGTTTACTAGTTATAAGATCCTTATTAGACTTAAAAGAGGACTTCACTTATTTTCTTAATTGACATGCATCACAAAGGTGGTCCTTAGTAAAGTCTAGTTTTGGTATACCTCTCACTAAGTTCTTTTGGGTAATTCTCCTATGGTTTTTCACACTAGAATGACAAAGTCTCCTATGCCAAAGCCAAGATTCATCAGAAATAGTTTTCAAATAAAAAGCAGTAGGAGATTGAATACAATTTAAATCTAGCATGTAAACATTGTTTACCCTCTTTCCATTTAAAACATTTTTCCCATTTTGGCTTATTATGCAGCTAGTAGGTAAAAATTTTACATTATAGCCCTTATCACATAGCTGACTTATGCTCAACAAATTATGTTTTAAGCCTTCAACTAATAACACATTGTCTATGAAAAAGTTCTTCAAATTTTTAATCATACCTGATCCAATCACTTTCTTTGTAGTATTATCTCCAAGTGTAACCTTGCCTCCAAACCTAGCTTCCAGCGTTATGAATTGAGCAGTATCTCCAATCATATGCTTAGAACATCCATTGTCCAGGTACCATATGCTCCCACGAGGTCTTGTGTGAGAGCAATCCTGCAAAAATATCAAATGTTAGACATGGGAACCCAAACAAGTTTGGGTTCACCTTTTTGAAATTTATAATCAGATGCATGTATGGTATGTCTAGGTTTATGCATCTTAGTTCTCCACACTAAATTAGTTGTCATCTTTAAAGTGCAGGTGTGAGATATATGTCCCAAAAATCCACAATTATTACATTTAACATCAGGAAAAGTATTCCTAGGCTTTCTTCCATATAATTGTCTGCTAAGGGATTTCATGAAATTAGGATAATATTTAGGATTTGTAAATCTTCAAGTTTAGGGGGTTTCCTATTATCCTCGAAAGCTCTTATTGTCAGTTTATAGAATGAATTCATATCTTCCAAGATTTGATTTGTATAATTGATTCGATATGTTTTTCTCTCAGATTCATCCTTAAAATTTTTAAATTCTTTTTCAAGATCAGCATAGGATGATTTTAAATTCTCTAAATTCTTATTCAAGTCATAATATTCGTCAAGAAGTTTCATGTGGTTGTTATCTATTAATGCATGATCTTTCCTAAGGATTTCATGTTCCTTCTTAAGCTCTTCCAATTCAAAACTTACACTAGCATGCATCTTTTTCATTTTCCTATTTGCATCATGCATGTGTTCAGAAACTTTAAGTAATTCATCATAAGTTAAGTCACATACCTCTTCTTGATCTGATTGATCAACATTATCTACCATCAAGCAAAGGTTGGTGTCTTCTTCTTCTTTTTCAGTCTCAGATGAATATGAAGCTGAGTCCGCCTAGAAAGCTCTTTGAAACTTCTTCTTGCCCTTCTTTACCATTGGTTTCTCCTCTACCTTCTCCTTGCTACGAGTGGCTTTGAGTTTTGGGCAATCAGTCTTTATATGACCTGGTTTCCTACATTCATAACAAATTACTTCATTAGAAACCTTGCCATTTCTGTTAAACTTACCTCTATTCTATTGCTGGAGTCTCTTCTGCTTCCTCTTTAAAAAGCTTCTGAATTGTCTAGTCATCAATGCAATATCGTCTTCATCCTCAGGTTGTGAGTGTTCACTCTCTGACTCTTCCACCTTTATTGTAATATTCTTCTCCTTTCGTGGTTCACCTGCATCAATCTTTCTTTGACTTACTCCTTGCTCATAAGTAATGAGTGAACCAAGAAGATTGTCAATAGAATATATGTTTAGATCTATAGACTCTGTAATTGCAATAATTTTAGCATCATAAGCAGTAGGTAAATATCAAAGAATTTTATTAACCATTTCAGCATTAGTTAATTCCCTACCAAGTGCATGCAAAGAAGTGACAATTTGTGTAAATCTTGTGTACATGTCTGAAATAGATTCATTAGGTTTCATGCGAAACAATTCATAGTCATGTAACAAGATATTGAGTCTTAATTGCTTAACCTCATTTATCCCTTCATAAGTTATATAAAGTCTATCTCATATGTCGTTTTCACTTTTGCAAGTGGAAACCCGCATGTAGTCTTCAGATTTTAAAGCACAAAAGAATCTATTTAAACATTTGGCATTTAGTTGTGCTAAGTCATGTTCTTCTATAGTCCAATCTGTAAAAGGTATTTCTACCCTAACTCCATTAACTAATCTAGTTGGTTTTGTGTAACCTTCCTGGACTAGGATCCACATACGATAATCAAGTGACTGTAAGAAAGTAGACATGCGTGTTTTCCAAAAATCAAAAGGTATATTGTAAAACAGTTGAGGTCTAGTTATAGAGTAACCTTCAGGTGTATTTCAGTTTTCGAATGTAGCCATCTACGTTAATCAAAAAGTAGTTTAAACTTATGATTTTGAAACTGTGCTCTCGTACCACTTGTTGAATCTAGTAATTAGGTTGTTAAGCCTAAGTTAATGTCCCAAGGCTACCAAGAGGGGGGGGGGGGGGGTGAATTGGTAGTTTTAAAAAATTTAATCCGTCTTTGAATTTAAGTCGAACCGAAATGAAATTTTTTTTTTAAGTTTTTCTAGAAAATATTTTTCAACCATAGAGTTCTTAAAACATTAAAATAAAATGCAGAAACATAAAAACTGTAATGTAAATAACACCAGATTTATAGTGGTTCAGTCTATAACCAGACCTACATCCACTCCCTAGAGGCACCCTCTGAGTATTGCACTAATACCAATAGTGACTCTCCTTTTGCACCCACAGCAAGGCGGAGAAGCCTTTACAATACACTCTTTTCACCACTACCCGGTGCGGCAGAGAACCGTCGTCCTTTTACATAATCCCCAGTGTTGGCAGAGAACCGTTCGTCCTTTTACACAAACCCCAGTGTTGGCAGAGAACCGTCCATCCTTTCACACTCTTCTAGTGTGGGCAGAGAACCCTACAGCTGTTCACAATCTCCAAGTGTAGGAAGCGACCCTTTAGGCTATTCACACTCTCCAAGTGTCGGCAGCGAACCGGATCTTCTTGACAGATCTTCTCACAAGAAATCTAGAAGGAAGAAAGAAAAGAGTGAAGTAATCCAAATTCACAAGTAGAGATTCTTACCTTTGAACTCCAAGTGAAGCCTTCACGCTCCAGTGGTAGGAATCCTCCTTTGAATGCTCTCTCACACTCTCTCCTTAGCTATTCTCTCAAGAGGCACAAAGATCAAATGACAAAAAGATTGGGAGGCAGTCTAATTTGGACTATTTATACAAAAGATAAGAAAAACCGTCCAAAAACTGCAAGTTTTCAATTCTGTACGCAGTGGATCGTCCCGTATGATCGTGGATCATCCTGGATGATTTTACTTAAACGGTTTAAAATGACCTATTTGAATATGTGTACGAAATGTCTTCGTACACGCTGATCGTCCCGTACGAACAAAGTTCGTCCGGTACGAACGGTTATTACTAGGTCGTTCTAGAAAACTGTTGAAAACCGTTCTAAGTTGGTTAATCGTCTGGACGAAAATTGGTTTTTCTGGACGAAATTTTTACAGAGAGCAGATCATTTTCTGACGATAATTAATTTCATCTGGACAAAAATTTTACAGAGACCAGATCATCCTGGACGATAATTAATTTTATCTGGACGAAAATTTTATAGAGAGCAACTCATTTTCTGACCATAATTAATTTCGTCTGGACGAAAATTTTACAGAAACTAGATTGTCCTGGACGGTAATTAATTTTGTCCCGGATGAATAGGACTTAGAAAATTTTTCAAACCAGTTCCTATTCGTTCTATGTGCTCAATAGGAGATAACTGTCTGATCGTCCCGTACTATCTGATATCGTCCCGTACGATCAGTATAAATTATATATGATCTCCTTATGTGTGTGTGTATGTTTTTATTCACTCAATTACAATCACTCCCTATCAAATTTAATTCAAAGAAAAATACAAGCTTCAAATTTACAAAGTATCTCATGTTGAATTTAATTTAAAGTCTTCGTAGTCTGGAGTCTGATTTTTCTGAAATGTTAGTACACACAAGAGCAAATACAAATATTCTAAAATTGTTAGGAGATAACTACACATTTGAACAATAATGTTTGAAATCATCAAAACTATACAAGTTGCAAAAATGTAAAGCATGCAAATAGCAACTATTTTAACAGGTAGAACCTCTGAACACTTTGCCTATAGATTGGTCATATTCTTCGAGTCATCCTAAAGAACTAATATTAGGAGACCCTTCTGAAGATATTAGAACAAGACGTGGAGTTAGAAAAGTAGTTAACCACTAAGCCTTCATCTCAATGATGGAACCCACCAACATAAATCAAGCCATTTCTGGTTAATTCTGGATCTTAGCCATGCAAGAGGAATTAAATCAGTTTGTTAGGTATGATGTTTGGAAGCTTGTGGAAAGATTAAAGGGCTAAATTATAGTTGGAACCAAATGAGTCTTTAAGTATAAAATGAATAATTCTGGTGTGGTGGTTAGGAATAAGACCAGATTGGTTGATAAGGGGTATAATCAAATAGAAGGAATTAATTTTAAGTATACTTTTTTTCTTGTAGCTAGATTCAAATCAATTAGACTACTACTAACCTTTGCCTGTTATAAGAGATTTAAGCTTTTCCAAATAGATGTCAAGAGTTCTTTTTTAAATGGGGTAATAAAGGAAGATGTGTTTATAGAGCAACACCAAAGTTTTGAGAGTTCTCAATTTCCAAATCATATTTATAAATTTAAAAAGGTCTTATATGGATTAAAATAGGCACCTAGAGTTTAGTATGAGAGGCTTAACACATTCCTACTAGAGAGGGAGTTTATTAAGGGGAGCATAGACACCACCTTTTTTATGAGGAAAGTAGGAGATGAGTTACTCATTTTTCATATCTATGTTGATGATATTCTTTTTGGATCTTTTAATAAAACTTTATGTGATATTTTTTTGTCAAAATAATTAGTAAATCATATGAATGAGTATGATGGGAGAATTATCGTACTTTTTAGGGTTTAGCATAAGAAAAATTGATGATGGAACCTTTCTTAATAAATCAAAGTACATTAAGGATATCTTAAAGAAATATGAAATTGAAAAATCCAAGCCAATAAACACTCCCATGAACTCCAGGCATAGCACTTAGGGATCCAAAACTTAGGAATCTGGTATCCTAGGCATAGCACTTCTTTTGAAATTATTAGATATTCTGATTCTGATTTTTCAGGGTGTAGGGTGGATAAAAAGAGCACTTATGGAACTTGCCAATTCATAGGACAGTCCTTAGTCTCCTGGTCTAGTAGAAAATAAAACTCTATTATACTTTCCATTATTGAAGCTAAGTACATTAACTTAGGAACTTATGTGGCCCAAGTCCTTTGGTTAAAGCAATAAATTCTAGATTTAGGATTATCTGTAGGCATAATTTCAATTCTATGTGATAACACTAGTGTCATCTTCATCTCTAAAAATCATATCTAACATTTGAGGACCAAATACATTGATATAAGGCATCACTTTATTAGGGACCATATTATCAAAGGAGATATTGAGCTACACCATGTAGCAACTGAAAACCAACTGGATGACATCTTTACTAAACCATTGACCTTTGAAACATTCAGCATTTTAAGGACCAGATTGAGTGTGAGTGACATAAATGCATGAAACTGATGATTTTTGAACTCTAAATTTTCTATTTTTTGATCTTTCTTTTGTTTTTTGTTTAAATATTGGTTTTTATTTATTTGCTACTGTCTTTCTATGCTTTCATTATTTATGTTATTATTTCCTTCATTTTTTTCTCACTACTGAAATAATATTTTTTATTATTTTTTTGTTTTTAAAAAATTGTAATCAATGATTGACATTCCTAAATCAGTTAAAGGAAAAAATAGTTTCAAGTTTTTTAAATCTTATTATTTTATTTATCATATGAATTTGATTCTACTTTTTGGTTTACTCTTCCATATATTAGATAGTGAGTTTTTGTTCTCTAATATCTAGAAGATATTCTTACAACTAAGAGTATTTAAGAGTTTCAAAAGGGAGCTAGCTTGCAAAAATGACAAGAGGCATAAAATGAGCCCAAAAAGAAAAACATAATTGAAAAGATGCACAATGATCACCAAAAAAATTAAAAAATATACAAAGTGTATTAAAAATTAAAAGATGAACAAAGTGCACCAACCAATTGATAAGAGGTACAAAATGATCCCACAAGAAAGAAAGATTACATTATTTTAAAACCTTTAAAGCTTAGAAGAACTCATGTGTCACTTAATATTTTCAAAGACTTGATTTTGAACTTCAAGATTGTGACTAATTACTTTGTTATATTATTCTATAAGATATTTTTTTGGAATGAAATTTTGAATGTATCACTTTTTCTTATCTGATTAAGTTTTTTGAGTTAAATCTTTGTTTTCAAAAGATGGTTTATATTGTAAGAAGTCCAACCTGGGGATAATAGGATCGGTTATTCTACCACTTTTCAGATTTTGATGATGTTAACTCATATTTTACAAATTTTTAATTTAATCAAAAGAAAAGTTTATCATATTCATGCTTTGATAAAAAAACTTTATTTTTTATTCTTTTTGTCTTTTTTATCATCTTTTCGTTATTTTATATTTGATGTTTACTAGTTTTTTATATTTTTGGGCCTCTTCTGATCACCTCCTTCCAACAAAATCTTTAATTTTTTTTAATCACATTATCTTGGAGGATATTCATATTATCCTGGACGATATCATCAAATCACCCTTCCTCATCCATATGACAGCTGATTTGACTCAATCTTTTAAGATCATCCCAGATGATCTAGATTATCTTGGATAATCTGATTACGTTCTACTCAATTATGTGTGATTGTCCTAGCCGATACAACTATTCGTCATAGATGATCCATGTGACAAAAATGATTACATATTTTAAATTTAGCTGGTACGATCCATTATAGATAATTGTCCTGGATGATCCACCTAATCATCTTAGATGATCTATTTTGTTAATAGTCATCCAGTAAGACTCTTCATGATGATCACCTATATCTAATTATTCTGAATGATATCTTATCGTCCTAGAAGATAGGACTACCTTTTTGACCAATCCTTTTGGTCGTCATAAATTCTCCTAATCATCATAGATGATCTTGTGACTATCTTGGATAATGTTCCTAATTCTTTATAAAAAACTAATTTCAAATGATTTTTTCACCTTTAAATCCTCCAATTCTTCTTTCCTTCTTAATCGTACTCTCAGTCCTTATTAATGGCTGGTGGGAAAAGGTCCAAGATGGTGACCGAAAGTTCCTCGAGGGCTACTGTTGACCCTTGATCACTGAAACGACTAACCAAGCTACCTATCTTTGATACAAAACTATTGGGATCACTCCCTCAAGGATTGTCAATCCTCAAATGCTCACTTACCCGATACTGAATCTGTTCACTCACACATCTCTCACTTTAATTCTAACACTGGCTTGCCCATTCAATTTTGAACACCTTATATGAGTTCTTCATAAGTCTTAAGATCAACTCCACCTACACCACTCTATAGTCCTATACGCATAGACGCCTAGTAGATGTTGCAAATCTATGATTTTGATGATAGCAAACATTCCTTATTTCTCTACGATTGCGTTATGTGCTAACGTTTCAGGTCCACACGATCAGACTGTAATCTGGAACCAGCTCAAGATTGGGTAGACTAGGTCTGTGTCAGTTTGTAATCTTTTTTCCTTCTTGAGTCTGTTGTATTTGGTGTGGTATCTGATGATTTGTAACTTGGAAGATTTTCTGTTGTGCTCTAAAAGATTTCTATTTTTGGTAACATCGTCCGGGACGATATAAATATCGTCCCGGACGATCTGACAAAAGTAGAAATCCTAATTAGGGCATTCTCATTAAAGTAGCCGTCTTTTTGCAAAACACATCGTCCTGGACGATTTTGTATCGGCCAGGACGATCGGCTCAATTCAGCAAGAATCTGCCGCCATATCTACTTAGGAAAATCTTATTTTTGGATATCGTCCTGGTTATCGGCCTGGACTATAAAATATCGGCCTGGCCGATCCAGGTCAATTTTTCCAAAATTTCTCAGGCAGTTTTGGAAAGCAATTAATGGGGATTTCGTCCAGGCCGATCGCAAGATCGTCCGGGACGATTAGACATCGTCCAGCTTCATTTCAGGGCGATTTTCAGGACGATTTTCCTCTTATTTGTGCTAATCGGCCAGGACGATTTGGCTATCGTCCTGGACGATAATGACGGCAACTTGCATTAATGAGCTCGTTTTGAGAGCCTCTATTTAAGCTATGGCAAGGCACTTTGTAAGTGTCTTTGGCAGCCGTTGTAGCTTCGTTCTTGTGGGGGAAACTTGAAGAGAGAGCTTGAAAGGGAGAGAGGAAAGGGTGGAGTTTGAGAGAGGGAGAAGATCCTATGAGGGGGGACTCAAGGGAGTGTGGAGGGGGTTCCACACGGTTGCTCCGGCGAACTCGCACCTTAGTACCATCGGATTCAAGGCTTGTCTCGAGGTAAGTTCACCAAAGAAGAAGTCTCTTTGGTGTCAAAGGACCCGGCAACTCCGCCGCACCGGGAGAGGTGGAAGTGATTGTGTAAGGGCTTCTCCGCTTAGCTGTGGGGGCTAAAGGAGAGACACTTGTGTTAGTGCAATACTTGGAGGGTGCCTCCAAGGAGTGGACGTAGGTCAAGGTTTGACCGAACCACTATAAATCCGGTGTGTTCTTTTCTTATTATCGCTTCCGCATTTATTTTTCTTCCGCACTTTTTGTGGTGATTTTGGTTTAGGTTTTTGTCTTTGTTTAAAAGATTCTTCTATTCCAAATCACCTCTCTCTTAATTAGCTTTGGGAATAAGTTCGTAAGGGCTTAACATCCCCATCAAACTTTCAAGTGGTATCAGAGCGGTTTTCATAAAATAAGTTTTTAAAAGCTTTTGAATTTCGATCCATGGCTAATATTTCTAATCGTATTTTTGCGGAAGGATATTCAATCACTAGACCACCATTGTTTGAAAATATTACATTTGAATTTTGGAAAATTCGCATGTCTACTTTTTTGCAATCGATTGATTTTCGTATGTGGCATATGATTTTAACAGGTTATTTATCACCATCACGTATTGTTAATGGAATTAAAACTGATATTCCTTTTAATCAATGGAATAGAGATGAACGAATGGATGCTCAATTAAATGCAAAGTCTTTAAATTGTTTTTTTTTGTGCTTTAAATTCTGATGATTTTATGTTAATATCCACGTGCACTACCGGTAAGGAAGGTTGGGATAAATTGCACACCATATACGAAGGCACTAGTGAAATCAAGCAATCCAAGTTGAATATTTTAATGCATGATTTTGAAATGTTTTCTATGAAACCTTTTGAAACGATTTTAGACATGTATACAAGGTTCATTCAAATTACTACATCATTGCATGCCTTAGGAAAAGATTTTTCAAATTTTGAAAAAGTTAACAAAATTCTTCGATGTCTACTGGATAAATTTGATTCTAAAGTTGTTGCTATTTGTGAGTCTAAAGATTTGAATGATTATTCTATTGATAATTTGATTGGCTCACTCATTGCCTACGAGCAAGGGTTGAGTCAAAGACTTTTGGATGCAGGTGAGACGATCGTTCTAAAAGCCGAAGATACGGAAAGAGGAAGCTTAGTTGGTGACGACAGAAAGGAATTGTCAAGCAAATCACAAAGCTCACCAATGCATAAGCAGAAGTGGAAAAAAGGTAAAATTGGTAAGGATGTTAATATTTCCTCTGACGTTATTTATTTTAAATGCAGGAAACCTGGACATATGAAAAATGAGTGCCCTAATTTAAGAATTCTCCCTACAAAAGAAAAGGGTAAGGCAAAGTTAAATTTAAATTGGGGAAATAATGAAAAGCAAAAAATCTCATGGGCAGATCTGGTCTCTGAAGCATCAGACCAGGAGAGAGATAATGGTTAAGAGCCTTTCGTATGTTTTTTTGTGTTGTGTTTTTGTGTTTCTTTTTTGTTGTGTTTTTGTTTTTATGTTTTTTCATTTTTATTTTACGTTTTTGTTTTGTTTATTCTTTGAAATTTTTTTTCGTAAAAATTTTTCTCTGATCTACACACACATTCACTTTTCTAGAAATGAAAAATTTACTTCCTAATTTTTCTTGAAATCTTTAGTAAGTTGTGATTGACTTCTCTAAAAACAATCAAAGGAAGGAAACTCATGTTTTTGACTTTCAATCTCTGTTTCCTAAAAGAGGTTTTTCTACTTTTGATTTAAAATCTTTTTCATCTTTTAAATTGGTTTTTGAAACTAAATTTTTTATCTCCCTATATTTTATTTATCGCATAGGAATCTTTTGCAAGTTGTTGAATCTAATTCAAAATTTTCTTAATCAAGAAATTCCCTTTATCAATAGTATGGGTTTACTTTTGGTATTTAAGATTTCAGAAAGGTAGCATAATCAAAAAAATTGGCCAATGATGCCAAAAATAAAAGAAGCGCAAAGCGCCAAAATTGAAAAATATAGAATACACAAAGTGTATCAAAAGATGCGCAGTGCGCCAACCAATTGTCAAGAGGCATAAAATGAGCCCACTAAATTTTAATGCTTACCATTCTTATACTTCTTAAAGCTTAAGAAAACCCTTGATTTTCGATGCTTGAGTTTGAAAATCTTGATTCATGATTCAAATCGTGCATTAATCTTCTATTAGATATATTTTATAAAAGGAGTTTTGAAAAATTACTGTTTCTTTCTCTAATTTATTCCTTGATTTAGATATTGAATTAAAAAGTTTTTTAGCCTTTTTAAAGAACTTGAGTTTGAATTATCAATTCTTGATTTTCTAACCTTTACTGGGCTATGTGTTGTCAATCCAATTCTACTAAGTTTTTTGATTAAAACCCAGAGGTAACTTTCTCATTTTAAGAACATTTTTTTTTCACTTGATCAGGGAATGTTTTTTTGTTCGTTTTGTTTTTTGTTTGTGCCTCCTCTCTTTTTGATAATGTCAAAGGGGGAGAACGTTGTATCTTTTTTCTTTTCAAAAATTTTAAAACAACAAAAATATTTTCATCTCCCCTATTTTTTTTAAAAAAGATTTATTCTAGTGAGGGGGAGATTAGGAGGATTTACTTTTATGAAAATTTAAATTGAAATGTTTTGCCATCATCAAAAAGGGGGAGATTGTTGCGAATCTATGATTTTGATAATAGCAAACATTCCTTATTTCTCTACGATTGCGTTATGTGCTAACGTTTCAGGTCCACACGATCAGACTGTAATCTGGAACCAGCTCAAGATTGGGTAGACTAGGTCTGTGTCAGTTTGTAATCTTTTTTCCTTCTTGAGTCTGTTGTATTTGGTGTGGTATCTGATGATTTGTAACTTGGAAGATTTTCTGTTGTTCTCTAAAAGATTTCTATTTTTGGTAACATCGTCCGGGACGATATTTATATCGTCCTGGACGATCTGACAAAAGTAGAAATCCTAATTAGGGCATTCTCATTAAAGTAGCCGTCTTTTTGCAAAACACATCGTCCTGGACAATTTTGTATCGGCCAGGACGATCGGCTCAATTCAGCAAGAATCTGCCGCCATATCTACTTAGGAAAATCTTATTTTTGGATATCGTCCTGGTTATCGGCCTGGACTATAAAATATCGGCCTGGCCGATCCAGGTCAATTTTTCCAAAATTTCTCAGGCAGTTTTGGAAAGCAATTAATGGGGATTTCGTCCAGGCCGATCGCAAGATCGTCCGGGACGATTAGACATCGTCCAGCTTCATTTCAGGGCGATTTTCAGGACGATTTTCCTCTTATTTGTGCTAATCGGCCAGGACGATTTGGCTATCGTTCTGGACGATAATGACGGCAACTTGCATTAATGAGCTCATTTTGAGAGCCTCTATTTAAGCTATGGCAAGGCACTTTGTAAGTGTCTTTGGCAGCCATTGTAGCTTCGTTCTTGTGGGGGAAACTTGAAGAGAGAGCTTGAAAGGGAGAGAGGAAAGGGTGGAGTTTGAGAGAGGGAGAAGATCCTGTGAGGGGGGACTCAAGGGAGTGTGGAGGGGGTTCCACACGGTTGCTCCGGCGAACTCGCACCTTAGTACCATCGGATTCAAGGCTTGTCTCGAGGTAAGTTCACCAAAGAAGAAGTCTCTTTGGTGTCAAAGGACCCGGCAACTCCGCCGCACCGAAAGAGGTGGAAGTGATTGTGTAAGGGCTTCTCCGCCTAGCTGTGGGGGCTAAAGGAGAGACACTTGTGTTAGTGCAATACTTGGAGGGTGCCTCCAAGTAGTGGACGTAGGTCAAGGTTTGACCGAACCACTATAAATCCGGTGTGTTCTTTTCTTATTATCGCTTCCGCATTTATTTTTCTTCCGCACTTTTTGTGGTGATTTTGGTTTAGGTTTTTGTCTTTGTTTAAAAGATTCTTCTATTCCAAATCACCTCTCTCTTAATTAGCTTTGGGAATAAGTTCGTAAGGGCTTAACATCCCCATCAAACTTTCAGTAGAGATCACCTATCAAGATTGCCATGAACTCCTCCAATTTTTTTACTATTGGAGATAAGATTCACATCTTATCTTCAGATCTTGATTATGACTAGGGTCCTACCAACTAACTTCTGAGGAACAAAAATGTCTTATACTATGATGGGGCATCAAGTACCTTAGTTAAAGATGTTAGGATAATCCTACATATTCTTAGACCCTCAGTACTCCTAAAGGTTGGTGACTGTATCCACATCACTCCTCTTCTCTTAATCACCACCTTCTATATAATGGCCTATAGGGAATTCAATGTCACTAATCTTCTCTTTCGATATATGGAGCACCAGACTAGTATTAGGGATCCAGGGCAGAAAAAAAAACCGCTAGTAGTCATAGTTGGATCAACTGGTGGAGAGGTTCGATTAGTGGGAGGCTAGGTTTGACTCTTACGTTATTGCATAGGAGCAACAACATGTGGTGGATGTTGCTAGATTTAATGCATATATGACACACTAACAACAACAACAACATGACAAGGATATGACCTAGTTTGTGGACCAGTTTACTTCCATCCACAGTCTTTTTAGCCACCACCACCTCCTCCTTTGCCTGATTAGGGTCCCTTGTACTTGTTGTGTCCTTTTGATGCTTTTTATGTGATGTTTTTCTTATACTACTATTAGTTTCTAGATTATATTTTATGCTTTGTATTTCATTTCTGTTTCCTCCTCCTTTTTATGATGTCAAAAGGAGGAGTAGTGTTATAGTGTTAGGGTTAGTGTTGGTTTGTTATATTATTGTTTTTGTATTTACTATATTTAATGTTTGTACATCATGCTTTCTTTAATAAAATTTACATTGCCTGGTTTATACTATTCTCCTTGACTTTATGTTTCATTAATCTACTTGAGTTGAATTTCCTAATAAATGTTTGTCATCATTAAAAAGGGGGAGATTATTGTAAACCTGTATTCAAGATTAATAATTTTAATTATAACTAATATTTCTAGCATTTTTATTTCTCTACTATTTCCTTGCATACTAACTTTTTAGATCCACAAGGTCAATTGAAAATCAAGCCAACTCAAGATCGGGTAGATTAGGACCGAGTCACTTTGTAAATGTAACTCTACCAATTTTTCCTTTTATTGAGTCAAATGTAACAAGGTGGATCATGATGCTAAGTAACCTTACACACACACACACACTCAAGGGGAGAAATTCTATAAGTTTGATGGTTTTTTATTTTTTATTTTTGATCACATCATACAGGATGATCCCAAATAATCCTTGAAGATCAGTTAAGAATAAAAACCCTAATTAGGGCTCCTGTTTTAAGACAATTGAATTAAGCAAATTATCATGGATGATATTTATATCGTCCTGAATGATAGGCTGAAATAAAAAAGAATGAGCTGCCAAACTCTTTTTGGTATGATATTATTTTTAGAAATCATACAGGACAATCCCATATCATCTTGGATGATTCATTAAAATCATTCCTAAATTGGTCAGGTGATTAAGGAAAGCAATTAAGTTTTGATGGATTGATCATATCATCCTAAATGATCATAAGATCATCCTGGATGATCAATTAGAAAAACCTTATTCTTCTCTTAGATTACCTGGATGACTACAATGATATGCTGGATAATTAGTTAAAATTCTCCATCATACAACCTATATCTTCTGGCTGACTAGAATGATGTGCTGGATGATATATATAGTTTTGAACTAATCATACATGATGATGTCCACATCATCCTGGCCGATCAGAATAAATAAGACTTATAATCGTCCAGCCCTCCAAGATTGTCCTGACCAAAAGAGATGAAAATATACTAATCATACAGGATGATCTATAAAGGTTCTCAAATTTTAATCCCTTCTTTATAAGGTCTTTTTTTTTTTTCAAGAAGAGATCTTTTGCTGCTATCCTGACTTGAGAGAGCCAAGAGAAGGAGAGGGAGAGCTTGGCAGAGAGAGAGAGAGGATCTTGTGAGGGAGAGTTTATGAGGGGTTCACAAAGGTTGCTCTAAGCAAGGATATGAGTCATCTTCTCTGGTCATCATCCCTAGTTCCTTATAGACTCTAGGGAGATCTTCTTCAACAGTTGATCAAGGTTCTCTGCTTGCTTCAGGAGGAAGCAAAAGGAGGTTGGGTTCTCTGCCTCACCAAGGTCGGTGGAAAGAAGTTTGTAAAGGCTTTTCCACCTTGCTATGGGAGCAAAATGAGAGTTACTATATTTTAGTGCAATACCCAGAGGAGAGGCTTCAGGGAGTGGACATAGGTCAAGTTGACCAAGCCACTATAAAATTTGATGTGTTCTTTCTGTGTTACTTTTGCACTTTAATGTTTGCACTTTATTTTCTTGTGGATGATCATATGGTTTAATTTTTTAAAATATTTCAAAATGGTAGTGTTTTTTTGTTTAAGGATTTTTAAAACTACCAATTCACCCCCCTCTTAGTTAGCCTCGGACTAGTTCATAAGGGCTTAATAACCCTAATAAACTTTCATCCTTGTTATATCAAGCCTGGGAATCTTGAATTTAGCTCATATGGGTAAAGATTTATATTACTAGAAGAGGAACTTCTGAGGTTTCCATCCCATAAGGGGATGACTTCATAAAGGATATGACTGATCTTGATTTATCATCCTCTAATAATAAGCTACTTCCAGCACCCAAATGAGACCCTCAAATGAGCTATTCAGTGGTGGAGTGCATCCTCCTATTACCTGACTTGAATGTAACCTATAAGACATCTAGAAATGGGTATATACATAGGAATTAATGGGTATATACATATTGTGAGTGAGATTTTCAATGTCATTCCCATAAATTTAATGACTTTTCCACCTGATAGGGAGATTAAGTTCTATGTTGTTGTATTTCTGTACCACTCTAATATCCAAGGCTTCATATAGAAGGACACCTAAGGGGCTTCAAGAATTAAAGGTTCAACTTCAAGAGTTGGTCGATAAAGATTTTGTCCATCTTAGTGTTCTTTTTGTGGGGAGCACTTATTTTATTTATTAAGAAGGAGGATGACACTATGCATATATATATATATATATATATATATATATATATATATATATATTGATTATAGGGAACTAAATAAGGTCAATATCAAGAATAAGTATCCCCTATGAAGGATCGATGATCTATTTGATCAGCTTATGAGAGATTATATGCTTTATAAGATTGATTCAAAGCTGAATAATATTAGATGAAGGAGAGAGAGGCTAATGTGATAAATACTATAATTAGTACAGGATCTAGGCATTATAAGTTCTTACTCATGCCTTTTAGGGTGACAAATGCTTCTATATATTTTATGGATGGGATGGAAAAAATATTTTGGGAATATTTCAATCAGATTAGTTTATGATTATCTTCATAGATGATATTCCAATTTATTCAAATTTTGATTAAGATGATACAACACATCTGAGGATTATTCTAGGGATCTTGAAGGAGCATTAGTTGTATGCAAAAAATTTTAAGTTTGAATTTTAGTTGAAGAGTATCTCATTTTTTTGGGCACATGGTGAGTAGTGTAGGTATTATTATAGATCCATAGAAGGTTTAGACCTTTATAAGTTGGCTGAGGCTTACTATGATATATGAGATACATAATGTCTTAAGAATAGTTTATTATTATAGTATTTTCTCATATTTCATCACCTATGAAGATATTGACTTAGAAGTCATAGGCTTTCATCTGGATGTATGATTAAGAGGAGAGATTTTAGAAGATCAATGACTATTTAACATCTACTACAATTTTGACTATTCCATTTATTATAAAAGGATTTTAATTTATTATTGATGTTTCACTAAAAGGATTAGGATGCATTTTAATGTAGCATGGGAAGGTTATAACATATGCTTCTAGATAGTTGAAGCCATATAAGAGAAATTATCTGATACAAGATTTATAACTTAGTCTTATTGTTTTTAAAATAAAGATTTAGAGGTATTATTTTAATGGAGTCAGATGTGAGATCTTCTTTGATCCCCAAAGTTTGAAGTATATATTTACATATCTTCTTTGCTATGAGTATGAAGTCTTCAAGACTATTGAATATTTTTCAAACTTATGATGATTTTTTTTAATTTAGGATATGGGGAAGTTAGAATTTGATATAATTACCCTTATTAATTAGGATTCTAGATCTCAAGCTCAGACGATTGTGTATTCGTCTATAAAGAGAAGGATTCATGAAGCCTAGAAGTCAAATACAGAGTTTTTAAAGCTGATTGATCAAATTAGGTATGATAAGAAACCTAAACTTTATTATACAATCATGGAGTTATTTTTTATAAAGATAGGTTATATGTTGCTAGTTCTAGAGATCTAGGATGAGACATTCTATATGAAACACATTATTAAAGACATATTATTTATCTAGGGAGTAGTAAGAAGTATAATGATTTAAAAGGTATAATTTGGTGGTTTGGATTGAAAAAAGGATGTTTTAGATCTTATTTCAAAGTGTTTAAGCATGTGAGTTGGTGAAAGCTAAACATGTGCAACTAAGAGTTTTTCTACATCCGTTACCTATTCTGGTGTAAAAGTGGGGAGATGTAATGATAAATTTTTACTATGGGATTCCTAGCGGCATAGTGGTATTTAGTATGGGGCCTTTGTGATTAGCAGTCAGGGTTCATGGTAAGTATTTGCATGAAGTATTCGGTTGGTTTCCTGTAGCAAAATGCAATGAAATTGCTAAGGAGGTTTTGGTTTAGTGCAGAATTTTCTACTCCTTTGTTCAGCACAGTGAATGGGAGAACTGAAATAGTTTGGAAATTAGCAAAAAATAAACAATATTATTGAGGAAATTCTATGAGAAGGATTTGCTTCCATGGAAATATAGATTTGGCAATTCAGGTATTATTTCATTAGTGAAATAGTTTATTAGTGAAAAATAATAATCAAGATTTAGAAGTGGTAATCTATTCTATGATAAATTGTAGTTGATTCAAGAGATTAAATGAATTGAGGACATCATGAAGGATTATAGAAGAAGGATTATGCATATATTTATGCAGAATGAAAGTTTTGAGTTTGTGTATCAAAGGAAAGGGCTTTGTGGTGTAGGTTCTGAAGAGACCAACAGTGAGGAAGGTAAGTTATGTAATGTTTTATAATTGTAATGGTTATCCTATCCTTTATGTTTGGAAATATATTATCAAGAGATGTATTATGAGAATTTGTTAGTCATCATGAGAATACACTGGGTATTCACAATGGTCTATTCATGAGAATAAGAAAGATTTGAGAGATGTTTAAGGGTGCTTATTTCAGACTTTCCTTAATTAATAATTTTATGAAAAGAAATTTTCTTTTTAACTTAGTAGCTATCAAATTCTTAATAACCTAGTTGTATGAGCACAAGCATACTTAAAGGTTGTAATCATTAAATTGAGAGATAAATTATGATGGCATGATGTAAGAAATATCAAGTTAAAAGTAAAGATTGACTATTATATGATATGATGTCTGCAATATCAGGTGGGCAAAAGGGACCCAATTACTAAACCTGTATTGTAGGTGGGATAAAAGGGACCCCAAAATAAAAGATACCTATGTAGTAGGTGGGGCAAAAGGGATCCCTAATAAGGAAAATGGGACTTCAAAGTAATGCAATGGTGGTAATGCCAGGTTAACCTGGGCTCCATTGAATATTGATTTGAATGTATAGCCAAGTCTTTTACATATTTAATTTGATATTCAGTGTAACTTTGAATCTGATAGACTAATTTAGTGGATAGATTGGCATGCCACTGAATTATGAAGGAAATTCAAAGAATCAACTGTAAAAGGCGTAAAAAAAAAAAACTGTAGTAGGCATCGACATAGTGGTATTTGGCATGAGGCTTTTGCGATTAGCAGCTAGGGTTCACGGTAAGTATTTGAATATTGATCCGAATGTATAACCAAGTCTTTTACATATTTAATTTGATATTTAGTCTAATTGACAAATTTTTCACACTTTATTCAAATATGATGGACTAATTTAGTGGATAGATTGGCATGACTATATGTGAGAGATATCTAATAGCATGGAATATTGAAAGTGATAATCTCTTATAAAGATGGTAAATATCCTCCAAGCTATGTAAAGATATCCAACAAGGTTTAGGCACTAAATTGGATTTTAGTATGTATTTTCATCCTTTGACTGATGGACAATTTGAGAAGATTATTTAGGGATTAGAGGACCTTATAAGGTTATCTATTTTGGACTTAGGTAGTGGCTGGGAGGATCATGTATCTTTTATTAAATTTTCCTACATCTTTTATTTTTAGAAAGCATTAGTATGACCCCTTACGAAGCTCTATATGGTAGAAAATATAAAACCCAACTATCGTGGATAAAGGTAGGGTAGAAGAATCTGACTGGGTTGACCTTATTTGATGATGCTATTGAAAATATACATTTGTATAGGATAGAAAAATAGTACTATGATATAAGGCAAGGACTTGTATAATTTAAGGATTGAGATTTTGTGTATGTAAAGATTAGATTGATGAAATGTGTATGTAGGTTTGGAAAGGAAGGAAAGTTGATTCCAAGGTATATTGGAGAATTTAAGATCATTAAAAGGATTTAGAAGTCTACTCATATGTTATAGTTTCTAGAGATTATGACTGATATTCATAATGTATTTCATATATCATCTCTAAGGAAGTGGGTTTGTAATTTTGAGAGTCGAGTATCTATAAATGAGATTAAGGTATCTATGAATCTGAGTTGTAGCGGAGAACCAAAAATGATTATGGAAAATGATGTTAGAATATTAATATATAAATAGATCTCAAAGAATAAGGATAGTAGAAGAACACAATAGAAAGAGAAGCCACTAGGGCGAAGGAATATGAAATGAAACAATTATTCCTAATCTATATTATTGATTTAAATTTTAAAATGTTAAGGATGACTTTTTTGTGAGGAGGGAAGGATTGTAATACATAGTGAAGTGACATAAAATTGTACATGTTCTGACATAGCCTAGTAAAGGTAACCACTAAAATTTTTGAACTCATGTATTCTACATGGGTTTGTGATTGTTCTATATGCATTTAGGATATCTAAATCTATTTAAAGTAGGTTTTGAGAGTCTATAAGTATGATTGAAAAATCTAAAAACTTCCCCTTAATGCGCCCCACTACCAAACTAGGCAGCACTGTGGCATTGAGCTCTCTGTCATTTTACCAAATTAATTCATAGTTGTAGAAATAGGGGCGATGTTGTGGTTCTAAATGATCGAGCATTATGTCACCAAACCTAAATTATATAAAAATATCTATTTGCACTCAATATTTATTTTATCAAAATTATTTCTCCATATAAGTATAATTTATTAGGAGAGAGAAATATTTTAGAGAGAGAAAGCTAGGTTTTGGCTATTTTAATTCATTTTTTCTTGTTGGCTTAATTTTTATAGTTCTTATAATCCAAATATGTTATATTCTGTCTATATAAATTTTTAGAATTTTTTTTGGATATTCCTGATTAAATTTATAATTTTGTAGTGTAAAATTAAGAATAAATTCCCGCGCATCAAACTTTCACTGTGTAACTTTTTATATGTTTTAGAAATAGTTATTCAGGACATTTTATTTTTTTTTATAAAATTTATCAGATAATTTGAAAAGGTGCAAATTTTATCAAGAGAAAATAATTCTAATCCCAAAAAATATGAGTGTAGTAAAATGAAAGCTTCAAAATAGTGTTCTGAATAATCCTTAGTTTTTAGTTAAAATTCTAAAATTATGATATGCTACAAGTAGTTAAATCTATTGCCTACCTATAAAGTATGATGTGAATTTCTAAAATTCATTCATTTATATTTCTTTTGTTGTAATTTAATAATATATATGCTTGTTTACTTGAAATGTATGATTTTGTGCAGTTTTGATGTTCTAGGAAGATCTTGTGTTGAATGTACACTGAGTCATAATGGCCTAAATTTCTAAATATCTGATATATGATAAAGCTTTGGGAGTTATAAGAATCCATTTTTTGATATGCTAGAATAGAGAGTGATAAGGGCCTTAATTCTAACATTCTGATATCTATTTCTTATGGGAGGTATAAGGACATGTGGAAAATCTATTACTTTTGCTCTAATATATAAGGTACTTATTTTATTTACTTTAAGTGCACAATTTACTTTATTTTAGTTGTCTACAATTAATATTTTGCGCAGAATAATAATTTTTTTATGGTTTACGTTTAAATTTAGTTTAATGCATAATAAGTAAATTATTAAAAATTTAGATTAGTAGGTGTAACCTACTAAGCTATGTTGGATTACACCTAATTACACTCTATTTTTGGTATGGGGAAAGGGAATGAGCCTTTTGAGTTGTTGAGTATTCAAAATTTGATCTGTTTTAGTCTGTAGCAACATTTTTTTTATTTTTGGCACACTCGTGATGAGTTATTTATTTATTCTATTTTGATATGTAGCCATGCATTACTCTGTATAACTATTTTATATACATTTTGATGATTAAAAAAAGAATAAAAATTGTTGATGAGTATTTTATTCTATTAATTTAAATTTAATTAGAAGCTCTATGGTATGGTTTAATTGAAAGAAATCTAAGGAAGTCCCACAACATATATATCTATATATATATATATATCCCATGCCACTCAATAAGACATATTGAACTAAACTTTATTCTATACCTTGAGAAGTGAAGAAAACATATTCTTGATCATGATTTGGTTGATTTGAAGTAGGATGAACATGTTTCACACTTAACCTTATTAAACCTTAAATTAAAAGAGTATGCATGAAACTTGATCCAAACATGATCCAAAACCCTAGGATTGATCTCTAAGACTTTTACACTCATCATTATGCATTCGAAACCTATCTATTGTCATGGTTGACCATGGTTAACCATGCTTGGTCAAATTGTCCATTTGATAATCTTTTGACTTAAAGCATCAAATTCTTGATTCAATCCATTTCAAACCATAAAATTTTATTCTAAACATTTCAAACACTCATATAGACATGTTTAAAACCATTAGAACCCATAATGGGTCATGTTGACCATGTTTGTCTAAACTAACCATGGTTGACTATTTTGATTTCAATGATCATTTTGTTCATAAACTCATAGGTAGAATATGGATGTCCTTCCAAAACTTCCTAAACACTTCATAAACATTTCTAAATCTAATTGAACCAATGATGATATATGGTTGACCGAATTCTCCATTGTTGACCTTCTTTCCCTAAATGGACATTTCATATATTAAACTTATTCTAAGCCTTATAATGCCTTTCAAATGCCTCTAAATATTTCCTTAAACTCCCCTAAACCAAATGGACTCAATCATTGGGATAGGTTGACCTTAGTTGATCAAGTCAACCTAGTTTGACCAATTGATCCATATGTACCTTTTGCTTTTGACTCATAAAATTCCCACACATAGCAAGTAATCAAACACCTCCAAATGTACCAAAATATTTTGAAGAACTTAATCTTTCAAACCAATGTAATGAACTACATTGGGTCACCCAATTGGGCTAACCCAAGACTGCATAATGTGAACTTAAACCATCTATTCAATCATTCAATCTCAACTGTGCTCAGCTAAAGCTTATGTGCTAGCCAGTCCAGCTACTAGCTAGCTATATGCTTAGCTGAAATTGGCTTCAAAACCAGCTATCTAAAGCCATATCAGCTATAATAGAAAAAAAATCATATCAATCCACTATAGTCTTCCAACTAATTAACTACACTCTATTTGACCATACATCACTAGCATAATGGCCTGATATGACTCAAGGTGGCCAAAATTATTTCTAAATAAACTTTGAATCAACCTATAAATAGTAATAGTTATTTTGAAGCACGAATATTTTAATTTGATTCTTGAGATTCATGAGAGTGAGAGCATTTATCTCGAGTGATTTCCAACATGTTCCCAGCCTTCCCCATCAAATTTGAGTGAGCCCTAATAAGATAAATTTAAGTTTTTTTCTAGTCATCCTCAATCCTTGAAGTACAAAGGAAGATTACTCCCTAAACATAAACAAACTCAACTCAGTAAAAAACCCTCAAATCCTAATTCTTAGATCTGAAGTAATCTCCATTCCTGAGCTCAAATTCATAGGGGTTGATAATTTTGAAGAAAATGATAATTCTATGATGATCCACCTATTGGATTGGTCATTATTCTTCTCCTAATTTTGCTAGATTAATTTCATAAGAAACCATCACTGCATACCTAAATTCGAAGTAATTTACATAGATAATCTTTATTCGCTATGTGAGGTTGAAGAAAAAAGTCATAACCATTTATTCCACTTTGTTTGGAAAATAATTATGATATTATCATATTATAAATTATCTTAACATCCTAATGTTTCGAGGGATTTAATCAGTTCTGTTCAATCCCAGGTTGAATGGTCCTTAGTCAAATTGATGTAGTATGGGATCCATAGTGGTTTTAGAAACCACTCCTCTTTCATCACATGGAAAAGTGTTATTGAATCAGTTGATCCGATGTGTAATTATTTAGATTAGGGATTAAATGATTTTAAAAAATAACCAAAACTTATAAAATCCCTAACTCTTTGTCTAATGGACTAAATGAAAGTTTGTTAAAGATGTTAGGCCCTATAAACTGGCCCAAAGCTAATTAAAAGAGAGGTGAATTAGCATTTTAAGAATCTTTAAACCAAAGACAACAATGCTCAAACCACCATAAGGAAATCAATGATGCGGAAATTAAATGCTGAAGTAATAAAGGAAAGAACACACCAGAATTATAGTGGTTTGGTCAAACCTTGACCTACGTCCACTCCTTGGAGGCACCCTCCAAGTATTGCACTACAAAAGTGTCTCTCCTTTATCCCCCACAGCTAGGCAGAGGAAGCCCTTATAAAATCACTTCCACCTTCCCTGGTGCGGCGGAGTCGCCGGGTCCTTTGACACCAAAGAGATCTTCTTCTTCTATGAACTTCCGTCAAGATGAGCCTAGAATTTGATGTTATTAAGGTGCAAGCCTACCAGAGAAACCATGTGGAATCCCCCTCCACACTCCCTTGAGTCCCCCCTCATAGGATCTTCTCCCTCTCTCAGACTTCACCCATTCCTCACTCCCTTTCAAGCTCTCTCTTCAAGTCTCCCCACAAGAATGAAGCTACAATGGCTGCTAAAGATACTTAACAAGTGTCATGTCATAGCTTAAATAGAAGATCTCAAAATGAGCTCATTAATGCAAGTTGCTGACTTTATCTTCAGGATGATATTAATATCGTCATGTACGATCAGTGCAAAATAAGCCCAATCAGTCGAGATGATTTGAGATTATCAGAAGAAGTTTTTTCATATCTTCCAGGATGATAATATTATCATGGACGATCAGAACAAATCATGGAATATCATCCTGAACATCACCCTGAAAAAGAGCTGCCCGTTGTCCAATGGTCCAGCGTATCATCCCGGACGATCATGTGGTCATGCAGGATGATTTGATCATCTAATCAAGTCATAATTACTTTACTTAAATGCCAGATTAATTTTGGGAAAAATTATCCTGGATCATCCTGGATGATATTTTATAGTCCTGGACGATCCCTTGGACTATGTCCAAAAATAAGTAATTCCTAAATAGATCTGGCCGCAGATTCTTTCTATTTTGATCCTATCATCCTGGCCGATACAAAATCATCCAGGATGATATTTTTTGCATAATGACTGTTACTTTAATGAGAATGCCCTAATTAGGGTTTCTGCTTTTGAACTGATCGTCCAGGATGATATAAAATTGTCCTGGATGATGTTACCAAAAACAATAAACTCTAGGGAACAGTCAGAAATCTTCCAAGTTACAAAGCATCAGGAGCCACACCAAATACAATATACTCAAGAAAGGAAAAAGGGTACAAACTGACTCAGACCTAGTCTACCCAATCTTGAGCTGGTTCCAAATTGTAGTCTGATCGTGTGGACCTGAAATGTCTGTAGATAAGGCAGTCGTAGAGAAATAAGAGTGTTTTATATCATCAAAATTATAAACCATGAAAACAAATCCGCAACAATCTTCCCCTTTTTTATGATGGCAAACACTACAATTTGAATTTTCCAAAAGGAAGTATTTTCTCCTAATCTCCCTCTCACTAGAATAAAACTTTTAAAAATAGGCGAGATAAAAAATATTTTTGTTGTTTTTAATTTTATGAAAGGAAAAAAAATATACAAATAGTACAAAAATTCAACAACAGTACGTTCTCCCCCTTTGACATTATCAAAAAGAGAAGGGGCAAAATAATAAGAACAAAATGATTAAAAGACAAAAATAATTTTTGATCTAGTGAACAGAACAAATATTCTTAAAATGAAAAAGTTACCTCTTGATTTTATTCAAAAACTTAGTGAGGAATGGATTGATAACGCATAATCCAGAAAAAGTAAGAAATTCATAAATTGTTAATCCAAGCTCAAGTTTTTTAAAGGCTCAAAAAACTTTTTAATCAAATATCTAAATCAAGGAATAAACGGGAAAAAGAAACATTAATTTTTCAAAACTCCTTTCATAAAATATATCTAATAAAAGATCAATGCACGAATTGCTGAATCAAGAATTTAGATTTTCAGGCATAAGTTTCGAACATATCAAGGATTTTCTTAGGCTTTTAGTAGTATAAGAAAAAAATAAGCATTTTTTTTTGTGGGTTCATTTTATGCCCTTTATCACTTGAATGGCTCTTTGTGGATTTTTTGATTTTTAATACACTTTGTGTATTTTTTTTTCAACTTGGCGTCATTGCGCATCTTTTGGTTTGGCATCATTGGCCACTTTTCTTTTTTATTATTTTCAAAACTAAAGTAAACCCAAATTATTGACAACATGAATAACTTGATTAAGAAAATTTTAAGGTGGATTCAACAATCTTGTAAAAGATTCTTTTGCGATTGAAAAAATGTAGGGGGATGAAAAAAATCAGTTTCAAAATCCAATTTAAAATATAATGAAAATTTTGAATCAAAAGTAAAATAACCTCTTTAAGAAGAGAGAAAGAGAAATAAAATCATGAGTTTCCTTCCTCTGACTGTTTTTAGAGAAATCAACCATAACTTTCAAGAAAATTACATGAGAGGTAGATTTTTTATTTTTTAGAAAAGTGATCATGTGTGTTGATCAGAGAGAAACCAAAAAAACAATTTAACAAAAAAAGAAAAGAAAGAAAAAGATAAAAAAAATCACAAAAAAAAGATTAAATAAAACATGCAAAAAAAAAAAAAATACAAACAAAGGTTTAAGCACCATCTTGCTCCTAGTCCGATGGTTCAGAGACTAGGTATGCCTAAGAAATTTTTTGCTTTTCATTATTTGACCAGTTTATAATTTTCTTTGCTTTATCTTTTCCTTTTGTAGGAAGAGTTCTCAAAGTAGGGCACTAATTTTTCATAAATCCTGGCTTCTGACATCCAAAGCAAACAACGTTAGAAGAAATCTTGACATTCTTACCATTTTTACCTTTATTCCCTTTTTTTTATGCTTATACTTTGGTGAGCTTATTGATTTTCTTGACAAGTCATTGCATTCGTCACCAACTAAGCTATCTTTTTCCGTATCTTCAACTTTTAGAACAATCGTTTCACCTGCATCCACAAGTCTTTGACCCTAACTTTGCTCGTAGGCAATGAGTGAGTCAATCAAATTATCAATAAAATATTCATTAAAATCTTTTGATTCATAAATAACAATTACTTTAGCATCAAACTTATCAAGTAGATAACGAATAATTTTGCTAATTTTTTCAAAATTTGAAAAAAAATTTCCTAAAGCATGCAATGATGTTATAATTTGAATAAACTAATATACATGTCTAAGATCATTTCATAAGATTTCATGAAAATAGTTCATAATAATGCATTAACAAATTTAACTTGGATTGCTTGATTTCACTTGTGCCTTCGTATATGGTGTGTAGCTTATCCCAAATTTCCTTACTTGTAGTGCACGTAGATACTAACATAAAATCTTCAGAATTTAAAGCACAGAAAAAATAATTTAATGATTTTACATTCAATTGAGCATTGAGTTGTTCTTCCGTTCCATTGACTAAAAGAAATATCAGTTTTAATTCCATTTATAACACATGACGATGATGAATAACCAGTTAAACACATATGCCACATGCAAAAATTAATCGATTGCAAGAAAGTAGTAATGCAAATTTTCCAAAAATCTAAAGTAATATTTTTAAATAAAGGTGGTCTGGTGATTGAATAACCTTTCACAATATTATGATTTGAAAAATTAGCCATGGATCAAAATTCAAAAGCTTTCAAAAACTAGATTTTATGAATACTGCTCTGATACCACTTGAAAGTTTGTTAGAGATGTTAGGTTTTATGAACTGGCCCAAAGCTAATTAAAAGAGAGAGGTGAATTAGTATTTTAAGAATCTTTAAACCAAAGACAATAATACTTAAACCACTATAAAGAAATCAACGATGCAGAAATTAAATGCATAAGTAATAAAGGAAAGAACACATCAGATTTATAGTGGTTCGGTCAAACCGTGACCTACATCCACTCCTTGGAGGCACCCTCCAAGTATTGCACTACAAAATTGTCTCTCCTTTATCCCCCAAAGCTAGGCGGAGAAGCCCTTACAAAATCACTTCCACCTTCCCCGGTGCGGCGGAGTCACCGGGTCCTTTGACACCAAAGAGATCTTCTTTTTTGAACTTCCCTCAAGATGAGCCTTAAATTCGATGGTATTAACGTACAAGCTCGCCAGAGCAATTGTGTTGAATCCCCTTCCACACTCCTTTAGTCCCCCCTCATAGGATTTTCTCCCTCTCTTAGACTTCACCCGTTCCTCACTCCCTTTCAAGCTCTCTCTTCAAGTCTCCCCATAAAAACGAAATGACAATGACTGCCAAAGACACTTATTAAGTGTCATGTAAAATAGCTTAAATAGAAGATGTCAAAATGAGCTCATTAATGCAGGTTGCCAACTTTATTGTCCAGGATGATACTAATATCATCCTGTATGATTAGTGCAAAATAAGCTCAATTAGTCGGGACGATTTGAGACAATCAGAAGAAGTTTGTTCATATCATCCAAGATGATAATATATCATCATGGTCTATCAGAATAAATCATTGAATATTTCCCTGAACATTGCCCTGAAAAAGAGCTGTCCGATGTCCAATCGTCCAGTGCGATCGTCCAGGACAATTTGATCATCCAATCAAGTCATAATTGCTTTCCTTAAATGCTAGATTAATTTTGGGAAAAATTATCCTGTATCATCCTGGACAATATTTTATAATCCTGGATGATGTCAAAAAATAAGTAATTCCTAAATAGATCTGGCGGCAGATTCTTTCTATTTTGAGCCTATCATCTTGGCCGATATAAAATTGTCCAGGATGATATTTTTTGCATAATGATGGCTGCTTTAATGAGGATGCCCTAATTAGGGTTTCTGCTTTTGAACTGATTATATAGGATGATATAAAATCATCCTGGACGATGTTATCAAAAATAGTAAACTCTAGGGAACAGTCAAAAATCTTCAAAGTTACAAAGCATTAGGAACCACACCAAATACAATAGACTCAAGAAACAAAAAAGGGTACAAACTGACTCAGACCTTGTCTACCCAATCTTGAGCTGGTTCTAAATTGCAGTTTGATCGTGTGGACCTGAAATGTCTGTAGATAAGGTAGTCGTAGAGAAATAAGAGTGTTTGCTATCATCATAATCATAAACCTTGAAAATAGATCCGCAACACCAAATCGGGCAAATAAACCCTATATGAATTTAGTAAAAAGAGCTATATCCAGTGAATTAAAAATTAGTGCTAAAGGAGGTCTTGTATGTGTAGGATAACTAAATTATCCTCTAATTTATTTTATGTAATTAACATGTTAAAACTCACTAAATTGGGTTCAAATTTCATTTAAGTAAACTTTAGGGAATGTACATCATCATTCTATTTTATAAAATTGATTTGAATCCACAACTAGCTTGAATTGAATGTCTAAATTCATCGATCACTTTTTGACCTATATACTTATATTGTATACATTACAGTAAGGGTTAGTCACTGATTTAATCTTAATTCAGTATTTAGTTTGTCCTAATTAATTCTCTAGGGATATAGACATCTTTATAATTAAAAAATATATAACAAATCTTAGGAATTTCCAAATTACCTAAAGTTTTTATGGATTATGCCAAAGGTCTTTAAGGATCTATGGTTTAAATTATATAGCAATTGGAAGTCATTTGGTTAATCAATTTGGTAAGCTAAATTTTGATCATATAAATAACTAGGAATTTCAAAATATTATAAATAAAAAAATAAAAATTGAAAAAATATCAAATAAAGTGCATTCATCCTAAAATCAAATGTATAATTAAGAAAAATTAAATTTTCTATAAAAAAGGCTTAAAATAAACATAATAAATAAATAAAGAAAAATAAATAAATCAAATTATTAAAAAAATAAAATTGAAGCCCAAATGATTCCAAATTTCAATAATTTCCATTTTCGGTTATTCATGGCTTGTGCCGAATTTTCATGATGTTTGGACATCATTTGGGTTTTCAATAATTACTACATGAGCTTCAGTTTTAGGAGTTAAGATTCTCTCAATCCACTTGGAGAAATAGTCAACATATTTCATAATATATTGAATCTCATAAGATTAAACAGGACCCCTGAAGTCTAATCACCGAGCATAAAAAAATTTAACTTTTAACATATAATTAAGTGATAATTTATTTCTTTTTAAAATGTTTCCTACCCTCGGACTTCTACTACCTATTTTAACATAACCATTTACATCTCTAAATAGGGTAGGATAATAAAATCTAGATTGAAGGATCATAAAAGTAGTTCTAAACTCCCCAAATACCATAAATATTTCAATCAAAACACCAACTAATAATAGATTATCTCCTCTTTTTGGATACACCACCTAATGATTTGATCTTTACATTTTCTAAATAAATAAGGCTCATCCCAAAAATTAAATTTATAATCATGCAAATATTTACACCTTTGGGTGTAAGACACTGACTAGTAGCTTTGACATAAAATCAATTTAAAAAAAATTAAACATTAATAATTAGATTTAAGGAAATCATAGCATGATTAATGGAGAATTCTAACAATCATTAATTTTTAAGCTTTTGAGATCATGCATCATTCTTGCTTCATCATTCATCACATATCATATTTATTCACAACTTCATGATTTTTTTAAGCTTACATGCGAGGTTGAGCTTGCGATTCATCATTCATCCTAATAGTGTTGCCAACTACAATTCCATTTAAGCATCACCACCTATGACCTATTGAACCACTATAATATTTTATAGTATTTTCTTATATCATTGAGTATTAATGTTTATTCATGCATTTTATTTCTTTATATCTAGTGTTATCAAACTTTTAATAGCTAAGAAGTTCATGTTCTTATCAATCATAGTTATATAATATATTAAGGAGTAATGACTAGGAAGACAACACATATAATTATATTAACGGGCAATGTTCTTCCACCTTAGTACATGATCAAAGTGTTAGAAATGACTTTTTTATTTAGATTATTTTTTCTAGCCTAAACTCATTTGGATTTTTGGGAATGATATGTGTTGGATTAGGAAGCTATTATTTGAGAGTTGAGATATAAACTTGTACCTTTATCAACCTATTAGAGACTAAGGTTCACCAAAAGAAATTAAAACTTGTTTGACATTCAGAGTGCTAAATAAATAAATAAATAAATATAGGATGCTCTCAAAGATAAGTATCCATAATCATACCAAATTAGCCACTGCCCAAACCTAGATTAGAAATGGTTGTCTTAGCAAACTATCTACAATGTGTGAAGAAAGCTGTGTGGCTTTGATATGTCCAAAGGGATTTATTATTTAATTTATTTTAATTTGGAAGTGTTTGTTTATTAAATAAAAGTGCAATTTTTTTATTTCAATTTAAGTATTAATTATTTGTATTTTATCATTTATATTTTGAAATGTTACAATTGATTATTTAGTTTTAAGGAACCGTGCAAGTTAGTGACTTCAAAGTGCAAATGCACTAACCTACAATTCCTAAGCCTCATAATTGAAATGCCACCCTCCCCCCATTAAGGATATAATTGGTTATATAAGGTCCTTGAAGATTTATTAATGATTTATTAGGAGAGTTAAGGGAGAGACCTTGTAAATCCAATTCATATATGCCCTCCAAAAGGAATTAGGCATGATGTATGAAGGTCTTTTTATTATTATTATTTATTAAAGAGTTATTAAAGATCCTCAATCAAATATGTTTGTGTCTTGCTAAAAGGAGTCATACAAAACACATGAGGATCTTTCATTTATTCAAAAATTTTAAGGGACCCGAAGATTCAATACTTGTATTATCTCTAAAAGAGTCAAGCATAATGCCTAATAGTCCCCTTGTTTAATGATTTATTATTTAATGAACAGATTAATTAATTTAATTTAATTTAATTTAATGAATTTCTAAATTTTGTTTAATTAAATTTATTTATTGTTCATTGATTTTTATTTAATTTATTCAAATTCTTAAGGTTTTCTTTACATTTTAATTATTTTTATAAATGTTAATTGATTATTTAATTTTTACTATTTAACTTAGTTTTAAAATTTTATTTAAATTTAAATAAATTATTTCTATTTTTTTTTTTAGTTTTTAAAATTTATTTATTAAGTTTTATTAGATTTTATTTAATTTTAAAATATTCATTTATTTATTTAGAACCCCTTCTTGTAAAAGAACTTAGAGTTAGTATTTAATTAATCAAGTTAAATAAAATTATCAAATGATTAAGGCCATTTTTCATACTAACCAATAGTCCAATCCCTAAAAATTTGCGGTTAATTTGATTAATATTTAATTTCATATGTTTTTATTTAATTTTCATTTAATTAAGGATTACTTAAAAAATAATTAAGCTTTAATTAAATTTGAAGTGTAGTTTCAATTTTCATTTATTTTAGAATTTAATTAGAGTTTATTAAAGTTTACTTTAGAGTTTTAGGAAATTTTTATGATTTATTATGATTTTTAGAAAAATCATCCCCAAAATAGGGGTTGATTTTAGGATTTTTTAATTAAAGGGCTTAATGACTTCCAATTAATGTCGAATTAATTCTTAGGGTTCATCATGTCACTATGTGTACTCTATTTTATTTTTATCCCTATTGGATGTTTGGGGAATTTTTTAATTTTTTTTAATTCCCTAGGCCATACCCTAAATTATTTTCCTAGGGGCTTCTATTATTCACTATGGTTTAATTATCACCCAATACTTTGCAAATTCAATTTCTAAAGTTACATTCATCATTAAGGTCCAATAAAATAAGGGTAAGTAGGATACATACCCTAATTCACTTTATCCAAAATTGAGCTCAAATAAGCTAGAGATTAGAGAACAATTAAGGAATAACCATAGATGTTTAAATCAAGATTACTCTCTACACAGTGGTTAAAATGTTTGTAATTATTTTAAAAAAAATTGGTTTCAAGCTAGTTTCATAGAACCCAAGGACTCATAAATTAGATGAGGAAAAGAATTTTGGTTATTTTTCCAAATTTCGAGCATTTAAAATTATTTTTAATTAATTTTTTATTAATTTAGCCACCAATGGCAATCATTGCAAATGATTTTGTGGTTTCATATGTGCCTTTATTAAAGAAGTTAGCAGCTTTATCATAGCCATTCAATCATTTATGGTTTGTAATGAAGGGTTCATATCACATCAGATGAGAAATGGAGCACCTAGATCGAATCTATGATTTGGATAAGGATTAGAATGGTGATATCTAATATGTTGATTTCCAAATTGATTGCTCAGATCTTATATAGTTCAAGCATTATTCACTTTATACCCAAATGATGAAAAATGCTTCAAACTCAAAAAATATATTCCAAAATCACATAAATTTTATATAGAGAACAAGGATAAGCAAATGAAGAATGAAAAGTAATTTTTACAGTTTAAAAGTACTTTACATAAATTTATTTGAGCATGTTCATTGTTAGCTATGGTTAGCTAGTTACCTCGATAGGATGCACCTCAAGTGCTATTTGAGGGCACTATTTATTGCTTAAAAGGTCTAGAAAAATTTTACTGGAAAATTCAAAGATAAAGAAGGTACAAATTATAAGTAAAATTACATTGAATGGAATGTGGTTGAGTTTGCTGGAATTTAGCCACCACCGACACGCCACTAGTGGGGGAACACTTGGAAAATATTGAGGGACTCCTCTAGAGGTAAAGTGAAAAGAAAAGTCCCTTGGAGGAGCTCTGATTGCAAAGTTAGGGTTTGATGAGTGCAATGCATGGTTTTCCCAAATTCAATCACTAAGAAAAACCAGTGGCTACGATTACTTGGAAACATTATGTTGGATCAAATTTATTGAATGAAATCATCCGCTCTAATTTTATCTTCTTCATCTAATTAAACTTCTTAGTCATAAGACATTTTTGGAATGTTCTAGGAGATTAACTCCATGGATCTTGGACAAATGTATTAAAGAGTATCATAAGCTCTTGAAAGTTGAATCTAATGTTTGATTTACTTGAATTAAAGGTTTCTTTCACACTTGAGTGACACATAGGTATGATGAGCTTGGGTTTAGATCCTACCTTAATTCACTGGTGAATTATGATTGAACTTGCTTGTATTGAGTTCATTCTGACTCAAGGAAATTTTCTTCTTCAGAAAGTAAAGCTTGGAAACCACTAGATTAGAAGTTGGACATTTGATGAAAGGAGCTCATTAGAGCTTGCTCAAACTCACTAGATATCAAGTCTAGAAGTTGTGGAGATCTAAGGGATTGAAGTAGGAGTCTATGAAGTGTTTTGAAATCAAAACCAGGAACTTCCCTTCAATGAAATTGGGAGTATATAAAGGTTCTATTCAAGAGTTTAAAATTCAAATTCTAGACAGCTCAATCAACCACCAGTTATATATATATATATATGGGCCTACACGTTGATATAAAAAAGGGGTTACACGTCATTTAGGGGATTGCTAGCCTGCTTCAGGTCAAAAGAGCTACCAAAAAAAGTAAAAAAAAAAAACTAAGATCTTGTGATCCCCACTAAGCACGAATACAAAAGGACCTAGTAACATTCTAAAAATTGAAAAGAAAGAGGCACAATAGTCATCATTTAGCTTAACCTCACTAGTTAAAAAACGACCCTGCACAAAATGAGCACTAGTCTCAAAAAATTTGTAAAAAAGGCCTATAGGGACACTAAAGAAAGCAATTAACAAAATACAAAGTATAATAATACAAAAAAAATATCACCAAAGGAGTAGGTCAATCTACCAAAATGAATAGGGCTATGCTAATTGAAACTATAATGCTTAATATTGAAACTGAGTAGAGTGTTAACCATATTGAAGACAACAACAACAATATTAGATAAATGACTAAGACAACAATAAAAAATAATAATAATTCATATCCAATAAAGCCAAGAAGCAAAAGCAGCAGGAATACCCAAAACTACACAATAATGTGGTACCAGCCAAGGCAGTAATCAAATAATACCAATATACTAGTATGAAAGGCAACCCACAAGATCCATTCCATCACATAAGATTAAAATAAGGGTGTAGGCTATTAGAGTTGAGGAAATAACAAAACCAATAGACATCACTTAGGTAAACCAAATTCCACTCAATCCTACCTGTAAAAACACTCAGCCACACCCAGATAGTTAGCACAAAACTATAATAAAGAATGAACACAGAAAAGGAACACCAAACAGCTGAGACACCCATATAAGAGCTCTTGGATGGAGAAACAATCCACCAAAAATAAAAAAATAAAAGGCACATATGCCTCAAGCAGACCCACCAACTGTGCCCAGCATCAACACCAAGAAGTAAATGCATAATGCTTAGATAAATAGATAGGTCCCAGTAACAACAAATGGCCACCATATGAAAACTTACATCCCCACCATAGGACAAACCTAAAACAACACCAACATAGAGAAAGTGATTATAGCCCCAATCCTCAACATAGCTCCCATAAATACCCACAATTAAAAAATATAGCTAGTACATGGCCTCAGGCTGGCACATGAAGCTGGTAAGAGAGCAACAAATAGGAAAACCATTAACATACAAATTGGTACAATCATAGCTTAAGCTCATAACCACAATACACTCAGCTATGATGTACATAAAAGAAGAAAGAAACCAAAAATAAATCAGAAACACTGAAATAAAAGCCAACTAGATAGAATCAGCTGCCAAACCAAAAAATTCAAAAGCCACACTATCTAGCCATCAAAACACATTAAATTATAACATAGGGAAGACTAATTTTATCTAGTATTAACAAATCTTTTAGATGACCAGGTAGGTTAAAACTAGAAAATTCAGTAAAATCATCCAAACCACACCCTAAATTAGCAAGCCACTCGGCACTAGCATTCCCCTCCCTATACACATGAGAGAAGGAGTATTTCATAAAGATCAGCAACTGTTTAATATCTCTCACTAAATAAAAATATTAAAGTTGCATAGAATATCATCAACAATATTTAAACATTGAATATTATAATTTGAAATAACTTTAATAACAGCTATATTTTTTATTTTTTATTATTTATTAGGATTAGGACAGAACATCTAGGTAGTTACAGCCCTTGTGATTAGTTATTAAGGAAGCTATAGATGAACCCATGTATATATATATATATATATATATATATATATCTCTTTTTTCTTGAATTCTTGCAACCTTCAAAAACCATTTGGTCTAAGATAATTTGACCATGTGTTTGGGAGGTTCTAAAAGATAATGCGAGTGGCTTCAAGGCTTGAGATGGCATAGGTAATAAAATAGCTAAGGGATTTTATTTGTATGGCTTAGGTTAGCCCAATTGGTTGAACAAAGTAAAATCATAGGCCAAGTTAACAAGTTTTGGTGCATAAGGTCTATGGGCTCTTAATACACGAGTTAAATTATTTTGGTATAGCCTAGATAAAACTTTGGCTCAAGGGAAACCCCTTTGATCATTTTTCTTACTCTAATTAGCTAGGCCAAGTGAGCTTAAGGGCATGGTAAGCTAGGGTTGAAGTTTATGTAATGGTTTAATTTAAGGATTTAGGGTTTAATGGCTTCTTGGTTCACCAAAAGTTCAACTAGGTTTAGACATGTATAATTTAGGGTTTAGAAATATTGGGAAGCTTTGGTGGGGTTTGGTTTCGCTTCCATACAAGTTTTAGGGTTTAAGGATTAAAAACACTTTAAAATGTTAAAGTGACCAATCATTTTCAACCTAGCCCATTTAGAGCTTCAACAGTGTTTATGCATGATCATGAACGATTTTCACATTCCTAGGGGATAAATCTAGGCCTTGGATTGAATACTTTAATATGATCCATGGATATGATGTGTTTATGGCTAAAAATAATACATGGGACAAACTAGGTAAACCTTGGTAAATAAAGGAATCAAGGTAGTTCAAATCATTTTAATAATGATAATGAAAAAGCTAAATGAATTTCCAAATTCTTCCAAGGGAGTTTTCATCAAGATGCCATTATTACTACATAGGCTTTGAATATTTGAAGGTTTTTATGGTTTGATGGAGACTTTGGGTTTTAGGTGTTAGGAGGTTATGCAACCTTTTAAATTAGTATGTAGGTTCTGGGGATGCATCTAATCAATATGTGAATGATCAGATGTAATTTAGAGTTTTTACCTAGTGTTTTCATCTAAATGAAAATTTTTAAGAAAAATAGAGAAGTCTAAATGGATTTAGGGTTTGGATTTGAATTGGATTTTACACACTAAGCTTAACACTAGATTTTTATTGAAAGATTGAATAAGAATTGAAGATTTAGGTTTATTGCGGAATTTATAAGGATTTAAATATGGATTTTAAGTTTTAATGAATGCAAATCACCTAATGATTAAACACCCTTGAATGACTAAAAGGTGTTGAACAATTCCACCATTATTGATTTAGTGATTGGAGTTTCATGATTAGGCTTAACCAATTAAGTGAATTCAATGATTGAATGGATATGATTGTAAGAAATTGACCTCATATAAAAATGTGTCCAAAAGTGAGTTTATCTTTTGATGGTGGCATGGGTGAGTGAATTATGTTTATGCTATGGGTTAAAGTATGCTTAGGTTTTCTTTGTTAAGAAATGCAAATAAAGACACAAGTGCATGTGTAAATCATAAAATAAATATATTTGAGAGAGTGTTGATCCCACAAGAAAGTGTTCAACTAAGATGCAAATGAACTAATATTGCCAACTACAACTACAATTTTTATCCTCCTAAACGAAATAATTTTTGAGATTCTATCTCTGCTAAGGAATGAAAATAAAAGATAAGATAACAGATGTTTAAATAATTTTTACTAATTACTATGAACTACCTATGTTTTCCTAACTAGACTCTTATATATTTAATGCGGTTTAGAGCATATGCATCCCAAAACCTTTATTGAACTTTTAGAGATGTGAATGGAGGATTTTGGCCTTCCTATAATGATTGTATCTCCATAGAACCTAGAATATTAAACATACTAAATCTAGCAATAAACTATTTCCATTTTAACACTCCTAATCATTCCAATATTCCTCTATTATGGTATTATATCACACTAAATTTTAAATGCATAAGGGAGAAATTGTCCTCTTTAGAAAATCACATGATGAATGAGCTGAGGCAAAAAAATAGGCTAGGGAGTGAAGTTCTTACTAAAATGATTTTTAAAATAATTAACACCAAAAGTTTCAATTAGATAATTAGTATCATAAGTTAAACCATTGGAAAGGGTGATTTTATAAATATAATTATAAATCCTTTTATTTTTAAACTAGAGCATAAAAGTCTTTAATGTTGTTATCACTTTCACTTAAGTGTTTAGAAACATATATTTGTTTCCAATATATCTCCTCTTGAGAATTTATGATATTAAGATGTTTTTTAGACTCACTCAATAGATAAAAGTTTATCATTGGGATCATTCATGTAATTATTCTCCAAAAGTAAAACCATTTTGCAGCAACAATAATGTTAGAAAAAATATTTTTTCTCCACTAATTAATTTTAAATATAAGTCTTTTGAGTTTAAGCCAGAGCCTAGTCATCCCATAACTAGCATTATCCGGATGAAGTGGAGCATGCCAATTGTCATGAACAATATGCAAAAACTTATTGTCAAGTAACAAAATATTTTTGAATCTGAATACAAAAGGAAATTGAGAATCAAATATCTTAATACCAATTAACAAAAGAGAATTATCAAATAGAGTTATACTAAGATGTTCAACAAGAATGTAGGGATAGTTAGTAATCCATTAATTATTGAAAAGTTCACGATCAAGCCTTTTCCATAAATTATCATGATTTCAAGTGAAACAGCGAATAACAAAGAAAATGTCCAAAAGATTATAATCTATAATCATGTTATTAAAATTCTCCATAGAATGAAAATTAGGAATGAACACCCATAATCCTTAGATGGAGAGGAAATGTTAATAAATCACCACCAATAAGGCAAGGAATGTTAACCAAGGAGGAGAAATTGGAAAGTTGCTCCAAAATTCTCCTTATACCAAACCTATAAGAATAAGCATAAACAAAGGAATCAAAGCACATAAATTGAAACAATTTAATATAAATATAAAGGGTTTGATTAAAATTACCAAAGATAAAAACTTTAATTGGATAGTTCCAAATGATCAAAATCTTATTAGAATAATTTGCATGCCCATATTTATGACCCTCAAATCTATAATAGAGAACCATTTAGATGAAGAAATAAATGACTCAATTAAAACCAAAACCACAATGTTATGAATCCTACAAACATTCTTCACTCTAATCCTAGAAGAGTGGCAACCAATACCCTAATATTCTAAATGCGAAATTTAAACATTAGAAAAGAATTGAGCCATTTATGATCTAGTAATCCTAGTGGAATGAAGAAAAATGTTTTTAAAGGATTTATATTTCTTTTTATAAACTTTAGTATAGCCATTATTCTGATATAGAATTGCATCAAAAAGATTTTGAGCATTAGAGGATGAAGAAGCAATAGAACCATGGACAATAATAAGATTAATTTAATTGGTCCACTAAGTTGCTATTTTCCACAAATTCTCCTTCATCAATAAAATCATTAGCAATTAAAATAGGAACAGTAAGATCAACATGTTTTCCATAATCATATCTAGCATTTAATTCCCCTTCCTCAATGGTAGCATTAGCAACTAAAATAACAAAATTAGGATCAATAAGTTTACCATAGTCAAAGCTAGCATTTTATAAACTAGTAATATTATGTTTTAAATAAGATGGTATTTGAAAAGGAGCTATAGAGGAATGATAAAAATATTAAGTATAGCCACATTTCCTCCCAATAATGAAGGCAGATCCAGAAGAGGATCTTTATTGGTCACATTATTGGAAGGATTAGTCACAATAATAGGCTGAAGATGAAAGTTCGATGGGGATGTTAAGCCCTATGAACTTAGTCCCAAACTAACCAAGAGGGGGGGTGAATTGGTATTTTAAAAACTTCTTTTTAAAACAAGGAAATAAAATCATATAAACCAAATCACACCACGAAAATAATGCGGAATTTAAACGTGCGGAAGCGAGAAAAAGAACACAGAAATTTATAGGGGTTCGGTCGACTCGACCTACGTCCACTCCTTCGAGGCACCCTCCAAGTATTGCACTACACAAAAAGTGACTCTCCTTTAGCCCCCACGGCTAGGTGGAGAAACCCTCACAAGAACCTCCTTTTTGCCACCCCGGCAAGGCAGAGAACCTATCTCCTTTTGCTTCCTCCTGAAGCTGGCAGAGAACCAGAACCAAAAGCAACACTCCTCACCTCTACCGACCCTTCCACGGACAAGAAACTCTAGACGAAGACGACGCAGAGAGATCCTTGAAGCAACCCTTGTGAAACCCCTCACAAGCTCCCCCTCACAAGATCCTCTCTCTCTCTTCTCTCTCTCTTTCTCTCCTCAAGGCCTTCTTAGGTCAAGGCAGCATCCAAAGGTCTTGAAAAACGTTGAACAAGAGCTCTTTAAATAGAAGAGCTTCAAAAGAGCTCATTAATTGCAAGTTGCCGACTTTATCGTCCAGGCCGATCTGGACATCGGCCTGGCCGATCAGTACAAAACAATGAAGATCGGCCAGAGTATAGCCCTGAATGGAAAACAGGACGATTAAAAAATAGCTTGATCGTCCAGGCCGATCTCACGATCGTCCTGGCCGATCAGTTCAAATCAGAGAAAAATCGTCCTGACAATAGCCCTGAATACGAGCTGGCCGATATTGATCGTCCTGAAGTAACTTAAGGTTTTTGACTAGATCGGCCTGGCCGATCCTGCGATCGTCCAGGACGATATGATCGTATCAATCATCCTTAATTACTTCCTTGATTTCCTGAATAATTATGGCATAATTTGTGAATATCGTCCAGGCCGATCCGAGGATCGTCCTGGCTGATAATTTAAAGATACAGTATACCATACTTGTCTATGGCGGCTATTTCTTTCTATTTTGAGCTTATCGTCCTGGCCGATACACGTATCGTCTAGGACGATCTGTTAACGTAGGCTGCCTTAATTAAGAATCCTTAATTAGATTTTCTATTTTAAGCTGATCGGCCTGGCCGATCAAAGAAATCGGCCTGGCCGATATGAGTAAAAACAGAATTTCTAAGTCTCTCAAGTGTGTGTGTGAAGGGTTACAAAGCATCAGTCTTTTTGACTATTACAAGAGGACTCAAAAGGTAAAAAACAAAAGTACAGACTGACTCAACCCTAAACCTACGCATTCCTGAACTTGGCTCCTTTTTTATTGTCCGATCGTCGATTCCTGAAAAGTTAGAAGCAACAAGCTGTCCAAGAAAAGCAGTGTTTGTCAATCATCAAAACATAAGACATGAAAAATAGATTTGCAACAATCTCCCCCTTTTTGATGATGACAAAACACAAGTAGGAAAATAAAAAGATTCATTAGAAAAATAAAGTTACAACATCAACTTTTTCTTACCACACCCTATCCTATCCTACTCCCCCTTTTTGTCATCACAAAAAGAGAGTCCAGAAACAGTAAAAAAAATAAAACACCACGAAGGACTAAAAAAAAAGCAACAATAACTCAAAGCACAAACTAAAAGAACGAGGGATCCTGATCATCAGATGGAGGAGGTGGAGGTGGCTGCTGAAAGTAACTGGCAAGGGTAGTAAATTGAGCATTGAACCAGGCGATGTCCTGGTCATGCTGCTGCTGCTGGTGAGTAAGAAAGCTGTCAAATCGAGCTAAATCCTCAGTGCGGTGATGCTCGTAACGGGCAATGTCCTCAGAGTGTTGCTGCTCCTGGGCAGCAACATATGCATCAAATCGGGTCTCCCATCGATCAAATCTCTCAATCAACTGATCAACCAGTGAGTGTTGGTGGAGAGGGACAGGGTCAGGAAAGGGAGTTGGAGCGGGAGCCTCCTCCTCTCGAGCCCCCTGAGGTTCCTCAGGGTGGAGACGAGTGCTGTGAAGGGTGCTGAAGGAGTTGTTTGAGTAGAAGGGAGTTGGAAGGTTTGGTGGTATAGGATATTGAAGTTGGTATTTAGTTTCAAGAACATAGGCTATGATGTGTCCTAAGGCTAGATTTGGCTTTCTTCTGTGGCCTGGATCACGAATTGTTGTTAGGTGATCAATGTAACGAAAAAATAGGTCAGTAGTGTTGAATTCCCTATGAGCCATGATATAGAAGGTAGTGAGGGAAAGTAGAGGGGTAATGTGGACACGGTCGCCGGCTTTTGGAATGACGGAGGTGCGAAGGACATGTTAGATTGTCCTAGCATCTCTGACTAAAGAGCTAGTCTCTCCAACATGGTAATGGACATTGGTCTGGCGAAGAAAGTGATTTGCCGTGGACCAGTCAAGATCAGGGTCAAGGGCAATTAAGTGCAGCTTATCTCCGGTGGTGGATAGCTGTAAGAGATCAACACAGTCCTGATATGTGATTTCGACAGGGCGTCGATTCACATAGGAGGACAGGGCTGTGAAGGTGGAGTTGATGCGCAGGTTTGCAAAAAATTCTAGAAGGAACTCAGAATTGAAGGGAAAAACAAGAGACAGAATGAAGCAAAGGGAAGTGTGAGCGAAGAGATCCATTACCGGGTAAGAGATGTGGACTGGATTGATAATTCTGGAAACAGTAATTTCACATTCTTTATAGCGGTGATATGCAGCTTCATCTTCTGCTTCACGGAAACGAGGGTCAACCCTTGCCCTCGAGGAACTTCCAGAGGTCTGACGGACGTGCTTCCCACCAGCCATTTGAGAGATCTTAAGCAAAAACACAAAGGAGAAGGGATGAGGAGTGAAAAACATGGCTGGATCGGCCTGAATTTAAAGAAACGTCCATATCGTCCTGGCCGATCGCAGAATCGTCCAGGCCGATATGTGTCAATAATTACGTACAGGCCGATTGGTCAAAAAGGCGGTCCAATCGTCCGGGCCGATCAGATATCGGCCAGGCCGATTAGACACAGGCTATCGGCCCGAGGAGTCAGTCCGGACGACCGTTGAAAAAGCAGATCGTCCGGGCCGATTAGGTGTATCGTCCAGGACGATGCACAATAATTGATCGTACCGGCTGAAGTTAAAACGTTTTAAATGCTTGCCACGTGTATCGTCCAGGACGAACAGTGGATCGGCCCGGCCGATGGTCCAATAATGGATCGTCCGGGGCCGAATTTAAAGATCAAAACGTACTGACACGTGGATCGTCCGGGACGGTCCAGTGTATCGGCCAGGACGATGCACATAGAATGCATCGACCAGACAAATATACTATCGGCCAGGACTATCACAATGAGTTCGATCAAATCGTCCAGGACGATACTATATCGTCCAGGACGATGAATTTCAGTAAGCACAGAAAAGGTCAGCAGATGGATTTTGGAAAGAATTTGTCATATCGGCCAGGACGATAAAAATATCGGCCAGGCCGATGTGACTAGTATTTGAAATCAAGATAAGAATGGTGATGATCAAGACCCTCAAAAATAAAACACAAGAAAAGACAGTCAAAGACACAAAAATAAATAAAACAAACAATGAATATTTTTGGATTTTAATTTTTCTATTTTTTTTTTTGTTTTATGGAGGGATCATATGAGAACTCTTTTCATGAATTTAATTTTTAGAGTTTTTAGGAGATCAAGAGGTTTAACAAAATTCAATTAGAAGAATGTAGAAAAACTGATTCCATTTACCCTAGATCGGACATTCTTCAGGGTACAAAATTCTCTTAAAAAACAACGAAGTCCTGACTCGAAATGACAAAAAGAATAAGAAGATCCAATCAAGACTTGTCACCAACTAAAATATCTCATAAATAATAAACCAAAATAGTTTTTCTCAATCATTGAATTTGAAATCAAATCTTTGAACGTATCACATAATTAATGAGTTTTCTAAGTTTTAAGAGTTTTACCAAAGAGATGATAGCTTGCATTTAGTGGGCTAATTTTATGCCTCTTTTCTCTTTTATTGGCTCTTTGAGCATCTTTTGATTTTTGATACACTTTTGTGTATATAGTTTTCTTTTCAATTTGGCTTCATTGGCCTCTTTCCTTTTTGACTTTTGCAAGCTAAAAATTCTTTAATATACCCCTTAAAAAAAAACTTAGTTGTGAGTATATCCTCCAAATATTAGAGAATAGGAGCTCTCTCTCTAACATAGGGAAGAACAATCCACAACACAAAATCAAAATCACGTGATAACTGCAATGGTAAGATTTCAAAAGCTTGAATGATATCAAAGAATTTTGGACTATTATGCATAAGATGATTTAATGTAACAAGATTAGAAAGAGATCTTAAAAAGCCATTGGTTAAACTGAGTTTAGACTTTTGTTTTATAAAAGAAAATCATGCCACTAAACAAAGTCAGAAGAAGGGAAAAACATCAACAGTTTACTTCCTTTAACCAATTTTAAAAAGCTAAACCCTATCTCCAAAAACTCCAATATTTAAAAGCTTGAGAAGTTTTATCATATGGAAGCCCAAAATAAAGACCAAAGTGAAAAACAAAAACTCATAAAAACAAGACAAAGTGAACACAAAAAAAACTAAAATAAAAGTCACACAAAGACTAAAGATTTCAAGCAAGTGATAAAACAACGGATTTAAGCAATTGAGCTGCAAGCCTCCTTATGTTCAGTTATCTTATGCTCCCACGAGGTCTTTGGTGAGAGCACTCCTGCAAAACTCAACAACAGTCAGTTTTAGGAACCCAAACAGATTTGGGCTCCTTCTTAGGAAATGTAGAGTGCAATGCAGATGTGGTATGTATTGAATCATGCATCTTAGGTCTCCACAACCAATGTGTACTGCGGTGAACTGTGCAAGTGTGTGAGATGTGTCCTAACATGCCACAAGAAAAACATTGAACTCCAGGAAAAGGTTTTCTTAAATGGTTTGAGTAAAAATGCCTCTTCCTAGGTTCTGGCCTTTGATTAAAAATTGGTGTCATCCTAGCTTTCTTACATGTTTCCAAATCATTTTGAATTCTCAAGTTAGTTCTTTTTAATGCATCATTCTCAATCTCTTTAGATTTCTTAAGATCATTGTTAAGTGAGGTGTGTGAAGCTTTTAATGCATTACTTTTATCAACTAATTCCAAATGCTTCTTGTTTAATTCATCAAATTCATCAAGGAGAGCCATGTGATTTGAATCAATCGTTGCATGATCTTTGAGAAAAACTTCATGCTTTTTTTGTAGATTTGAATGTTCTAATTTTAGGCTAGCATGAGTTTTCTTAAGTTTTTTGTATGATGTATGAATTTTTTCACAAATTTCAAATAATTCATCATAGGTTGGTTTACATACCTCTTCCTCATCACTTTGATTTTCTCCCATGAAACACAAGTTTGTAGTCTCTTCCTCTGGTTCAGTCTCAGAGGAATCAGTACCAGATTCTGCCCAGAAGCCTCTTTGGATTTTCTTATTCTCCTTCCTAGACTTAGCTTTTTCCTCACCTTTTTCCTTTTCTTTGCTTGAATGATCTTGAAGTGTAGGATAATCGGCTCTTACATGTCCCAGTTTCCTGCATTCAAAACAAACAACATCAGAAGATCCTTTAATATGTTTATGATCCTTACCTTTTCTCCAATTTTGATGATGCTTTTGTTTCTTCCTTAGAAAGCTTTTGAATTGCCTTGTGATGAAGGCAACTCCATCGCTTTCAGACCCGGAAGATTCAGAATCCGATTTGTGTGCCTTCAATGCAATTGTTTTCTCCTTTTTCTTCTCACCTGCATCAAAATTTCTTTGATTCACCCCTTGCTCGTAAGCAATGAGTGAGCCAAGCAAGTTATCAATAGAATAGGTGTTTAAATCTTTAGATTCAGTGATTGCAGTAATTTTTGCATCATAAGAAGAAGGCAAGCATCTCAAAATCTTGTTAACTTTTTCATAGTTCGAAAGTTCTTTTCCTAGTGCATGCAATGATGTAGCAATCTGAGTAAACCTAGTATACTTGTCAGAAATCGATTCATGAGGTTTCATACGAAAAAGTTTGTAGTCATGCAAGAGAATGTTTAAACGGGATTGTTTAACTTCATTAGTGCCTTCATAAGTAATGCACAATTTATCCCAAATTTCTTTACCAGTCTTGCAAGTTGAAACACGCATGTAATCCTCAGATTTTAAAGCACAGAAAAAACAATTCAAACATTTCGCATTTAGTTGAGCTAAATCTCGTTCATCAAAAGTCCATTCGGTAAAAGCAACTTCAGTTTTAAAACCGTTAATTTCACGAGAAGGTGGAGAATAACCTTCTTGAATAAGCATCCACATGCGATAATCAGTAGATTGTAGAAAAGTTGACATGCGAGTTTTCCAAAAATCAAAAGGTAGGTTATCGAACAGAGGAGGTCGGGTAATAGAATACCCTTCCGTAGTGTTGCGATTCCCAAAGTTAGACATGGATCAAATTCAAAAAGTTTTCAAACTTTAATTTTCAAATCAAGCTCTGATACCACTTGAACGTTCGATGGGGATGTTAAGCCCTATGAACTTAGTCCCAAACTAACCAAGAGGGGGGGGGGTGAATTGGTATTTTAAAAACTTCTTTTTAAAACAAGGAAATAAAATCATATAAACTAAATCACACCACGAAAATAATGCAGAATTTAAACGTGCGGAAGCGAGAAAAAGAACACAGAAATTTATAGTGGTTCGGTCGACTCGACCTACGTCCACTCCTTGGAGGCACCCTCCAAGTATTGCACTACACAAAAAGTGACTCTCCTTTAGCCCCCACGGCTAGGTGGAGAAACCCTCACAAGAACCTCCTTTTTGCCACCCCGGCAAGGCAGAGAACCTATCTCCTTTTGCTTCCTCCTGAAGCTGGCAGAGAACCAGAACCAAAAGCAACACTCCTTACCTCTACCGACCCTTCCACGGACGAGAAACTCTAGACGAAGACGACGCAGAGAGATCCTTGAAGCAACCCTTGTGAAACCCCTCACAAGCTCCCCCTCACAAGATCCTCTCTCTCTCTTCTCTCTCTCTTTCTCTCCTCAAGGCCTTCTTAGGTCAAGGCAGCAGCCAAAGGTCTTGAAAAACGTTGAACAAGAGCTCTTTAAATAGAAGAGCTTCAAAAGAGCTCATTAATTGCAAGTTGCCGACTTTATCGTCCAGGCCGATCTGGACATCGGCCTGGCCGATCAGTACAAAACAATGAAGATCGGCCAGACTATAGCCCTGAATGGAAAACAGGACGATTGAAAAATAACTTGATCGTCCAGGCCGATCTCACGATCGTCCTGGCCGATCAGTTCAAATCAGAGAAAAATCGTCCTGATAATAGCCCTGAATACGAGCTGGCCGATATTGATCGTCCTGAAGTAACTTAAGGTTTTTGACTAGATCGGCCTGGCCGATCCTGCAATCGTCCAGGACGATATGATCGTATCAATCATCCTTAATTACTTCCTTGATTTCCTGAACAATTATGGCATAATTTGTGAATATCGTCCAGGCCGATCCGAGGATCGTCCTGGCCGATAATTTAAAGATACAGTATACCATACTTGTCTATGGTGGCTATTTCTTTCTGTTTTGAGCTTATCGTCCTGGCCGATACACGTATCGTCCAGGACGATCTGTTAACGTAGGCTGCCTTAATTAAGAATCCTTAATTAGATTTTCTTTTTTAAGCTGATCGGCCTGGCCGATCAAAGAAATCGGCCTGGCCGATATGAGTAAAAACAGAATTTCTAAGTCTCTCAAGTGTGTGTGTGAAGGGTTACAAAGCATCAGTCTTTTTGACTATTACAAGATGACTCAAAAGGTAGAAAACAAAAGTACAGACTGACTCAACCCTAAACCAACGCATTCCTGAACTTGGCTCCTTTTTGATTGTCCGATCGTCGATTCCTGAAAAGTTAGAAGCAACAAGCTGTCCAAGAAAAGCAGTGTTTGTCAATCATCAAAACATAAGACATGAAAAATAGATTTGCAACAAAAGAGAGGTTAATTTACTTCAATAAGTCATCTAGATGTTCAACATTTAGAGAATCCACATTGATTTTACTAGCATGAATTTAAGAATTAGATATAGGATTATTGAGAGCAGTGAGAGCAGGGACTACTTATGAGGAAAGAGATTATTATGTTGAAGGGAATGAGAGTAATTTTTATTATTCAAAGGAGAAGCCTCAACAGTAGTTTTAGGCAAAACATCTACTCAATAACTTCCTTTGAACTCATTTTTTATCTTTCTAAGATATGAATGTAAAATAAAATAATTTTTAATAGAATGCCAATGCATTTTACAAAGAAATGAACATTATTTATTCACACATTTTGTAAATATCTCATATTTTAAGGTCCAGCACACATTTCTTTAGGTTATTTCTTTACAAAACACAACTCAAACAAGGACATGAGCAATAGAGGGTTGAGAATGAGGTGATGTTGATTGATCTATTTGAAGCAGTCTACCAAAAATAGATGTTAAACATGAAATATTTGAAAATTAAACAAGGATAATAGGAGATTCTTCTTTGATAGTACACTTTAAAATTCTCATTTGATAGGCATTGATATAATATGTTCTCTTAGCAAATATTTAGCTATAATCTAAATCAAAAGAGATTTAAATAGAAACATGTCACAAATCTAAAAGACCAATGGAAAGTGAACCAGTAAGTTTTAAATTCACAAAAAGAGTATGAATTACATCTAGATTTGGTCTACATAAAGCAAACTTCAAACTAAAGTAAACTCAGATGGAGTAGCAAGTTTTTAAATCACATCTTCCCTAAACATCATAGTAGGAAAACCATTAAAGGAAGTGTGAACAATAGAAATAGGAGGCATTAAAGAATCAACCAAACCTAAAACCATATCTCAAGAAGAATGTAATTTATTATTTCTTTAAATCCTCCTACAACCATATTTCTTACCATTAGGCATTGGTTTAATTAATCCCCAAAGATTAGAATATCGATGGACTGCCATCAAACTAAGAGACCAAGTAAACATATTATCAATAGAGGAGGAAGAAATGCAAGTAATAAAATAAGAAAAGGATAACCAGAGGCCAAAACCTACCCCAAGCCATGTAAAAGTCTTTCAAAATGAAAATAAGGTAGTAATAAAATAAAAAAAGGAGTTGGAACTAATCCTATTGGTCTAGTTTAACCTAGCTCAAGTAGGTTGATTAGGCCAACTCCTAGCTTGAAGAGTTAAGGTTGATTAGTTTAGTGTATGAAGCTCTTAAGGAAAAGGTTCATGTAGGGTTTGAGGTCAACAGACCAATGTCAGACATGGTGTAGTCTACTAGGCAAGTATAGTGCAGGTTAGGGTTTTGAACTTAGCTCTTGGGTCAACCATGGCATGGTTCAGGCACTACAGGAAATTTAGCTATTACCGGTAGTTTTTTCTGGCAGTTTAACTGGTATTCCCGGTGATTCTGAAAAAAATTGGCAGTTTTTCGGCATTTGTCAAGCTGCCGAAAAAAATGGGGTCAAAAACTGTTGCCGGCTATGTTTTTTCAGCGGTTTATTTCACCGACGGCTTTCCGGCTGCCTATGCCGCCGGTTATTACCGAAGTTATTAACAACGGAGTTTTTGTCATCTGACTGCCAGAAAACATACTGACGACTAATCGGAGGTCCGTATAATAACAATAATTTTGGGCAACGCGCCATTATATTCAATCAATTATCATAAATATATACATAAGTAAAATCAAATAAAATAATATATATAACCAAAGTTCACAACTTTAACCAAATTCAGAAGTTCTAAGTTCACAAGTTCTAAGTTCAATAAGTTCAACCAATTAACTTTACAATCAGATCATCATAAGTTCATCAAACATAAAAAAGTGCTAATCCTCGTCCATATCCTCACTATCTGGAGATGCATGTGGCTGCTCAGTCTCTTGCTCTTTCTTCCTTTGGCTTTCACCTCGGTAGGATTGTAGCTCTACTTGCATTTCATTTTTAATATTTCTCATCTCTTCAATCTCTCTAGCAGCAATGCAACCCTCTGGCTTACAGTTTCTTCAGCTCCACTTGGATCATAAAATACTGAGGTGGATGAACTGCCCTCATAAGCATATCCTTGCAATCCCAAGACATATAACCTCCCCCTCTGCCTTCCTCCAATAACATCTGACCATGTATGATACTCAGAAATTTGGGTCGATCCTGAAGATAATCCCTCACCAGCGGACTGCCAACTTTCCTGAGTTCGTACAAAATCATCCTGTGAAAATAAATTCATAAAATATATTTTTATTATAATTATTTTTATTAAAATAAATTTCTATTCCCAAACTCCAAAAAATTATACTCACATGAGCTTGCTTAGCATTTTCATCAACCAACAGATGGTCAGCTTGATGTTGATGAGTTCTTGTATGTAACTCCAGCGGTGTTGGCTCCCAACCAAGGTACTCTTTCTAAAAATATAAGATATAGTTATAATAACATAAATATATTTAATAAACTAATTTAAAACTCTTACTAGTCATCTTCTATGTTCCGTATGAGGAATAGATCCTCCAGTATGAAGAGAGCTTCCTAAACCTCCACATTCAGAGGCTCTGTTCTGCTTATTCTGCTCTCTTAATTTTGTGAACTCAGGGGTTGCCCAAGCTCTACTCAGATCATCCCATACGCCTCCAATCCATATTGGATGCTGCCCAGACTTTCTAATGTCCGTGAACATGTCCTTGAGATGGGTCGCTCCTCTTCTCTCAAAATTAATTCTGATCATCGTGCTATACTCAGGCAACCACCTAAATTCTTTATGTAAAAGTTTAGGCATAACCGAAAAGATTAGTACAAATTAAATCAAATATTTGAATTTATACCAAATAAGTATACCTGAAATTCTCCAAACCACATATCCCTATCCTCCTTTAGGATCTTCTTCCAGGATAAGTAAGGAGCATCATAATTGTTCTTTATAATATCCCAAATCTTGTGTGTAGGTGACCTTGAAGGATTGAAGCTGCAGGTTAAATTTTTTTTTTTATCAATAACATATAATATATTAAAATACAATTAACATAATAACATAAATTGAACTTACTGGATATGGTCCCCAATGCCAATCTCTGCTGGTCTAGATGGTGCATCGTGTTCTGGCTGAGCCGGATATGGGTAATAATATGGGTAGAGGTAAGGAGGGTGAGGACCAGTGGATGGACCTACTTCCTGTGATGATGGTGGGGGGTAATATGGATCGAATGGAGCAGCATGTGCCTGATCTAGAGAGGGAAAGTGAGGACTCATCGAGTGAGGAGGGAAGTAGCCAGGGAAGGGTGGTGGTATAATAAAAGGTGGATTTAATTGACCCTGACCCTGCTCACTCGGGGACTACTGCTGCCTCCTGGGTGGTGGTGGTGTAGGTAGAACCGGTGGAACTGAATGTCCCTCACCTTCATCAGGCTGCTGGCTATGCTGGGAGTAACACTCAACTTCTTTCGGTAGAACTTTGAGGCAAATAATTTAAGAGGAGGATCATCTCCTGAAGCCATCTGCATTAAAAGAAGCAATTAGTAAAGTATTGTAATATATAAAAAGTATAAATAAAAGAAATAGTTAATAAAAAAATATAATTCTACAATTCTAAATATAACATAATACAAATAAAGAAGCAATTAATAAAGCAAATAATGAATTACAAAAATAAAGATTGCCATAATACAAATAAATACTTAATATTTTCATTACTCAGAAATAAAAAATTACTATTTAAAATATTATAAAAAATAAAATTCTACAATTTTAAATTATAAAAACTACAATTCTAAATTATAAAAACTACTCATAATCAAAACTATTTTCATTGCTCTCCAGGGCATCTTCACTTTCATCCTCGTTCTCATCTTCGCCTGAGCTAGTTAAACTATTCACATCTTCTAACTGTATTTCAATACTAGAGGTTATAGTTGGCATCTCCTCAATTTCAACAGGCCTACAACTTGACATCTCATCCTCTTGATGCATGTTCAGTTGCTACAATGTATTGTTGATCAATTATTCTCTGTACTTTTATTTTTATGATAGCTAATCAATATTGTTTATCTCTATGACCACTGGGATATTTGTAGAAATAAACTTAAATAGCTTGACTTGCTAACACAAATGGGTCAAACTTCCTGAATATTCTACTATGTTTTATATCGACTAAACCATACGCAGGATGAACCCTTGTGCCTTTATTCTGTACTGGATCATACCATTGACAGTTAAATACGCATACAAAGTTCTCATCTTTGCCTAGGTACTCCAGGTCAAGAACCTCATTCAGAATACCGTAATAATCACACTCATCTTCTTCATGAGTGTTCCCTCTAACACATACTCCACAATTTTTTATTTTTCTTCCTTCACTCCATGATTTAGTATGAAATCTGAACACATTCACTATATATATTGGCCAAGTTTTTACTTTATGCATTGGACCCCATGCTAGTGCTTGCAAACCTTTATCGAAACATATTTCCAAATATTATTATTTTTGTAATAAATAAGATGTAATTCAAATTAAAATTTTAAAATTTATGAGCTCAAATATGATCTAAACCAACTTGGAAATTTATCTGCAACAACTTGCTCAATATCCCTCGAATCTATCAAAGGCAAATTGCTTACAAAATACTTGGTGATAAATAATACTTTAGTATTTTAAATAAACATTACTCATTACTGACATTATGCAAGAACTTACTCTAAGATTGACTCAACTTCTTCATAGTTCAGTAGCACATACAAATTCGCTGTTTTGATTTCTAAAATATTGAGAAATCTTTCAACACATTTGTCACTGGGCTTTCCATGACTTCTAAATACTGATAGTGCAACATGTGATTGTTCTTCTACATCAAAGTCCATGTTACGACCAATCTTTATTTTGTACTCCTTATATGGGGCTCGAAGTAGTATGAGAAAAATTGATTGGTTTCTTGAGACAAATATGCTTCACATATCGATCCTTTTAGTCATGCTTTATTCTTAACATATTTCTTCAACTTGTTCAAATATCTATTAAACAATTACAATTATCTAGTTAATAAAAATATGTTATCTCAACTTATTCAAAAATATTGGAGACTTAATAAAAATATGTTTTATCTCTCAAAAGAAAACATCCAACAATATTGTACAAGTCTACCAACTCTAGCTTAGTAAGGTAGATGGACTGGAAGATGTTCTATATAATCAAAAAAACCCAGGGAAATATTTTTTTTAACTTACAGAGGATGATTGGTATGTTATCCTCACTCCTCCGTAAAGCATCTTCGCTTAGTTTACATGAACATAGGTCTTTGAAAAAAATGTTAAGCTCGGTCAACAAATTTGATATATAATCGAGTAACATACATACTACGATCGGAAGAAGAACCTCCATAATTATGTGACAATCATGACTTTTTAATCCAAATAACCTTACAGATTTCATGTCAACACATCGGCTTATATTTGATCTATAGCCATCAGGTATTTTTAAACCTTTAAACCACTGACATGTTGATCTTTTTTTCTTTAACGTTAAAGAGTATGGTTCTTTGGACTTCATTATTTTACCGTTGGTTGTTGTTACTAACTCCAGATTTTTTCGCCGACAGTACTCTTTAATATTAATCCTTGCTTTGACATTATCTCTACTCTTACCTTTAACATCCATAATTATATTAAAAATGTTTTCCAGAAAGTTCTTCTCAATGTGCATAACATCCAGATTATGCCTTATCAAATTAGTTCTCCAATATTGTAATGTCCAGAAAATAATTTTTTTAATCCAATTATTTTCAACACCATATTCCGGATATTTAGACTTTGATAGCATTGAAAATTAATAATTATTAGAATGTCAGAAAGTCTATGTACTACATCATCACCACTTAATCTGGGTAGAGGAGGCGACCCCTCAACTTTATTTTTAACAAATGCTTCCTTAGGCAGAAACATATGATGATAATAAAACCAAGTATTTTTCCCTCCATGTTTTATTGTGAAAGCTTTACTATTCTTCTTGCAGTAAGGACATGCTAATTTTCCTGCTATGCTCCAACCAGACAACATACCATAAGCTGGAAAATCACCAATGGTCAACAACAATGTAGCTTGAAGGAGAAAATTTTGTTTTGTTAATATGTCATATGTGAGCACTCTTTCTTCCCATAATAACTTGAGATCATCAATTAATGGTTGCAAAAAAATGTCAATTTTTTCTTTCAGATTAAGTGGTCAAGGTATTATAAAAGTTAAGAACATGTATGGAGTAGTCATACACATCTCTGGTAGAAGGTTATATGGTGTTAATATAATTAGCCAATAAGAGTACGGTGTAGCTGTTTGACTATATGGGGTAAAACCATCGGCACATAATCCCAATCTTATGTTGCAGGGTTCAGCAACAAATGAAGCATGCACTTGATCAAAATGTTTCCATGCTTCAGCACCTGATGGATGAGAAAGAACACCACTTTTTGCTATTTCTCCTTATGTCATCTCATATGACTTGTTGAACTCATTGATGCATGGAGTCGCTAAAGTCTTGGAATGATTGGTAAATAAAATAAATGGGAATACGAGACATCTTTCTTTTAACGATGTTGTTTTCCTGAGTTTGGCTTAAACTAATGAGCATTTCAGGTGCGATAATAAACTTCTGCTACATCATCCTTGTAGTATAACATACCCATTAATATAATAATCAACTTTTGTAGTAGTGAGACCCAATTTGGATACTAATTTTTTCATTCGGTACAAGTCTTAAGGAATTAAATTGTCAGTTGGATTAGTTTCCTTGAGAAGACCAATAAAGTCATTGAAACAATTACGGGGAATATTATACTCAGTTCTAATACTTAGAATCCTCACTGTAATGGATAATTTTGAATGGATACTGCAACAGTCCCAAATTGGTTTTTGAGTTGTATGTAATAACTAAAAGAATTTTTGGGTTTCTGCATTTGGTGGCTCTTCCACACTAGCCCTTAAATTAGGACCTACTTCATCAAAAATAAGTTCTTCATAGGGTATACTCATTTGATCTTTATTAAATGTTTCATAAGTTTTAGATTAACCAGCATGAGCATTTTTTTGTGGCTCGTACTCGCCATATGATGTCCAAATCCAGTAGTTTGGAAGAAATCCCCTATGATATAAATAAAGCTTCGCATTATCGGGCTTGAGGAATTCTTGATTTTTATTCTTCAAACATGGACATCTAAATATTTTTTTCAAACTAAAAGGAAGGCAGTTGAGATGCAACTTGAATTAAAGTTTCAACTCCCTATATAAATTCATCTGTCAATCATTTTTGACCCGGCAACAATCTGTTATCCATCCAATATCTCTCTTCTCGGATAGTCATTTGGACATTGAAGCAAATGCCCCCCTATATAGTTAGGAAAACATTTATTAAGTTTACCTTCAACTCCTTCTCTAGTCTTATCAACAAGAAGAATATCATCAGCAAAAAGCATGCACCAAGGTATATCCTCTTGTAAATGTCTAGTGAGAACATCCATGACTAAAGCTAAAAATATATGGACTTAAGGCTGACTCTTGATGTAATCCAACCGAATAAGGAAAGTACTTGGTCAAACCACATTGTGTTTGATCACAAGTAATAGCTCATGCATACATATCTATCTTTAATGATTTGAATATAAGTGTTATTAACTCCTTTCTTTTTAAGAACTCTCTATAGCACTTCTCTTGGACTTTTGAAACTTTATCATATGCTAGATCAACTAAGCACATCCAACAAAAAAACTGAGTGATTTGAGGTGCTGGAAATGTTAAAATCAAATAATAGCTCATGCATACATATCTATCTTTAATGATTTGAAAATAATCAACTACGCCCACAAAATTAAATAATAGATCTTTCCTAAATATGACTCATTCATAACACCTTTAGTAAATGTTAAACTCACTATGAGAGACATAGTCAAGATAAGCATAATCAGGAATATACCAACAACAATAAAAAGAATAACATCAAGCCTTTGTCCCACTATGTGGGGTCGCCTACATGAATCATTTTTCTCAATTGTGTCATGTTAAAAGTTAAATTCTCATCTTAATCTAATAAGGAAATATCATTTCTAATATTTTATAACCAAGTCTTTTTAGGTCTACCTCTACCTTTCTTAACATAAGCCAAATCGAATACCTCAACTTTCCTAACCGGGTCATCGGAAGGCCTCCATTTAATGTGACCAAACCATCTAAGGCAACTCTCTCTAATCTTATCTTCTACTAGAGCTACTCCAATAATTTCATGTATATGCTCATTTCATATCCTAACTCAAGGGTCAAGCCACTCATCCACCTAAGCATCCTCATCTCTGCAACACTTAACTTAGTATTATGCTTTTCTTTTAATGGACAACATTTAGCACCATAAAGCATTGTAGGTCTCACCACCATCTTATAGAATTTTCCCTTAAGTTTGAGGGGGACTTTTCAATCACACAATAAGCCCGATGCATTCCTCCACTTTAACCATCCAACTTGAATTCTACTAATAAAATCCCCATCTATTTCACCATCACTCTAAATAATAGATCCAAAATATCTAAAATGTGTACTCTTATTAATGATTTGATCACAAAAAGTCACAATCCCCCCCCCCCCACAAGAATTAATGTGACTAAAATTACACTCTATATATTTAGTTTTAGATAAACTCAAACCCTAAATTTAAGACTCTAAGGTTAACCTCCATAATTCAAGTTTACTTTCAACTCCCTCTCTAGTCTTATCAACAAGAAGAATATGATCACCAAAAAGCATACACTAGAGTACAACCTCTTATAAATGTCTAGTGAGAACATCCATATATCTAAAATGTGCAAATATTTTATTAAAAACATATAAAAAAAGCTCACCTTAGAGGCAGCATCGCGCAAGGGATCTGGCCGGTGTTTTCGTCAGCGACCTTGTAGTGGGAGTTTGAGGGCGGCTGGAGTGATCGTCGGCTGCCGGAGGCAGCTCGGTCGCGCGAGAGGCGGGCGGAGGAGACGTGGGAGAATGAACAAAGAGAGAGAAGGGAATAGATGAAATGGAATGGGAAGCTCGGGGTATTTCATTTTAGGGCATTTACCGACGGCTTTCAGTGGAATAAGCCATCGGTAATAAAATAGCTTAACACCGGCGGTTTTAGCCATCGGTAAACCGCCGGTCATATTTAAGTCCGATAGTTAATCCGGCAATTTTAAGCTTGAATAATCGCTGATTAGGCTGCCGGTAGTAATAGGCGGCCAAACCGCCGGCTAAACCATCATTGTTACTGGCGGCTAGACGACCGCCGGTCTAAGCCGCTGATAATAGCTGAATTTCATGTAGTGAGGGTTTAGATTAGCTCAGAGGTATTTTAGTTTAATTTAAGAAGTTTGGGGTTCAATGGCTAGGTCTAGGTCACCTGGACTAGCTATCATATCCAAAAATAAGATACAAAGTAAGATGAGGTTCAAAAGACTGTGAAAAGAACTTAGGTTTGGGTCCCAACTACTTGATGAATCTGTATAACACTAAAATAATGTGGTATAAGGCTTGAGATTTAGTTTGAAAAAATTACGGTTTCAATGACCTTAGCTAAAAACGAAGTCAACAAATTGACCCTCAATAGGTGGAATAAACATAAAAAGTAAATTGCATGTGTTTGCGTTGATCAAGAAAATTAAAAAAATTCATAGAGATTTAATTGATACGTATCTAAAAGTAAATGATCTTGAGAAGGCATATTTAAACTAGAATAATTACTTGTAAGGGAGAACTATCCCAAACAAGTAGATTTTGATGGATATTTAATAGGAAGAGAGTAATATTTAATATTTTCTTGACCATATCGACATAACGAAGGAGGTTAAGTTAATGCTCGCCTGACTATATCAAAATAGCTAGAATAAGATTTAGGAGATTTAATTTTTGCTTGACCATATCAAATTATTAAGAAACTACATTTAAGGTTTCCAACATTCATCTGATCATATCAAATAGTAAAAGAGGATAACTTAATAATTACTTGACAATATCAAAATAGTAAGCATTAGATTTGGTAGATTTAATGTTATCCTAACCATATGAAAATAGCAAGACAAAAGATTTAAGGTATTTTACATTTGCATGACCATATTCAAATAATGAAAGAAAAAATTTTAATAGTCACCTAAAGATATCAAAATAATTAGAAAAAAATTTAATCCTAAATGAAAGGTCATTTCCAAACAAGTAGATTTTTTGTATCCTCAAATAGGAGGTTACTTTTTCATTAGTAGATTTATTGGATACTAAAATGGAAGGTCACTCTCAAATGAGAAGATTGATTGGGTACTCAAATGGAAGGAAATTTCTAAATGAGCAAATTTATTGGATGCTCAAATTGGAGGTCACTCTCAAATGAGAAGATTTCTGGCATTAGATTAAAAAAAATGTAATCATATTACCCAATCAACCAAAGTTAAAAAATAATGGATACCACTGGGGAAACTTAAACCAATGAATACAATAAGAACATCAAACATTTATCCCACTACGTGGGTTCAGCTACATGAATCCATTTTCACCATTGTGTCCTATTAAAAGTTAAATTCTCATTTAAATCTAATAAAGAAAGGTCATTGCTAATATTTTTAACCAAGTCTTTTTAGATCTGCCTCTACATTTCTTAACATAAGTCAAATCTAATACCTCTACTCTCCTAACCGGGTCATCGAAAGGCTGCCATTTTATGTGAGAAAACCATATAAGGAGACTCTCTCTAATCTCATCTTCTACTGGAGCTACTCCAACCTTTTCATGTATATGCTCATTTCATATCCTATCTCTAAGGGTAAAGGAACTCATCCACATGAGCATCCTCATCTCTGTCACACTTAGCTTAGTATTATGCTTCTATTTTAAAGGCCAACATTCAACACCATAAAGCATTACAGGCCTCACCAATCATTAAGAATAACCAGGAAATTTAAATAATCTTTGAAAATTTTAAAATTCATTAGTTTTAGTATAATTATATGGACTAAGTCTCATTGTATTAACCTTACTTATTATGAAACTTTAACAGTGTGGGAAATTTAAACTTCAAAATATCCTATATTTATTAAAAATTTCCTTTAATGCATCATCCATCATAATACTTCTTAAGATATCATCCATGAACAAGAAATATATGGCAATTTCCTTAATTTGTAATATACCATATGATAGGATCCTTCATGATAGACTTTCTCCACCATGAAAGTACCTTCTCAAGTTGGATCAAATTTACCTCTATATTTTTAGTTGGCTAAAATAGGTGTTCATTGAACTAGGAACAATTCTTCAACATGGAGAGTTCTTTGATGAACCATTTTATTATGTGCTTGAATAATTTTGACTTTGTACAAATTGAGGCTTTGTGGAGCTTGTGGAAAATTTTCCTCTAAAGATTCAGGCTCTTCTAACCAAAATTTAGTATTTTTTTATGAAGTTATATCATAATTTACAAATTCTGAGTGAAGATAGATGTACTTCTAAAGGAAGAATAGTCCTAACTCCAAATAATAATAGATTGAATTAGATCTCTACAAGTTGTTCGATATGCCCACAAAGCTTCTCCAAACATTTTATGCAATTAATTCTTAGTATCATCTAAAACCATTTTTTAAATTTACACCAATGTTTTATTTAAGGCCTATGTCATTTCGTTTATCTGACGTTAATAGATGGACTATCTCCAATTTATGTTATAATGTCTAGTGAATTTGTTTAATTTGGTGATTATATATGATGGACCATTATCATATATGATATAATGAGAAACACCAAATTAATATAGGATATTATCCTTAAAGAAGTTTAGAGCATGATATGCTTTAACTTCCCTCAATGGAACTACTTCTACCCACTTTAAGAAGTAATTTATTGCTACTAATAAAAACCTATGACCTTTGGATGATGATGGACCTATCAAACTGATGATATATGTTCCCCAACTTTTTAACATCCACAAAGAAATTATTTGATGCAAGTCATTTGGCAGTTAAAGTAAGACTACACAATGCACCTGACAATAATGAAAATGACATGAAACAATCATATATTCATCTACCATTTACCAGCAATAATTTTTTAACATCCACAAAGAAATTATTTGATGTAAGTCATTTGGCGGTTAAGGTAAGGCTACACAATGCACCTGACAATAATGGAAATGACATGAAACATTCATATATTCATCTGCCATTTAACAGCAATAATTTTCCATTCGTTTAATTTTCTTCTTCATTTTTGGGTCAAAGTGATGGGCACCACATAATCCAACATGAACTTATATAATTTTTTGTGCTTCTAGTTTTATGAAACAACGTAACTATGTTTGATCAAATGATATTCTATATAGAGATTTTTTTACTAAAGTATAAGATATGAATCTTCTTTTAATCTGATCTATAATGTATTTATCATGAGGGAGCTTGATTTTTCATAAGTATTCAATGAATGGTTGTCTCCAGTCTATTACTTCATAATTCATAGTAAGATAAATTTTCACCTCGATTGGGGATTTCTGATTTATGAATTCCAGATCTATGGGTAATAAAACCTGAGGGCCCTACAACTCTATTTAAATAAAATAATCTTTTGAACAATATAATTCCTTAAAAATAATTATTAGGTCATTGACCATAGACTTCTTTTTATGTTATATCCCATACAAAGTCACATTTAGAATTTGCTTGAGGAGCTTCATTTTATACTGGTGATATGGAATCAAACTTTATTTAATACCTTATAAACCCATACAACCTAATTAATTATAAGTTGCAAATCTCTAAAGATTTTAATTTCTTGAATTTCATTTATGATTATTAATTATAAACTAGTTATTTGGGGCCTTATACTCGTCTTTATTATTAGTACATGGTTTGATAGGTAGTAGTAATACATTAGGCATTTTCTAGAATAACGAATACTATAACAATTTCAACTTTCTTTTGGGAAGTGTCATGTGATGCTTCAGTTTTATAAGATGTAGCACCATCAAAGTAAAATTGTCAGGTGGAACATTCATTTAATTATTGATTCATTATTTGCTCATCTGGTAATTCATTATTTATTGGATAATCATTTAGAACTAGGTGTGTTACTAAGAAATATATGAGGGCCTATCCTTTCATAGCATGTAGTGGTACCATATATCTCAAACTATTAAAAGATAATTGACCATGAGCTTATCTACCCAATAATGTTATATGGGCCATTAGATATTATAATAGGATTACTCTGGATATCAAATTGGCTCTATGAGATAACATGGAATGCCTTAACTTCTAAGTAGTAAAGATCAGGGCCAAGTAATATTTCCCAATTTGAAGATAATTTACTTCGATTAGAAATAATTTTCCACTCAATAAATAAAGTGCATTATCTTTCCCTTGTTATTTAACCCAAGCAAATAAGGTGCCACGACATTCACTTAAAGATGTTATATACACGATTAAGGGCTTCTTAAGGATAATAATAGCCAAAATTGGAAGATTAATTAAGCATTATTTTATGTCAACATTTCCCAAGTTTATTTATTTTAAATTATTTATTGTATATTAAATCTCCTCTTCAAGTTTGAGGAGTTGAATCCCTAACTTGAGAGTCATCCAAATCACCTAAAGTCTCTAAACAAAGTCCATTAAAAGTTTAATGTCCTTCTAAAAAAGACTATTGAAATCTAGATTATTTATTATAACTAAGAAGTATTTGTCATCATTGAATTTACAAATAGTGCCAAAGCTAGCTAACACCTGCTCTTGATGTTTATTTATTATATTTTGTACACTATAGGTTTTAATTTTTTTTTGCTTCACCTCTAATCTATGTTGACGGTGTTAAACCTTGCTTATCAAATTTATTTGCACAATTGGAATACTAGTAAAATGGTAGTTATATTATTTAATAAATGAATGGATCATTAGAGATTACATCAATTTCTATACTTTTATTGAAAGAGAATAAAAGGATTGGCTTTACAATCTAGATTCAGAGATGGAGATACTTTCACCATAAACCTCACTAAATCATTTTGGATAATGGGGTTAGAATTATATTCTCAACATTATTTTTCAACCTCTCCATGGTAGACATGTCTTAATTTTCTTTCTAGAGACTTTGACCCTTTCCTCATCACTATATTCTTATATAAAAATTTCTAACTTTAGCTCTTCAATAATATTCATATATTCTGTAGCTTGTTGGTTTCTCTCAAACAAGTAGGATTCATCCTCAAATTGGATTCCAAATTGATATGTATTATAGGTACCTTTATTTAGAGATATACTTTGTTTCATTTTTTTTTTTAACTTTTCATTTTGTCATCCTCTACCTATCCCACTAGATCGCTAAGTGATTCTACCACCACGTTGAGAAGGAGGAGCAAGATGCCAGTAAACATTATGCTCGAGATCAAGAAGATTTTTTTTTTCTTTTTCTACTCTTTCTTTTACTTATTCTTTTTCTTTATTTTCTTTTTCTTATTCTTTTTCATTTTCTTCTGCTTCAACAAGTTTGAAATGTTTAGAGAGGACTAGGGGTGTCAATTTCGGGTCACAGGTCGGGTTCGGGTCGAACCCGGAACTGACCCGGGTTCAAACGGGTTCGACCCTAACCCAACCCGGTTAGATAAACGGGTCGGAAATGCCAACCCGGACCCAACCTGGTGGGTTGCCGGGTTGACACGACCCGACCCAGGAAAGCTGGTCACGGGGCGGAGGCGCAGGGTCGTCGCAGCGGAGCAGTCGCAGCGGGGCGCGGAGCGGTCGCAGCGGGGCGCAAGGTCATCACGCACAGAGTGGTCGCGCGCGGGTTCATCGCACGCGGAGCGGTCATAGCGGGGCGCGGGTTTCGTCGCACGTGGAGCGGTCGTAGCGGGGCGCGGCCACGCGGTGTCGTCGAGCGCGGAGTGGTCGCGTGCGGGTTCGTCGCGCGCGGAGCGTCGCGAGGCTGGTGCCTCGAACTGGGCTGGGTCGCGGGTAGCAGGCTAGCAGCGGGGTCATGCCGACTCACGCGGGGTCACACTGCCGGGGTGTTAGGCTAAACCGGGTTCGCAGGTTGACCCGGCAACCGACCTGGTCAACCCGAACCCGACCCATTTTTCAAACGGGTCGATTTCTGGAACCCGAACCTGACCCGTTTTGAAATCGGGTCGGGTCCAACCCGATATTTTTGGGTCGGGTCTGGGTCGGGTTCTCGTGTCGTGTCAAATATTGACACCCCTAGAGAGGACTATCTATTTTTTCAACAAGTAATATGAAGTTTTTTTATATATAAGTACTTCATAAATTAAAAAATTTTTAATCACCTTTAATATAGTGTTCAATACTATTGTGAGAGTACTTGATGTTGCGACCCATGACCTTGAGTTTGAGATTTTGATGATGACAAATAATGTTGCCTGAACTACTATTCATTGAATATCATTTATTGTTTGCTATTGTCTATGAGTACTAACATTTCAAGAAGATCATGTGCTACTCAGGACAACCAGAAGACTCAATACTGCTTAGATTAGAAGTGAGTCTGACAATGTAATTTGTTATTTATTTTATTTTTTTATTTTATTGAGTCTGGCCACAAACTGCAAGTAAGTCTGAGCAATCATGCACACACACAGGGGGAGAGGGTTTTAAAAGTAAAAAATGTAGATTTTCTTTCTCTGTTGATCGTACTGTATGACTTTATTTCGTACTGTACGATCTAAACTTGTAAAATGATTTCTGTGAATAGATCATACCGTACAAATAATATCGTACTGTAAGATGTGTTCCAAATCCAAAACCCTAGCTGTCAACTTAACTTAAATAAGTTTTTCTCCGCCGTTCGTACTATATGAAGGACTTCATACTATATGCTTTTTTAAAATACTTACTTAAATTACCCAGTGATTAGTGGAATAAATCAAGGCTTAATTACTAATTGAAAATCATAATGTACGAACACATTCGTATCATACGATGAACAGAGATGAATTTTGATTGTCCCGGATATCATCCTGGACGATCCCTCATTTTTTATCACATCGTACTGTACGATGTATATCGTACCATATGATGAACAAAGATGACATTTGATCGTCCCAAAATTTGTCCTAGATGACGCCTTGATTTTGACCATTCATAATAAACGATGTATATCGTACCATACGATGAACAAAGATGGCATTTAATCATCACGGCTATCGTCCTGTACGAGCAGTAGTGTTGAGAATCATACCGCACAATTTAGTATCGTACCGTGTGATTAGATTTTGAACTGTTCCTACAACTTCGTACCAAGATGAAGCCTGTTTATACATATCGTACAGTATGATGTGAAATCGTATTGTACGATTGTAACATCTAATTTGAAAATTTTAGGGATTTTAGAGCCCATTTATGTATCAAAATTACTAATCTTTTTGAGAGAGAGACAGAAATAGGGGAATGCGATTAGAGAGGAAATTCTTGGGAAAGAGCTCTTGAGAAGTTTTTTGGGTTTGAGAGAGGAAGAAGAAGGTGAGCTTGGTGAGGTAGAAGAGGTGTGAGGGATATCACACGGTTGCTTCATTCCTGCTGCATCTTGCTCCTCCTATGGCCTGGGAAGAACTTATGGGAGGCTCTCTGAGGAGGAGATTCTTCTATATCCGTAACCTCAAAGGTACTCTGCCTTCTCCAGGAGGAAGAAAAATGAGAAGGTACTCTATCGTCGCTAGGAGGGTGAAAACATCGCTTGGCACTCCGCCATGCCGGGTTGGTGAAAGAGAGTACTGTAAGGGCATCTTTGCCTTGCCGAGGGGGGAAAAAGGAGAGCTATAGTTTGTAGTGAAATTCCCCGAGCGGAGGACTCCGGGGAGTGGACATAGGTTATGGTTTGACCGAACCACTATAAAATTCCGATGTGCTTTTTTCCTTTTCGCTTTTTATTTTTTGCTTGCACTTTATTTTCATAGTATTTGCATAATGAACAGTGTGGAAGAAAAAAAAAGGATTTTATTGTTGCATGTTGAGTTCAAGTATATGCCTTTGTAGTAGTTAAATTTTCTTGTTAAAATTTAAAAACACCAAAATATTATAACTCTTGCTTAGGTATTTTATTATTGCTACAAATTTTTCACAATTCATGCCCCCTCTTATTAATCTAGTTATTTCAATTGGTATCAAAGCCTCTTTTCAAAAATAGTGTTTTAGAAAACCTTGAAAAAAAATGATCATGTCGCATTTTGGAAATCGTAACTCCGCGGAGGGTTATTAAATAACCCGTCCACCTCATTTTTATAACATCCCGTTTGATTTCTGGAAAATTAGAATGTCTACCTTTCTGTAATCTATTGATTACCGCATGTGGATGTTAGTCAATGATGGATATGTTGCACCTTTTAAAAGTTTGAATGAAGTGAAAACTCTAGTACCTTTTAATGAATGGAGCAATGAGAATAGGGATTTAGCCCAATTGAATGCTAAGTGTTTAAATTGCTTTTTCTGTGCATTAAACTCTGAGGACTATATGAGAGTTTCTACCTGTACTACTGGTAAAGAGATTTGGGATAGACTGTGCATTACATACGAAGAAACAAGTGAAGTAAAATAGTCTAGGCTTAATATTCTATTTCATTATTATGAACTCTTCCGTATGAAATGTAGTGAAATAATATCTAACATGTACACTAGGTTCACCCAAATTGTGACATCCTTGCATGCATTAGGTAGAGAGATTTCAAATTTTGAGAAAGTTAATAAGATTCTAAGATGCTTACCTAGTTCCTATGATTCTAAGATAACTGTTATCACTGAATTTATAGACCTTAACATTTATTCTATTAATCTCTTTATGTACTCATTGCATACGAGCAAGGAGTGAGTCAAAGATAAAGTGATGCAGGTGAAAAGAAGGCATTAAAAGTAAACAATTCAAAAAGCGGCAGCTCTACAGGGGAGGAAGAAGATGATATAGCCTTGATGACCCGTCAGTTTAAGAACTTCTTAAAGTGAAAACAAAGGCGTCATCAAACGGATGGAATAAAGGTAAAAGCTCTAAGTTTAAAAAAGTTTCATCTGACATAATCTGTTTTGAGTGCAGGAAGCCAGGTCACCTTCGAGCTGATTGCCCCAACTTAAAGTGCCAACCTACTAAAGAAAAGAGTGAGGACATAGCCAAGTATAAGAAAGGAAAAATGAAGACACAAAAACCTTTTTGGGCCGACTCTACCTCTGAATTGTCAGAAGAAGAAGTAGAGGAGGAGGTAACAAATCTGTGTATAATGGCTAACGATAATCTTGATCAATCAGATCAAGATGAGGTATGTCAGCTTTCATATGAAGATTTATTGCTTATTTCTGAAAAAATTTGTGACTCATATAGGAAATTGAAAAAGATGCATGCTAGTCTTAATATTGATATTAGTAGTTTACAAACTAAGCATGCTAAATTAGTGAAAGAAAATTCTGATTTAGATAGAGATCATATGCTACTTCTTGATAAATATGATGCATTAAGTAAGAAGCATATTGAACTAACTGAAATGCATGAAACCTTGAAAATTACTCATGTTGAACTATAAGAGGTTTTTCATAGACTAGAAAAACTTGCATTAGTAGTAGATCACAGTGAGCATTTGTTAAAAATAAATCATGGATTGACATATCAAAACAACACTTTTCAAGAAAGAATCAAAGAACTGGAAAAAGAAATTGCATCACTCACCTTAGCCTAACCTAGTCAACCCCCAACACAGCATGCATCATACAACTTTAGAAAGAGGCATCACTACCTACATAGGTTAGTGAATCCATTTCCTAGTGTTAGGTGCTTCTCTTGTGGCATGATAGGTCACATATCCCGCACTTGCACAATTCACTGTAGGACACACTTAGTATGGAGACCTAAAGTGCATCCATCACAGCATAGCAAGCATACATCTCATTCATGCAAGCATAAGGAGGAACCCAAACTCACTTGGGTTCCCAAATCTAATCCTTGAATGAAATTGTAGGGATGCTCTCACAAAAGTCCTAGTGAGAGCATGTGGTACTTGGATAGTGAATGATCGAGACACATGACTAGAGATATGAAAAAGTTCATTCTACTGGAGACCAGAAATGGAGGCAAAGTAACATTGGGAGACAACACTACCAGGAAAGTGATAGGCTCAGGTATTGCTGGTAATGCTAAGAATTTTTTAATTGAAATTATCTTATTAGTTGATGGTTTAAAGCATAACTTACTTAGCATTAGTCAATTATGTGACAAAGGTTTTGATATTAAATTTCTATATGATAAATGCCTGATTAGTTTAAATGATAAACTAGTTTTAGAAGAAAAATGAATGAACAATGTTTATATGTTAGACCTTGATTGCATTGATAGCTCAAATTCATTTTGTTTGAAAATAATAGTAGATGACTCATGGCTATGACATAGGAGACTATGCCATGTTAGTATGAAAACACTTAGAAACATCGCTCAAAAAAAACTAGTTAGAGGTGTACCTAAGTTAGACTTTACTAAGGATCACTTATGTGATGCTTGCCAACTAGAAAAACAAGTCAAATCATCCTTTCATTCAATTAGAGATGTGATCACCCCTAGGCCATTAGAAATCCTACACATGGATTTATTTGGACCCGTTAGTATAGCCAGCCTAGGTGAAAAAAATTATTGATTTATGATTGTAGATGACTTCACTAGGTTTACTTGGGTAAGATTCCTAGTACATAAGAATGAGTCTTTTGAGGAATTTAAGGTATTCTCCACATGGATTCAACAAAAATTAGATTATGAAATCTCAACAATCCATAATGATCATGGTGGAGAGTTCCAAAATGATAGATTTGAATCATTCTGTCAAGAAATAGGAATAAAATACAATTTCTTAGCCCCTGGAACACCTCAGCAAAATGGTATAGCATAAGGAAGAATAGAACTTTGGTAGAAGCTGCTAGGGCAATGTTAGCAGAGTACACCTTCTTAGATACTTTTGGACAGAAGCAGTCAACACAGTGTGTTATGTTTTAAATAGGGTAAACATTAGATTTAAGCTGAATAAAACTCCTTATGAACTCCTTAAGGGTCACCGAATCTTTCACACTTGCATGTCTTTGGGTGCAAGTGCTTCATCTTGAATAATAGCAAACATCCCTTAGGAAAATTTGATCCCAAGTCTGGTGAGGGTGTCTTTTTTGGTTATTTATATGTATGTAAGGCCTATAGAATCTTTAATAAGAGAACCCTAGAAGTAGATGAGTTCACCCATGTAGTATTTGATGAATCAGATAAGCCCTCTGAATATAAAATTGAAGATGACGAAATAGAGGCAATTCAAGAAGTAGAGACTATGGCCCTAGAAGAAAGGGTAAAACCTCAGGAAAAATTGCTTAGAGAATGGAGATATTCTCCTAGTCATCCTAAAGATTTAATTTTAGGAGACCCTTTAGAAGGTGTAAGAACTAGGCATGAACTTAAGAAAGAGGTTAGTCATGTTTGAATAGTTGCTATTTGAATGATTTATATTTATGCAACTTATGTAGTTTTGATGATTCCAAACATTATTGTTCAGATGTATAGTTATCTCCTAACAATTTTAGAAGATTTGCACTTGCTCTTGTGTGTACTAATATTTCAGGAAAATCAGACTCCAAACTACGAAAACTTCAAATCAAATTCAACATATGATATTTTGTTTATTTGAAGTTTGTCTTTTCTTTGAATTAATTTTGAAAGGGAGTGATTGTAATTGAGTGAATAAAATCTCACACACACAAATAAGGAGATCTTGAAATTCTATACTGATCGTACAGGATGATATTTATCGTACTGGACGATCTGTCAGTTATCTCCTATAGAGCACTTGGAACGAATAGGAACTTGCTTGAAAAAATTTTTTCTAAGTCCTATTCGTCCAGGACGAATTTTATTATCGTCCCGGACGATGGGTTCTCTGTAAAATTTTCGTCCAGACGAAATTTATCATCGTACGAGGCGACCAGTCCTCTGGAAAATTTTCGTCCAGACGAAAATAAATATCGTACAGGACGATCGGCTCTCTGGAAAATTTTCGTCCAGACGAAAACAAATTATCGTCCGCGGCGATGGGTGCTCTGAAAAATTTTCGTCCAGACGAAATAAATAATCATCCAGGACGATCGGCTCTCTGGAAAATTTTCGTCCAGACGAACATATTTTCGTCCAAACGATGAACCGACTTAGAACAGTTTTCAGCAGTTTCTAGAACCGACCTGGTAATAACCGTTCGTACTGGACGAACCTAGTTCGTACAGGACGATCAGCTGTACGAAGTCATTTCGTACACATATACAAATTGGGTCGTTTCAGATCGTTTAAGTAAAATCGTCCAGGACGATCCATGATCGTACAGGACGATCCACTGCGTACAGAATTGGAAATTTACAGTTTTTGGGCGATTTTTCTTGTCTTTTCTATAAAAGGTCCAAATTAGACTGCCACCCAATCTTTTTGTCATTTGATCTTCGTGCCTCTTGAGAGAATAGCCAAGGAGAGAGTGGAAGAGAGCATTCAAAGGAGGATTCCTACCACTGGAGCGAGAAGGCTTCACTTGGATTGCTAAGGTAAGAGTCTCTACTTGTGAAATTGGATTTCTTCACTCTTTTCTTTTTTCCTTCTAGATTCTTGTGAGAAGATCATTCAAGAAGGTCCGGTTCTCTGTCGACACTTGGAGAGTGTGAACAGACGAGGGTTCTCTGCCCACACTAGGAGAGTGTAAAAGGGAGAAGGTTCTCTGCCTACACTTGGAGAGTGTGAACAGCCTTAGGGTTCTCTGCCCACACTAGGAGAGTGTGAAAGGACGACGGTTCTCTGCCAGCACTGTGGATTGTGTAAAAGGACGACGGTTCTCTGCCGCACCGGGTAGTGGTGAAAAGAGTGTTTTGTACAGGCTTCTCCGCCTTGCTGTGGGTGCTAAAGGAGAGTCACTTTGTGGTATTAGTGCAATACTCAGAGGGTGCCTCTGAGGAGTGGATGTAGGTCTGGTTATAGACCGAACCACTATAAATCTGGTGTCATTTACTTTATTGCTTTTACGTTTCCGCACTTTAAATTTCAGTTTTAACAACTCTGTGGTTGAAAAACATTTTTCTACTAACTTTAAAAGAAAATTTTATTTCGGTTCAACTTTATTATTAAGAGGGTTTAAAATTTTTAAAACTACCAATTCACCCCCCTCTTGGTAGCCGTGGGACATTTACTTAGGCTTAACAACCTAATTACTGGACTCAACAAGTGGTATCAGAGCTTTGTTTCAAAATCATAAGTTTGAACTACTTTTTGATTAACGTAGATGGCTACATTTGGAAACCGAAACACACCTGAGGGTTACTCTATCACTAGACCTCCACTGTTTGACAATATTCCTTTTGATTTTTGGAAAACACGCATGTCTACTTTCTTACAGTCACTTGATTATCGCATGTGGATGCTAGTCCAGGAAGGTTACACAAAACCAACTAGATTAGTTGATGGAATTAGGGTAGATACACCCTATGCAGATTGGACTATAGAAGAACGTGACTTAGCACAATTAAATGCAAAATGTTTAAATAGTTTCTTTTGTGCTTTAAAATCTGAAGACTACATGCGAGTTTCCACTTGTAAAAGCGGAAAAGACATATGGGATAGACTTTGTATTACTTATGAAGGGACAAATGAGGTTAAGCAATCAAGACTCAATATCTTGTTACATGACTACGAATTATTTCGCATGAAACCTAATGAATCTATATCTGACATGTACACAAGATTCACTCAAATTGTCACCTCTTTGCATGCACTTGGTAGGGAATTAACAAATGCTGAAATGGTTAATAAGATTCTTCGTTGTTTACCTACTGCATATGATGCTAAAATTACTGCAATTACAGAGTCTAAAGATCTGAACATTTATTCAATTGACAATCTTCTTGGTTCACTCATTGCTTACGAGCAAGGAGTAAGTCAAAGAAAGATTGATGCAGGTGAACCAAGAAAGGACAAGAATATTGCACTAAATGTGGAAGAGTCAGAAAGTGAACACTCACAACCTGAGGATGAAGACGATATTGCACTGATGACTAGACAATTCAGAAGCTTTTTAAAGAGGAAGCAGAAGAGACGCCAGCAATGGAATAGAGGTAAGTATAACAGAAATGGCAAGGTTTCTAATGAAGTGATTTGTTATGAATGCAGGAAACCAGGTCATATAAAGACTGATTGTCCAAAACTCAAAGCCACTCCTAGCAAGGAGAAGGTAGAGGAGAAACCAATGGTAAAGAAGGGCAAGAAGAAGTTTCAAAAGGCTTTTTGGGCGGACTCAGCTTCAGACTCATCTGAGACTGAAAAAGAAGAAGAAGTCACCAACCTTTGCTTGATGGCAGATAAATCTGAACAATCAGATCAAGAAGAGGTATGTGATTTAACTTATAATGAATTGTTTGAAGTTTCTGAACACATGCATGATGCATATAGGAAAACGAAAAAGATGCATGCTAGTTTAGTTTTAGAATTGGAAGAGCTTAATAAGGAACACGAAATCCTTAGGAAAGATCATGCTTTAATTGATAGCAACCACATGAAACTACTTGATGAATATGATGACTTGAATAAAAATTTTGAGAATTTAAAATCATCCTATGCTGAACTTGAAAAAGAATTTAAGAAATTTAAGGATGAATCTGAGAGCAAGACATATAGAATCAATTATACAAATCGAATCTTGGAGGATATGAATTCATTTTACAAACTTACTATAAGAGCTCTCGAGGATAATAGGAACCCCCCTAAACTTGAAGATTTTACAAATCCTAAATATTATCCTAAATTCATGAAATCCCTTAGAAGACAATCATATGAAAGAAAACATAGGAATATTTTTCCTAATGTTAAATGTAACAATTGTGGATTTTTGGGACATATATCTCACACCTGCACTTTAAAGATGAAACCTAATTTGGTGTGGAGAACTAAGATGCATAAACCTAGACATATCACACATGCATCTGATTATAAATTTCATAAAGGTGAACCCAAACTAGTTTGGGTTCCCAGGTCTAACATTTGAGAATTTGCAGGAATACTCTCACACAAGACCTCGTGAGAGTATATGGTACCTGGACAGCGGATGTTCTAAGCACATGACTGGAGATACTGCTCAATTCATAACGCTGGAAGCCAGGAGTGGAGGCAAGGTTACACTTGGAGATAATACCACAAAGAAAGTGGTTGGATCAGGTATGATTGGAAATTTGAAAAACTTTTTCATAGACAATGTTTTATTAGTTGAAGGCTTAAAACATAATTTGCTTAGCATAAGTCAGCTATGTGATAAGGGCTATAATGTAAAATTTTTACCTACTAGCTGCATAATTAGCCTAAATGGGAAAATTGTTTTAAATGGAAAAAGGGTGAACAATGTCTACATGCTAGATTTAAATTGTATTCAATCTCCTACTGCTTTTTGTTTGAAAACTGTTTCTGATGAATCATGGCTTTGGCATAGGAGACTTTGTCATTCTAGTATGAAAAATCTTAGAAAAATTACCCAAAAGAATTTGGTGAGAGGAATACCTAAACTAGACTTTACTAAGGACCATCTGTGTGATGCATGTCAATTAGGAAAACAAGTGAAGTCCTCTTTTAAGTCCAATAAAGATCTTAGGACCAGTAAACCTTTAGAAATTCTTCACATGGATCTTTTTGGACCTGTAAGCACTGTAAGTCTAGGAGGAAAGGTATATGGATTTGTTATAGTAGATGATTTTTCAAGATTCACCTGGGTTAAATTTCTTTTTCATAAGAGTGAATCATTTGAGGAATTCAGAAATTTTTCAACTTGGATACAAAGAAAACTAGGATGTGAAATAATTTCTATACAAAGTGATCATGGAGGAGAATTTGAAAATGAAAGATTTGAAGATTTCTGTAAAGAAAAGGGGATTGATCACAATTTTTCTGCACCTAGAACTCCTCAACAAAATGGAGTAGTTGAAAGAAAGAACAGAACATTAATAGAAGCCGCCCGAGCAATGTTAGCAGAATACTCACTTCCTAGATATTTTTGGGCTGAGGCGGTTAGCACTGCATGCTATGTTCTGAATAGGGTGAATGTGAGATCAAATTTGAATAAAACACCCTATGAGTTGCTAAAAGGTAGAACACCAAATTTGTCTCATTTGCATGTATTTGGTTGCAAGGTGTTCATACATAATAATGGAAAATCTGCCTTAGGAAAATTTGATCCAAAATCAGATGAAGGAATTTTTGTTGGATATTCAAGTGTTGGAAAATCTTATAGAGTATTCAACAAAAGAACTTTAGTCATTGAAGAAACCACACATGTTGTTTTTGATGAAAATGGAAACATGGAAGAGCCAAAAGTTGTTGAAGAAGAAATTGAAGAAAACTCCCAAAAGATTGATAGATTAAATTTGGAAGAAAATGTGGAAGAAAATTTAGAAAGAGAAGACCCTTTGCCTAGAGATTTGAGATTTTCTAAAAACCACCCAAAGGAATTGATTATAGGTGAACCAAGTGAGGGTGTTAGAACTAGGCGTGGATTAAACAAGGAAGTCAATCATTCAGCCTTTATTTCAACTATTGAACCCACTAACATTGATCAAGCACTTTCAGATGAATTTTGGATATTGGCCATGCAAGAAGAGTTAAATCAATTTGTAAGAAATAAAGTTTGGGAACTAACTACAAGGCCAAAAGATCAAAGTGTTGTTGGAACCAAGTGGGTGTTCAAAAATAAAATGAATGACTCAGGAGTAGTCATTAGAAATAAGGCTAGATTAGTAGCTAAGGGGTATAATCAAATTGAAGGAATTGATTTTGAGGAAACTTTTGCCCCTGTAGCTAGACTTGAAGCAATTAGGGTTTTACTAGCCTTTGCCTGTTTTAAAGGTTTTAAATTGTTTCAAATGGATGTCAAAAGTGCCTTTTTAAATGGAGTAATTGAAGAAGATGTTTTTGTAGAACAACCTCCAGGTTTTGAAAATTCTAAATTTCCAAATCATGTTTTCAAATTAAAAAAGGCATTATATGGATTGAAACAGGCACCTAGGGCTTGGTATGAGAGGTTAAGCACCTTCCTACTTGAAAGATCTTTTGAAAAAGGAAGTGTGGATACAACTCTCTTTTTAAGGAAAATTGGAAAGGATATACTTATTGTTCAAATTTATGTGGATGACATCATCTTTGGATCTTCAAATAAACATCTTTGTGATGATTTTTCTAAAACAATGAGTAGTGAATTTGAAATGAGTCTAATGGGAGATTTAAATTACTTTCTAGGATTTAGCATTAAGCAACTTGAGGAAGGTACTTTTCTTAGTCAAACCAAATATATTAAGGACATCCTCAAAAAATATGAAATGGACAATGCTAAACCTGTTAGTACACCAATGAGTTCTTCAGTTCAGTTAGATAAAGACCTTAAGGGAAAATCTGTTGATCAAAAGAAATTTAGAGGGATAATTGGATCTTTACTTTACTTGACTGCTAGCCGACCAGATATTATGTTTAGTGTTTGCTTATGTGCTAGATTTCAATCAGATCCAAAAGAATCACATTTGACAGCAGTGAAAAGGATTTTAAGATATCTACTAGGAACTCAAAACTTAGGAATTTGGTATCCTAAGTTTAGCTCTTCATTTGAAATTATTGGTTACTCAGATTCTGACTTTGCAGGCTGTAGAGTGGATAGGAAAAGCACTTCTGGAACATGTCAATTCATTGGAAATTCATTAGTTTCATGGTCTAGTAGAAAACAAAATTCAGTGGCACTATCTACTGCAGAAGCAGAATACATTGCATTAGGAAGTTGTGTGGCACAAGTACTTTGGTTAAAACAACAGTTGATTGACTTAGGATTAACTATAGGCACAATTCCAATTTATTGTGACAATACTAGTGCTATTTGCATTTCCAAAAATCCTATTCAACATTCTAGAACCAAACACATTGATATAAGGCATCATTTCATAAGGGATCATGTATCCAAAGGAGAAATTGAACTCATACATGTTTCAACTGAAAATCAACTTGCAGACATTTTTACAAAACCTTTAGCCTTTGATACCTTCAGTACTTTAAGAACAAGGCTTGGTGTTATTGATTTGAATGCTTAACTAAAATGTCTTTGCAACATTGATATTTGTTGTGTTTTGTTTTTGTAATTTTGTGAATTTTGTGTGTTTTTAATGAATTGTTTTTGGATTTATGATTTTGGTTTTATGTTTTCTGTGTTTATGTTGATTTTGTTAATTTAAAAAATTCAAAATTAAAATTTTTTTTTTGGAGGAAATCGTCCAGGACGAAATGTTTTCGTACGGGACGATGTGTGAAGGAACAGTTTGCGCGAATTTAAACCGTTTTGAGAGCAGTTTTTTATTTGATCGTCTGTACGATATTTAATCGTCCAGGACGAATTTTTTCTCTCTCAAATGTCGGGACGATTGAAGGCAGCGGTTGAGTGGATAAGACAGTTTTTAATACGAACTTCGTCTGTACGAAATTTTTTCGTCTGTACGAACATGTGTCGGTTCATTGTAGGGGACGGTTTTCAAGAGTCATTAAAACGAAACCCTTTTCGATCGTCTGTACGAAATTTTTTCGTCTGTACGATCGGTCAAGTCAAAAAGCCTGTACGAAGGGACGCATCGTAAGTTGTGTTGAATACGAAAAGCCGTTACATTTTGGACGAATTGGATCGTCTGTACGAAATTACTTCGTCCAGACGAACGATAATTTTTCGTCCAGGACGAATATTTTCGTCCAGGACGAACGTATCGTTTTTCTTTAAATATGAAGGCTTTCAAACTTGACAATCACACTTTCAAACATCTTTTTCAATCCCTTTCTACATCAAATCAACTATGGCCTCCTCTAGCAAAAGACAAAAAGTTTTGGTGAAGAAACCTAACAGGAATGCCCCAGACAACTTTCTTTCCAAGGCAAATGAGGAATCTTTTCCTCGTTTTGCATCTGCAAAAATCACTCCGTCTCGCATTCTTATCCAAACAGAGTTGAAATTTTGGGTATTGCACCTCTTCGCCTCAACCCAATTTCAGTTCATTCTTTCTCTCGTCCATCTCTACAATAAACAAACCTACCACTACTTTCTAGCCAACATGAGTTTCAATTCTGACCACTCTATCATTAGTTCTTTTGTTTTTAAGAAAAAAGTTGAGATCACCAAGCACGACCTTGGTGCATTTTTAAACTTAAGAACTGAGGGATATAGAGCCCACACCCTAATGTCAGAAAACCTCCTTCAAATGGTTTCAAATCAATAGGGTAATTAGAGAAAATGCGATTGACAATCATGTTGCTAGAGTGGCCGGTATGACCCAAGATGCCCGAATCATCCAGCATATCCTTAGATCCTCAATTATTCCTAAAGCTGGTGATAGGATTAACATTACTCCTCTCCTTTCTTGTCTAACTTTTTTAATCATGCAAAGACATCCTATTGATGAAGCCCAACTCATCCTAGATCATATCTATGGGCTTTCAGAAATAGGACATCCTGATCAGAAGAGGAAGAAGAACATTTCATTAGGGCACTTAATTACTTATATTTTGGAGAAGAAGTACAATATAGTGCATCCTGATGAAGAATATGAAGAGCCAGTTTACTATAACGATGCATCTTTCAGATTGCTCTTCAAGGAGGAGAAAGAAAAAGCACATGCTAGTGCTTTAGAAGAAGAAGAAGAAGGAGTGCAAGGTTCTGCTTCTCAATCAGATTACCAGAATCTGATTGAGAGATTTGATAGACTAGAGACTCACATTGATCAAAGATTTGATCAATTTGATGCTCAACTTACGCAGCAGCAACAAGACATTGGTAATATTAAAGATGAAGTTCATGAAATTAATACCAATGTAATGTTGATGGCCTCCTACTTCAATCTCTTTGGCGGCATTCCTCCTCCTCCTCCAGAATAGTAGAATTTTTATGTGTGTCTGTTGTATTTTGTTTTGTTTTTGTTTGTTTTGTTTTTATCTTATCTGTGTTATTGTGATTGTTTTTATGTTTTTTTTAAGTTCAATGTATTTTTTTTTGGTGTAATCTGTTCCTTTAATGAAAGTTTGTTTCTATTAGATTTGTTTTGAAATGTGGTTAATGTTTGTGAATTTCATTAGTATTATTTAATCTACATAGTGCTTAAATTCGATTGTAATTTGAGATTATCTATATTAGAAAATCTAGACTTTCTAAATTTATAATTTGTTTATAACTTGTTGTAATTAGAACTTTTAAATTCATGTCTATTCATTTAGACTACATAAAAGTTAATATTGTTATTGCAATTTTGATGTTTTCTTATTTTGTATTTCTATGCTCAAATGATATTTATGCACCTAGAAATATTTGAAATTTTAGATTATAGATTTTGGAAAGAATTGGTCAAATTACTCTTGAACATTGTACAAATGTACAAAAATCAAAAGGAATTCGCAAAAATTTGCAAAGTGAAAAAGAGGCACAAAATAAGCCCAACCAAAGAAAAATGCACAAAAATGTGCTCCAAAACTTTGAAATGATGTGCAAAGCACCACATGAGGTAATTCTCTTCTTTCTAAATTCGTTCAATCTCTTAATTCAAGTTGATCTAATGTTCATTTATATTCTATTGAACTTTGAAATATATAATTTTTTTTTACATCTCACTTGTAATGATTTTCAATAATCAAAATGTCTAAATTGAATCATGTCTTTGATAAATTCTTCTTACTTATAATGTTATATCATTTCATAAATTTTATGAATTTCTATGATTGACCTAATATCTTTAGTTTAAAATTGCATACCCTATGTCAAATCACAATTTAGATTAAATTTTAACAATGAATTTCATATAATTATTTACATTTCTTGTCTTTTTCTTCTTCACTTTTTGTTGCTGTCAAAAAGGGGGAGAAATTATTATGATTGTTTGTGTTTTTGTGGTTTGTGTTTTCTATTTTTAATTGTTCTGTTTGCAAGTTTTTTATTTGTTTGTGTTAAAAATTTTTAAAAAACAAAAATATTGTTCTTTAAATATTGTTCTTTAATGCCTCCTTATTTTAATGTACTCATAAATTCAGGGGGAGTTTAGGAGATAAGAGATATGTTTTAACTTGAAACCTTACAAATAATAATTGTTTTGCCATCATCAAAAAGGGGGAGATTGTTTGAATAGTTGCTATTTGAATGATTTATATTTGTGCAACTTATGTAGTTTTGATGATTCCAAACATTATTGTTCAGATGTATAGTTATCTCCTAACAATTTTAGAAGATTTGCACTTGCTCTTGTGTGTACTAACATTTCAGGAAAATCAGACTCCAAACTACGAAAACTTCAAATCAAATTCAACATATGATATTTTGTTTATTTGAAGTTTGTCTTTTCTTTGAATTAATTTTGAAAGGGAGTGATTGTAATTGAGTGAATAAAATCCCACACACACAAATAAGGAGATCTTGAAATTCTATACTGATCGTACAGGACGATATTTATCGTACTGGACGATCTGTCAGTTATCTCCTATAGAGCACTTGGAACGAATAGGAACTTGCTTGAAAAAATTTTTTCTAAGTCCTATTCGTCCAGGACGAATTTTATTATCGTCCCGGACGATGGGTTCTCTGTAAAATTTTCGTCCAGACGAAATTTATCATCGTACGAGGCGACCAGTCCTCTGGAAAATTTTCGTCCAGACGAAAATAAATATCGTACAGGACGATCAGCTCTCTGGAAAATTTTCGTCCAGACGAAAACAAATTATCGTCCGCGGCGATGGGTGCTCTGGAAAATTTTCGTCCAGACGAAATAAATAATCGTCCAGGACGATCGGCTCTCTGGAAAATTTTCGTCCAGACGAACATATTTTCGTCCAAACGATGAACCGACTTAGAACAGTTTTCAGCAGTTTCTAGAACCGACCTGGTAATAACCGTTCGTACTGGACGAACCTAGTTCGTACAGGACGATCAGCTGTACGAAGTCATTTCGTACACATATACAAATTGGGTCGTTTCAGATCGTTTAAGTAAAATCGTCCAGGACGATCCAGGATCGTACAGGACGATCCACTGCGTACAGAATTGGAAATTTGCAGTTTTTGGGCGGTTTTTCTTGTCTTTTCTATAAAAGTCCAAATTAGACTGCCACCCAATCTTTTTGTCATTTGATCTTAGTGCCTCTTGAGAGAATAGCCAAGGAGAGAGTGGAAGAGAGCATTCAAAGGAGGATTCCTACCACTGGAGCGAGAAGGCTTCACTTGGATTGCTAAGGTAAGAGTCTCTACTTGTGAAATTGGATTTCTTCACTCTTTTCTTTCTTCCTTCTAGATTCTTGTGAGAAGATCATTCAAGAAGGTCCGGTTCTCTGCCGACACTTGGAGAGTGTGAACAGACGAGGGTTCTCTGCCCACACTAGGAGAGTGTAAAAGGGAGAAGGTTCTCTGCCTACACTTGGAGAGTGTGAACAGCCTTAGGGTTCTCTGCCCACACTAGGAGAGTGTGAAAGGACGACGGTTCTCTGCCAGCACTGTGGATTGTGTAAAAGGACGATGATTCTCTGCCGCACCGGGTAGTGGTGAAAAGAGTGTTTTGTACAGGCTTCTCCGCCTTGCTGTGGGTGCTAAAGGAGAGTCACTTTGTGGTATTAGTGCAATACTCAGAGGGTGCCTCTGAGGAGTGGATGTAGGTCTGGTTATAGACCGAACCACTATAAATCTGGTGTCATTTACTTTATTGCTTTTACGTTTCTGCACTTTAAATTTCAGTTTTAACAACTCTATGGTTGAAAAACATTTTTCTACTAACTTTAAAAGAAAATTTTATTTCGGTTCAACTTTATTATTAAGAGGGTTTAAAATTTTTAAAACTACCAATTCACCCCCCTCTTGGTAGCCGTGGGACATTTACTTAGGCTTAACAACCTAATTACTGGACTCAACAAGTCATTCAGCATTCATCTTTATGATAGAACCTACAAGTATAGATCAAGACTTAGGAGATGAATTTTGGATTCTAGTAATGCAAGAAGAGCTAAACCAATTCACCAGAAATGATGTTTGAGAGTTAGTCAAGAGACCTAAAGAACAAAGTGTTGTTGGAACAAAATGGGTCTTCAAAAAATAAGGTGAATGATTTAGGAACAATAATAAGAAATAAGGACAGATTAGTAGCTAAGGGGTACAACCAGATTGAGGGAATAGAATTTAAAGAAACCTTTGCCCCTGTTGCTAGACTAGAAGCCAAAAGAGTGCTCTTAGTTTTTGCTTATTTCAAGAACTTCAAACTATATCAAATGGATGTAAAGAGTGTTATTTTGAATGGGGTAATTAAAGAATATGTATATGTTGAGCAATCCCCCGGATTTGAAATTTCACAATTTCCAAACCATGTATTCAAATTAAAAAAGGCACTTTATGGATTAAAGCAAGCACTTAGAGCATGGTTCGAAAGACTTAGCTCATTCCTATTGGATAGAGGATTTGAAAGGGTAGTGTATATACTATACTCTTTTTATAAAAGATTAAAAATAAAATTCTAATTGTTCAAATTTATGTGGATGAATCTTATTTGGATCTTCAGATAAAAACTTGTGTGATGAATTCTCAAAAACAATGAGTAATGAGTTTGAAATGAGCATGATGGGAGAACTTAATTATTTTCTTGGCTTTAGTGTAAAACAAATGAATAATAGAACTTTTTTTAGCCAAATAAAGCACATTAAGAATATTTTAAAAAGATACAAAATGGAGAGTACTAAACCCATGAACACTCCAATGAGCTCAACAATTTAATTAGACAAAGATCCTAGTGGAAAATCAATAGATCAGAAGACGTATAGAGGAATGATTGGATTCCTTCTTTACCTGACTGCCAGTAGACCGGACATAATGTTTAGTGTGTGCCACTGTTCCTATTTTTAGGCCGATCCTAAAGAGTCTCACTTAGTTGAGGTCAAGAGAATCCTTAGATATCTACTAGGCACCCCGAACTTAGGAATTTAGTATCCTAGGCACAGCACTTCCTTTTAAATCTTAGGATACTGATATTCTAATTTTGCACGATGTAGGATTGATACAAAAAGAACCTCTGGTACTTGCCAATTTATAGGACAATCTTTAGTTTCTTGGTCCAGTAGGAAGCAAAACTCAATAGCCCTTTCTACGGCCGAGGCAGAATATATTACAGTAGGAAGTTTCGTTGCACAAGTACTATGATTAAAATAATAAATTCTTGATCTTAGCCTGCCTGTATGAACCATCTCAATCATGTGTGACAATACAAATGCAATTTGCATCTCTAAGAACCCAATTCAGCACTCTTGAATGAAACACATGGACATTAGACACCATTTCATAAGAGATCATGTTGCTAAGGGAGATATAGAATTGCATCACATTGCTATAGGAGATCAATTGGCTAACATATTCACAAAGCCAATAGCATTCGACACCTTTAGCACCTTGAGGATTAGATTAGGTGTCATAGATATTAATGCATATAAAAACAAATCTCTTCTAAGATTGTTCCTGATCATCACTCACTCACTACAATAAACCATAAAAATTTGACATTTTATTATCGTACTATACGATATATCTAAATCTACACAATACACAACTATGGGCAATTTTTGCCTCTGCTGATCGTACTGTACGATCTCCATCGTACTATACGATACAGCTGGCTGGCATTCAATCCGTCTGGTACGACATTATTGCTCATCGTACGGTATGATATCTCCTATTCGTACTGTATAATCCATGTCAACAAACGGATGGACACGAATTAACTCGGTTTGGTATTATATAATTGGAGTTCGTACTGTATGATGCCTCCACTTTGTACTGTACGATCCACCTCAGCAAAATGGATGAGAAAGAAGTAAATATGTTTGGTATGATATAATTGTAGTTCGTAATGTATGATACACCTGTTCGTACATTATGAAACTTTTTGTCAAAGATTGTACCAACGACCCTCGGGACGATCAAAATCCCTCGAATCGTATGGTACGATATCCCTATCATACTGTACGAGTTTACCACCTTTCCCCGAAACAACCTGTTAGAACATTTATTACCAATCGTACTGTACGAAACACGATCATACTGTATGATGTTTGAAAAATTCTATAAATTTGCCTCACTTGCAGCTCACTTCACTAACACCTGTTCCTTCTCACCTTTCACTCAGCCTCAACACGATGTCTAGTTTCAGCAAGATGAGTCGTTTGGTAGCTAGAAGCTCATCTTCCTCTAGCCATCACAGCTCTCACTTTCTAAGTGATGAAAATGAAGAGGCATATCACAAGTATAAAGCCTGCAAGATTACGCCATCCAAAATGCTCAATCAGGCTGCTCTGAATTTTGAGGTACTGAACCTTTTTACTTTCACCACCTTCCAGTTCCTCCTCACCCTGGCCTTTCCCTACAACTCTGAACTTCTTTTTGAATTTCTAGCAAATCTAACCAACACCGTTGACAACCTAACTTTCTACTCCTTTGTCTGTCGCTAAAATATCGAAATTACAAAAGCCAACATCGCCCAGTACATTGGGCTATCTACTGAAGGGCTTAGGGTTCGTTCCTTTCTAACAAACAATTTTGACTGGAGTGATGTTAATTATGTCCTTAGGAACGCTGCCTTCTATCAACACCAACCACTCATCCAATCACTCAACCGAAATGCCAGAATTATTCAACATGTCTTCAGAACCTCTATAATACCCAAAGCTGGTGACCGGATCAACATGACCCCACTTTATCTGTCGCTACCTATCCTATCATGACCAACCCCAAATTCGATGAGGCAGATCTGATTATTGACTACATTTGTCATATGACTTTTGTTTGCCTCCCTACTACTCACGAGAAACAAAATCTTGCTCTTGGTCACCTTATAGGATACATCCTTCAAAATAAATACCAATTAACATATCCTGGTGAACCCAATAATCTTTCAATCTTTTATACGGATGCCTTTTTTCTTATTCTTTTCCATCGGGGATAAGAGCCAGAAGAACCCGTCTTTGATGAAGAAGAAGAAGAAGATGCCCCCGCAGCCGCTCCAGCTCGACCACGATGACATGCAGGAACCTGCACCAGCTTATCCTCATGATGATTTGGTCAAACATTTCGACCAACTTCAGACTCGTCTTGTGACGTACATACAAGAGCAACATCAACAATACGAGGTCGACATGAAATAGTTTGGGGAATGCTTCACCGCGATTGATCAAAGATTTGACATAATCCTTCACTATTTTCAGCTAAACCCACCTCCACCTCCAAGTGATAAGGATTCTTCCCTTTGAAGTGTATGTGTTGTATTTTTCTTTCTTAGTGTTGTTTTCTCCTCTTTTTAGTGCTGTCAAAAGGGGGAGAAGATTGCTGTAGTTTGTTTATGTTGTAGTTTCCTTTTGCATTTTAATATAATTCTTTTCATCTCTTTTTTTGTCTTGTCTAGTTCATATTTTATTTTTCTATTAACAAAAAAAAATGCCTTTCAAACTTGCCTACAACAAACATTATTTGACATCATCAAAAAGGGGGAGATTGTTGCGACCCATGACCCCGAGTTTGAGATTTTGATGATGATAAATAATTTCATTTGAATTACTATTCATTGAATATCATTTATTGTTTGCTATTATCTGTGAGTACTAATATTTCAGGAATATCACAAGCTACTTAGGAAAATAGGAAGACTCAAGACTGGTTAGATTAGGAGTATGAGTCCGAAAATATAAATTGTTATTTATTTTATTTTTTATTTTCTTGAGTCTAGCCACAAATTGCATGTAAGTCTGAGCAACCATGCACACACACAGGGGGAGAGAGTTTTAAAAGTAAAAAATGTAGTTTTTCTTTCTCTGGTGATCGTACTATAGGACTTTATTTCGTATTGTACGATCTGAGCTTATAAAACGATTTCTGTAAATAGATTGTACCGTACGAATAATATTGTACTGTACGATGTGTTCCAAATCCAAAACTCTAGCCGTCAACTTAACTTAAGTACGTTTTTCTCAGCCATTCGTACTGCACTATTTATTTTAAATACTTACTTAAATTACCCCGTGATTAGTGGAAAAAATCAAGGCTTAATTACTAATTGAAAATCGTATTGTACGAACACATTCGTACCATACGATGAACAGAGATGAATTCTGATCGTCCCGAATATCATCTTGGATGATCCCTCAGTTTTTGCCGCATCGTACTGTGCGATGTATATCATACCATACAATGAACAGAGATGACATTTGATCATCCCGGAATTTATCCTGGACGATGCCTTAATTTTGACCATTCGTAATGTACGATGTATATCATACCATACGATGAACAGAGATGATATTTGATCGTCATGGCTATCGTCCTGTATGAGCAGTAGTGTTAATAATTGTACCGTACGATTTAGTATCGTACTGTAGGATCATATTTTGAACTGTTCGTACAACTTCATATCAGGACGAAGCCTGTTTATACATATCGTATTATACGATGTGAAATCATACTGTATAATTGTAACGGCTACTTTAAAAATTTCAGAGAAATTGGAGCCCATATATGTATCAAAATTAGTAATCTTTTTGAGAGAGAAAGAGAGACAGAAAGAGAGGAACGTGATTAGACAGGAAATCCTTGGGAGAGAGCTCTTGAGAAGTTTTTTGGGTTTGAGAGAGGAAGGAGAAGGTGAGCTTGGTGAGGGAGATCACGCGTTGCTCCATTCTTGCTGCATCTTGTTCCTCCTGTGGCCCTGGAAGAACTTGTGGGATGCTCTTTGAGGAGGAGACTTCTCTACATCCGTGACTTCGAAGGTACTCTACCATCTCTAGGAGGGAGAAAAACGAGAAGGTACTCTACCGTCGCCAGGAGGGTGAAAATAGCGCTTGACACTCCGTCATGCCGGGTTGATGAAAGGGAGTATTGTAAGGGCTTCTCCTCCTTGCCGATGGGGGAAAAAGGAGAGCTATAGTTTGTAGTGAAATTCCTAGAGCGGAGGACTCCGGGGAGTGGACACAGGTCATGGTTTGACCGAACCACTATAAAATTCCGGTGTGTTTTTTTCTTATTGCTTTTTATTTTTTGCTTGCACTTTATTTTCATAGTATTTTTGTAGTGAAAATTGTGGAAGAAAAAAAAAGGGATTTTATCGTTGCATGTTGAGTTCAAGTATTTGCCATCGTAGTAGTTAAATTTTCTTGTTAAAATTTAAAAATACCAAAATATTAGAACTCTTGCTTATGTCTTTTATTATTGCTACAAAGTATTTACAATTCACCCCCCCTGTCAATCTAGTTATTTCACTTGATGCACTGATGAATGGTGGAAGACATCATTATATATTTGAAATATCAATTTTGCTCCAGTATCGTCCGGGCCGATTGTGGATCGTCCCGAGACGAACAGTTAAAGTTTTGTTACAGAATGTGTACAGAAGTTATAGGAAAATTTTCCTCCCAGGATCGTCCGAGCCGATCGGGGATCGTCCCAGGACGATCAGAGCAATGCAAAAGTCAGAGAGTAGGGGTTTTTATCGTCCGAGAAAATTAATTATCGTCCTCAGAAATCGTCCCAGGACGAAGAATTTTGTTCAGATCGTCCTTAACGATCGTGCGATCAGCCGGGCCGATCTCAAGTGGATATAAGGGAAATGAGCTCGTTTTGAAGAGAGAGAAAAATCAAATATTTTTATAAAATATCTGAGGAGAGAGAAAGTCGAGGGAAAAAGAGGAAAAGTGGATTTTTGGGCAACGCTGGTCCGTTTTCATCCGTCGAGACAGTTCAAGAAATTTGTGTACGCAAGGTAAGGCACATTCCGCCTTTCTCAATTTTCAAAATGATGAAGTTTGAACAATTTTTCTGTCCGGATTTCGTTTGCGTTAGTGAATTTCGTCTGTATTCTCCGATTGGTTCAGTTTTTACAGCGTAACTTTTGGTATGTTTCTGAGGTGCCGAGTGCGCACGTTTTCATTATTTTCTGGAGAATTTTGACCGGATAGTTTTGATTCGGCGGTATTTTATTTTGACTGTAATTTCTGATGAAGTCTGAAATTGTCTGGGCAGTAGAATAAAAGTCTTACAATGTTGTTTTGAATATTCTGTGCTAATTTGGTAATTTGTGAAATTAGGAATTTTTGTGTAAATTCCGTATACTGCCGTTATGCCGCTAGATTTTTGTACGATTTCTGAAATTGTCTGGACTTATTCTGAAATGACATGATATGATTGTGTGCTATGAAAAGGGAGTTATAAGGGGTCAGGATCCTATGAGATCCTGTCTGTGTAAGGGAAATCTGAAATGAGCTCTGAAATCTGAAAACAAGTTCTGTTCCGGATCCGATGATAAGTTCTGTTCTGGTGGTATAAGCACATATGTTCTGGTGCCATGAGCACAAAGGGAGGCATAAGGGGCCAGAATCCGAGATATTCTGTTAGTGTCTGGGAAGGGAGGTATAAGGGGCCAGAATCCGTTGAGATTCTGTCAGGGTCAGGGAATCTATTCTTTATTTTGATATGTTCTGAATTGATATGATTTATGATTCTGATATGATTCTGTTCTGTTCTTATTCGATCTGATCTGTATGATTCTGTTTTGTTCTGATTTGATCTAATCTGTATAATTCTGTTCTGTTCTAATTTTATCTGATCTGTATGATTCTGTTCTGATTCAAGTTCTGGAATTATGATTTCTATGATTTTTGTTCTGTTCTGATTCGATATACGATTCTGTTGATCTGATCTCTGTACGGATTTTGTCTGATGTGTTTGATGTCGATTCTGAGGATTTTGATTGGAGGTTTGATGTCTTGCTGAGCTGTTGTAGCTCATCCTTGTTTTCTGCGTGGTTTCAGGTTCTGGGAGAGGGAAGGAAGTCTTGGAGTAGAAGTTCAGAGTCTGATCTGTTATAGGTATTTTGTACTTTTGATTTTTGTACAGTCATGGCTTTTCTGTTCTGTTTTTCTTTCTGTCTGAAAGCTATGAGCTGTATTTGTATATGATTCTGAGGAAGAAAAAGATAGATGAACTGTCCGCTGCATTTGATGGTTATAGTAGCTCTCTGTGTCTGTTTCTGTTTATAAATGTTGGGAAGAAAGTTCTGAAACAAATTCCAAAGCCAGATCCTGGAATCAGTTCAATTAGTTTGAGTTTGGGCACGACCCGATGCGAGCGGGATCCGTCCCGGTCGGGTTGGGTCGTGACAATATTCATGGAGAAAGGGTCTTCCTAGGAGTGCATTAAAAGATCCTCTGAATCTATTATGTGGAACTTGGCTTTGGTTTTAAGGTTATCTACTTTTAGGAGAAGGGTTATTGAACCCAAAGGTCTCTCTCCTTTTTTATTGAATTCTTACAACATCATTTTATTTAAACTAAGCTTGTGAAATTCCACCGTTAGGTAAGCAAGAGTTTAAAGAGACATGATGTTGACAGTTGTATGTAGAGCAACAAGGACCTGAGACAACTTGAAGTTTTCCACATTTATAGAAATGTATAACGGGAAATTTTGATTAGAGGTTCCCAATAGCAAGTCTTCTTTTTAGAACATTATCTTTGAAACCTATTTGAAGTATATGGTTTCCTTTGACTGTATTTATGCTAGTTGAGCCATACATATCTTTGGGATAAGTAAAGATTTGATTAAAGCCTCCTTCATTTCTTTTGAAAGAACTAGACCATCATAAATGGTCAATTTCCTAGGCAACTTTCAGAGATGAGCTAATACATAGTAGTCCACTTTAAAAATTTCTTAACTATCTACATTTGTTGACCATATAGGTCGATCGAGATAGTGTTGAAACTTTAGGATTATATGCAACTTATTTTCTATTATCTATGGCTGAAGCTCTCGTTAAAAGAACTTTACCACTATGAATTTTGACTTGAACTACCTCTTAAGTGGAAGAGACAACGAGATAATCTAGCTCTTAATTATTGATTAACTTTGAATTTCATCTAGTAAACTGTCAGAGTCAGAAATATCTATTTCAATAGTGATAGGTTTACCCTGAACATTAAGATATAGGGCTTCACTATTACATAAATACTGAAGAAATTCTTTTAATACTTTAAACTCACTAATATTTCCTAAGAATTGTTTTATTCTTTAGTATTTATTTTGTTAGATGATTCTTCATAAGAAATATATAAGATATATACGGAACCCCTTTTCATTACTTTCTTAACCCCAGCAGGATAAAATAAAAGTCAAATTGAGTAAGTGGCTCAAGCGATTTGGGTCTCCCATCTGCTGAGATTACTTTTTACCTGATATAATTTTACTTTTACTTGATCTTTTTCCTTCTTCAAGATTGAAGAAGCTTCACTGACTCTGACCTTTTTAGACTTTTCAATTAGAGTTTTATTCTAAGATCAACTTGGATGGAACTCTGTGTCCTGAGGATATCTAAGTAGATAATAATAAACTTTATTGAGAATTATTTTAGAAGAATGAAATAATGTAATATCCCACCCATCATTAAGTTTTAAAATAGGAGAGGGTGCAAAAGGCTCACCAATCACACATTTAGTAGGTTTCTTACTCGAAACTACAAAATATTTCTTTGGATCACAACTACCTGAGATTTTATAATCTTCTCAATCCATTCTTTAAAAGTTAAGCAATCTTTCAATTCATGACTAAGCATTTGATGATCTGGGAAATAATTGGGTTGCCTCGATTTACCAACTTTTTTCAGCCTTTTAGGTTTAGGAAGTTTAAAATATGACTTTTTTATGCAATTTCTAAAGATTCTTTTGATAGCTTTCCTTTTAAATTAATAAGTTTTTTTATGAGTGATCCAAACTTCTCCCTGCTCTCTTCTAGAGTGAGATTAAATCTACATGTAAACTGGTGATCAATTTTTGGTTTACTATATTGTTGATATTGGGAAGCATGACCTAGAATCTCTACTTGAACCTTTATTGACTATTTGCCTTTGTAAATTGTAGAACTGACCCTTTTCTGATATTTTAGTTTCTTTGCTTCTAGTGAAGACTGATCTTTTAAGAAAGTTGATTGAGAAGCTTCCTCTTGGAGATTAGAGGTTTTGCTTAAAAACTTCTCAAAAGTTTTTGATTGTGAAACCTTTCAACAGAAAAGTTACAAAACCATGAATGTTTTTCATAAGAATTTCTATAGCGTGTTGCTCTTACGATTGTGGCTCACACCTTCTACTAAGATTCCTCCAACACAAGATATAATTTATAATATTTTCATTTTTTTTCTCAAAAATTAGATCCCTAACGGTGATGTGGTGTTTTGCTCCATCAAATATTTTTAATAAATTAATTTTCTAATTTGATAAAGGTGTAGATCAACCCATTTATTCAGTTGCTAATCAAATGCGACACAGGATAAGATACTAATAAACTGTAGAAATAGCAGTGCATCACCTGCTACAACATGATAATAATTTGCCCTAAAAAAGTGTGAAATGTTGCTTTGGGTTACCTATGCCATAAAAATTATTAAATAAATGTGGTATAAATCTTTTAAGATGTGGGACCAAGTTATATTCCTCTAGGTATTGCCTACCCCTTAGCACTTTAACTTGCTTCTCTACCATCTACTTTACATTGATAGATTGAACTGACTCCATTTCTAGCTTTAGTGGTTTATTCTCTACTTCTTCTTTATTTTCATCCTTATTTTTACTATTTATTGGTATAGACTCATCCAGAGGTGATTTTATTTGTTCATTAGATAAAGGTGTCTCTTTATTTTATATGGCGGTCATGGCGGCCATCATCTATTTCATCTTCTTCTCCATCCTAAAGATAAATTCAACCTTTTTACATTGAAGGTATAAAAGATACAGGGATAAGTCTTATGTATCACCTTCCACAACTTTGATCTCTATAAAATTAGATTTAGCATTATCCCTTTTTTAAGGAAATGTTTGAGTATTTATTATATAAATGCTCTCAGAAATTTTCTCGTCATGCGATTTCATAATTTATTTTTCAATAACCTCTTCTTCATCTATTTGTTTAATACTTTCTTTTAAATGATTCATCATGTCTTCCATGGATCTCCTTGACATATGAAGTGGGTCAACAAGGTTTATTCGTTAATGGGTGTTGAATCAATTGGAACTTTACCCTTTATGTTTCTCATTTCTCATGCTGCATATTTTTTAGTTGTGATTAATATAGTGAGAGTAGCTATAATTTTAAGCCACAAAACGTTTTTCTTCATAGATATTAGAGTTAGCTGATTTATTGGCTTTAGCCTCCTAATATCAGAGTAAGAAGAAAATTGGTTACCACTTCAAATGTACAAGAAGAGTCTCAATGATTGACGGACCCAAGAGCAATGAGAGACTTTAACTAGATTTCAACTTGATTAATAATAAGACGAGAGGAAGATGACAGTGTATAGCCACAATGGGAAGAATTCCCAATTCTAATAGACTTTCTTAGAAACTGTGTAAACTGCCAATTGATTGTTACTATCTGATCTTCAAAATTTTAGAATTCCTTGGTTCTTGACAATGATCAATTGCAATCATTGGCTTAACATTTACTCTTATCCTCATAGAAACAAGCGGGACTTCTTTACGTAGCAGCTCTGACGCTTCTTTATAAATTATTACCCCTTTCGTACTACTAAAAAATTATCCTTTCAACTATCCAAAATTTGATTCACAGTTATGGACAAATGCTTTCAGTAAAGTCTTAAACTTTTCCTTCCTCTTAGATAAGGAAGGGATAATTGTCTCTCTATAGAATCTAGGGGGCGGAGAATTGGCTATCCTAACCACATTCTCTTCTCAAACAATAATAGATAATTCATGGAAATGATTTCCACACATGAGCTATGAGTTAATATGAAATTCTTTAACTGTAAACTCTAATGCAGCAGTTACAGAACATTTCTTTTATCATTTTAGCTTACTCAGCTATACGCCTGTGACGGTGATTCTTATTGTGGCATTGTGTTTTTGTCATATCGTTTGTAGTCTCAATAACCACATCGAGCTACACAGAGGCATTTAACTCTAATTTACTACTAAGTACTAAGATATTAACTAAAGCTAAAATTATGACTGAGATTAAAAATTGATTGAAACATGGGTTTTAGATTTGACATTTACGATTGCTTGAATATAAACTATTACTTTACTATAAACTTTTGTATTTAATAGTATAAATGATCAATCTAAACTGGGTTTTAAAGGGTGAAGATTTATTTCAAGAAAAATATTTAATTTAAAGGAAATTGAGAATTTTAATGTTGATCACTTTCACTCAATGGTGAAACAAATAAAAGGAAAATGGGAGAAAGGTAGATTAACCCACTGCAAGAGCAAATTTACTACAAATTTAAAGGTTAGTCACTACTAAAGATGGAAAGTTAATTTTTCCCGAGTAGAGTAACTATAAAAATCAGTGGAAAAATTTTATTGATGCCCAACCTATTTTGATTTATGTTTCATAATCAAATCTATTACAAATCTGGACTCAAGTACTGTGATTTTGGTGATAGTAATCATTATTATTTTTTTGTTGCTATCTCCTAACAACTAGTTTATTTCATATATATTTTTTTATGATCACTAACTTTTCAGGTCCACCATTCACTTGCAACTTTTATCAGCTTAAAATTGGGTACACTAGGGTTACAATATGTATTTTCAGTCATTTATGTATCTTTTACCTTTCTAGAGCCAAAACATGTAATATGGTAAATACTATTTCTGAGTAACCATGCACAAACCCAAGGGGAGAAAGGAAAATGTAATGTTAGATTTTTATATTTTGGAAATGTACTATTTTAAATTATACTGTACAATTTTTACTCATATTATGAGTTAAATCGTACTGTATGATTAAGTTTGTTATGCAAAACCCTAGCCACTAGAGTTAAGAAAGATAATTTTTTGAACTGATCATACGGTACGACTACAATCATAATGTAAGACATATTAATATCTTATTTAATTTGACCCAAAAAAATCAGGGAATCAAATCATCTGCAATTATGATCAAACAATCATACTTTATGATATTATTCTTATAATACGATCGATAGAGTACGAGTTTGGTCATCCTAGAGGTCGTATCATATGAAGCAATGAGTTTTTTTACTAATTGTACAGTACGATATCCATAGTGCTAGACAATCGACAGAGTACCAAAATGGTCATCCCAAAGATTGTACCAAACAAAAGCCATGATTTTTGTACAAATCATATTGTGTAATGTCCACAGTGCTGGACGATCGATAGTGTACAAAATTGACCATCCCAGAAGTCATCCCAAATGAATAGAAGAAATTTATATAGTTTGTACCAAATAATCTCATGATCGTACAGAACAAATTGTTACGAGGTTTGAACAGTTCATTTAAATGACTGTTCACATGATACTGGATAATTTTAGTTTTGTACTAATCATACTATATGATGTTTATATCATACAGTACAACTAGAAGACTGATCTCTTAAAAATTAGGGTTTCTTGAAGCCCTCTATTTAAGCCTCTCATATTTTCTTGTATTAGAGTTGTTAATGTTGACTTGTCTTGAGAGGGAGCTTAGAGGAGGAAGAGAAAGAGAGCTTTAGGAGAGAAGAAAGGGAGATATTCTTGTGAGGGGGAGTTGTGAGGGATTCACAAAAGTTACTCCGAGCAAGGTTTTCTTCATCTTCTTCAAGTTGCTTCATTGATTCCTTGGTGGCTCTGGGAGACATTCTTCAGCATCAAATTCATGTTCTCTGCCTACTTCAGGAGAGAGTAAAAGGATTCAGGTTTTTTGCCTACTCCAGGAGGGAGTAAAATGATTTAGGTTCTCTACTATCATCAGTAGGGTGAAAAGGATTCAAGGTGCTTTGCCTCACCAAGTTGATGGAAGAGATTTTGTAAGGGCTTCTCCGCCTAGCTATGGGAGCTAAAGAAGTGACACTAAACTGTATAGTGCAATACTCAGAGGAGACCTCCAGAGAGTGAAAATATGTCAAATTTGACCAAAACATTATAAAATCTTTTACTTTTTCACATTTAATTTCAGCACTTGTTTGTAATTTTAGTGTGGTTGAAATTTTTGATTATTGTGAACTTAATTTGCTTCTGTATAGTGGGATAAACTTATTTGTTTTGATGTTTTTAAAATGATAAAAAATTTTAGTTTGCTTTGAGTAGTTTTTAAATTACCAATTCACCCCCTCTTGGTTAGCCTTGGGCTAGTTCTTAGAGGTTTAACAAACCTCGCAAACTTTAAAAATATACATAGTTAACAATATATGAACTTAAAAGAAAATTTGATTTTTCACTATCAATTTAATGATATAATTAAAATTTATTTTATAATCAAACTCTATATAGTGAATGCAATATTCATCTAAAAAAATAAACATGATATTACTTGTCATTAAAAAATAAAATTAACTAATAAGTAAACTTTATCTGCATCTAGAGATTTTTCCCTCCTCTAGCGAACAAAAGTAGGGTTTTTTTTCACTAAGTTTCAAGATCTATATAGAGGAAAACATTTATAGTTAATTTCTTCCCAAGATTAGCCTTAAGAAATTTTTTGATTAAAGATGTTACCAAACTTATTGAAGTTTATAAGAGTTTAAATAAAGGGTTTATGTTCTCAACCTACCAATGGGAATAGTTCAAAATTTGAATGATTCCTTTTTAGTTAACAAAAGAATGGTAGAGAGTGCACGAGATTCTAGGATAACCTTGAAACACCCCAAACTATAAAAGTATTTGCATTACTTATTTCGTTTTAGATTTTTTTTATTTTAAGAAGATCTGGTTATTCCTCCTGGAAGGAAGTATGAAAAGTGTATACATCTATAGAATTATGTTTATATGGAGTGGATAACAAGCTAACCATAAAAGAACAAAATTTTAAAATCATGCATTTTTTGATCTAACATATGTAGGGTAGATAGTTGTTTTTAATTAGAATCAACGATTCATGTTGATATTTTATTCAAGAATTCACAAATATGATATGAATGCTTGAAAAGGTTTTTAGACATAATTCAATTGTCTAAGGCTAACCAAGACGAGAGTGAATTGATAATTTAAAAATCTCTTAGTAATTTAGAAAATCGATTTAGATATTTTGCACAATAATTAAAATTTTCTCAAACAAATTTTTCAAACACAAAATAAACATACAGAAAATGAAAAAGAGGTAAAACGTAAAGACAAAGGAACACCAAATTACGATTGTGTACGAATGCATTTCATATACTCTAGATGTTGTCGTATGAACTCTACTTTATGCTTCGTATGGTATGAACATGGATGAACCATTTCGTACTCTAGATGTCATCTGTAAGAACTCTGCTTTGTATTATACTATTAGTTCAAAAAATGGTGAGTTAATTCGAGATGAGCTGGTACGTATCCATTTCATACTCTAGATGTCATTTGTATGAAGACAACTTTGTACAGTATGAACTATACAAAATAAAAATTCCAAGGCATGATTCAATTAACTTTATTATGGAGGAACTTTTAGGTCAAATCTTCCAGTATGATTCCTGAATCATACAGTATGATTAGTTTTTTTTAAATAAAATTTTTGGCTCACTTCTCCAGTGTGTGTGTGCACGGTTACCCAATTATAATCATACTCTCTAAGACTAAAAAAAAGTACAAACTTCAATTATAAGAAACTCTGATATAATCTATCTTAAAGACTTTGACAGTCTATAGTATAATTTCCTGAAACGTTAGTACACAAATAAAATAAAAAAAACATATCCAATATATGTTAGGAGAAATAGTAATTAACACCATAATATTTTTGTATCATAAAAAATTCACATTATATAAAAGCATAGTTTTGAAACCTAAGATGCAATAATCTCACACTTTTGGATAGAGACAAAATAATTATTGTTTGAGTTAACACTTAAGGTAATTTTTCTTCTTAACTCCCCCTAAATGAGTGATCAATTTAAAACAAGATATTCCAATGAAAATCAAAACCTAAATATAAAAGAAACAAAAGCTTAAAACAAAAGCAACACAACAAACATACACACAACTTAAACAAACATACACACATCACACAACAAATAATCATACACACATACAACTACATCAAACAACAAACAAAACATCAAACAACAAATAAAACATCAAATAATAGCTAATGACTCTCCCCTTTGATAATAACAAAAAGAGTAGTACCTCTTGAAATGATAAGCTTCTATAAATAAATAAAAATAATTACTACAAATATGATGAAATAAAGATTAATTAGTTTGTAATTCAATAATGAAGATTATTGCTAATTATAGGGATTTATATAAGACATATAATGATAAAGAAAAGAATAGTATAAATTTTTTAATTGGTAATATTGCACATCTTTTCAATTGTTTGTCACACACTTTATGCTTCTTTTCAGTTTGGGCTAACTTTGTGTCTCTTTTCACTTTGGCGAACATTGTGCATCTTTTTCGGGTTTGGCACCATTTGTGCATCTTTTTCCATTTTTTCAATCTTTCCAATATCAATTAAGCTTAAAACAAATTCCAATAATTAATAAAAATAAACACATTAAAAAAGAAATAAAATAAAATTAAGACGACTATTTTACAATAATTATAACTAAGAAATATTTGTCGATAAGAACATAAAATTAATCTAATCTACATACAATTATAATTTAATTTAAAATTTTGAGAGATTAAATTTTGCAAAAAATTAATTTGCAGAGCAAAGTAATTTAAAATTCCATTCTAGAGATCAACTATAAATAATTTCTTAAAAAAATAGACATTTTAAGATGTATAATTTCAAGGCACATCAAAACAACATTCTAACATTTAAAACACATGCAAATATTACATCAAACTAAGAACTTAAGAACCATCACATGAAAAACCGACATATGAAATCATAAGAAAAACTCTCAACAACAAGTACAAAAACTCTCAACATCAAGTACAACATAGAAATAATAACTAGTATCCCGAGGAGCCTTGGTATAGAGGTGGTTGTGGGTTGAACATAGCAAAATAGCTACTTATCATAGCTACATTAGTGTTGACTGAGTTGAATTGCCCTCAAATCCACCTCATGTCTTTGTTATATCTCGCATCCTACTAATTTAGATGATTCTCAATTTGATCAAAATGAGTTTACAGTCTATCAAAGCGCTAGACTATTCTTGATAGAAATTTTGATTAGTTCTAGGTGTAGGTGTAGGTGCTGGAGATGGTGCCCCTTCTTCTCCCTCAAAATCTTATCCCTCGGAAATTTGATCCTGACCAAAAAGTGCACAAAAATAGGCTTCAATAAAGTAAATGGGAAGTTTAGTGGGAGGGTACAAGGTGGATAAAGTTGTACTTCTTCTCTAATATATAGGCAACTAAGTGTCATAAGGCCACATTTTTCATCCTCCTATTGTGAGGAAGTCTAATATTAGATAGTTTGTAGATGTAGTCCATGATAAGTTGGGCTTCATCAATAAGAGTTTTAATCATGATCAAGTATTTGATAGTAGACAAAAGATGAGTTGGATTTATATGATCACTAGCTTTTAGAATTATAGAGTTTCTCAAAATGTGTTGGATGATCCTGACATTCTAGTTAAGGGTATAGACACGACAAATATGGCTTAATTGTGGAACACCTTAAAGAGTCTAGTTTATTTCTGAGCAATCAAAATCTGCTCTAGAGATCATGGTGTATGCTTTAACCCCAAGAGTCCTAAGGTGAAGAAAGTTTCCTAGATCTTCCTTAGTTATTTCAACTCGTTGCTTAAAAATATAAGAGGTCATCCTAGTATGATATTGGTTCATTTTCATGTTTGCAAGAAAAGTTTGAAAGGTTCATTTATGATAGACATAGATCAAGGTTAGGATAAAAGAAAATTGGGTTGAGACAAAATATGGCATAACAAAGAAGTTTATGTCACTTTGAATAACAAGTCGAGAGGGGGTAATTTTGGCTGCAATGTATCGATAAAAAGCTTCCTAATTTTCCTTAGAAAAAAAGTTCTCATCCCTACCCATGCGAGAGGATGATCCCTTAGAAGTGCGAGGATGTTTGCTACTACTGACAGTTCCTAAAGCTTGGACTCAAGAAAGTTTAGTATCGAATGAGAATGTGAAGAAAAAATCATCCACAACCCTTAAATTTAAAGAAAAAAGACCTATCATACAATATTTAAATTTGATCATACATATAATTTTACAATTGAACAGACGAAAAGTTTTTCGTATATAAGAATAGAAACGGCCAAAAATGAAATGACATTTCATTCCAAGGCATCCTTTTGAATAAGATTTCTAACCATTTGATCATACATACGAACACTTGTTCGTCTAGAATAATAAAAAAATTAAAGATTATTTTATGACGGTTAGGTTCGTCCATATAAAAAATTGACAATAGGATCGTACAAACAAAATGCAATTTCTAACATACAATCTGCGATAAATAACAGACCTTTTAAAAAACCGTCCCCAAATATACAAATGAAAAACTAAATATCATATAGACAATGATGACATCGTTCAATACGATATGCAATAAAAAAAATTCAATTACGTGTGCTCAACTAAAAAAAAACCATGTACAAGCTACATAATTCGTATAGTACGAAATATTTTGTACAGTACAAAGAAAATTATAAAAATAAGACAAGATAAACGAAAACCTTTTCAAAAACCAATCACCTGAGATTTGATGACATGCAAAAATGAAAAATAAGATAAACAATATAATACATATTAAAGATAAATACTCACAACGAATGAAAAAAAATAAAAATAAACAACCAAATATTTTCAAACAAATAAAGAAAATAAACAACCTAAGAAAACAAACAAACTAACGATACATAACAAATCCAATTTATAGATATTTAGTTTTAAGCATTAAGATCAATTGCACCTAATCTAGCTCTTAAAGTACTAAACTTGTCAAAAACTAGTGGTTTTGTGAAAATGTTTGTAAGTTGATTTTCAATAGCAACATGGTGCAATTAAATTTCTTCTTTAGCCATATAATCTTTAATGAAGTGATGCCTTATATAAATATGCTTGGTTCTAAAATATTGAATAGGATTCTTTGAAATGCATATGGCACTTGTATTATCATAGAAAATTGGAATAGTGCCAATTTAAAATCCTAAGACAATCAATTTTTGTTTTAACCAAAGAACCTATGTCACACAACTACCTAAGGCAATGTGTTCTGCTTCAGTATTAGAAAGGGTTTTTCTTATGAATTGACAAGTTTCAGAACTACTTTTCTAATCAACCCTACATCCTCCAAAATCTGAATTAGAATATCAAATAATTTTAAAAGAAGAGTTGTGCTTTGGATACAAAATTCCTAAGTTTTGAGTTCCCAAAAGATATATCAGAATTCTCTTAACAGTAGTTAGATGTGATTCCTTTAGATCAGTGTGAAATCTAGCACACAAATAAATACTAAACCTGATATCTGGTCTGGTAGCAGTCAAGTAAAGCAATTAATAAATTATTCCTCTAAATTTCTTTTAATCATCAGATTTTCCCTTAGGGTCCTTATCTAACTACAATGAGGAACTCATTGGTGTACTTGCAGGTTTAGAATTATCAATTTCATATTTCTTGAGGATGTCCTTAATATACTTTGGCTGTCTAAGAAATATTCCTTTCTCATGTTGCTTAATGCTAAAACCAAGAATATAACTCAAGTCTCCCTTCAAACTCATTTTAAATTCACTACTCTTTTTTTTTTTAAATCATCACAACGACATTTATTGGTGGATCTAAACAAGATATCCTCAATATATATATATATATATATATATATATATATATATATATATATATATATATATATATATATATATATATATATATATATATATATATATATATATATATATATATATATATATATAATGATTATGTCATCTCCTATCTTTTTTAAAAAGAGAGTGATTTCCACACGTCCTTTAATGAATGATCTTTCTAGCAGGAAAGTGCTTAACCTCTCATACCAAGCCCTAGGTACCTTTTTTAGTCCATACAATGCCTTTTTCAATTTACGACATAAGGAAGTGTTTTCACACCATCGACCAAACACATGATTAAGGAATTTTGAATTTTTAAAATCGGGAGGTTGCTCAACATAAACATCCTCTTATATCACCCCATTAAGAAAGGTACACTTAATATCCATTTGAAATAATTAAAACCCTTTAAAATAGACAAAGGCTAGTAAAACCCATATTGCTTCAAGATTGACTACAGGGGAAAAAGTTTTTTCAAAATCAATTCCATATGTTTGATTATTTTCCTTGGCCACCAATCTTGCATTGTTTCTAATTACAAAACCTGAATCATTCATTTTATTTTTGATCACCCACTTAGTTCCAACACCACTTTAATTCTTAGACCTATCAATCAATTCCTAAACACCATTTCTTATAAATTAATTTTATATTTTAATTTAATCTTTCTTGCATGGCCAAAATATAAAATTCATCAATTAGTGGGTTCAATCATTAAATTAATATAGAATGGTTCGCTTCTTTGCTAAGTCCATGCCTAGTTCTAACACCCTCACTAGGTTCATCTAAAATTAATTCTTTAGGGTAACTCTTAGAAAATTTCCATTCTCTTGTTAAAGGGTTTTCTGTTCCAATATCCTCTTCTAAGTTTATCTTTTCAATTCATTGGGAGATATTTATAATATGTTCTTCCCCTAACCTTGGCTCTTCCAAACTATTATATTCATCAAAAATAATATGCATGGTCTCCTCAACTACCAAAGTTCTCTTATTAAAAACCCTATAGGATTTGCCAACACTAGAATGTCAAAGAAAATTTTCTTCATCTAATTAAATATCAAATATTTCTAAAGGAGTTTTACCATTATTATGAATGAACACCTTACATCATAAAACATGTAAATGTGAAAGATTAGGTGTTCTTCCCTTAAGAAGTTTATAGGATGACTTGTTCAACTTGGATCGAATGTTCATCCTACTAAGAACATAACAAGCCATATTAACTGCTTCAGCCAAAAAATATGTTAGAAGTAAATATTCAGCCAACATGGCTTTAGCGGCTTCTATCAAAGTTCTATTCTTTCTTTTAACAATCCCATTCTGCTGTTGGGTTCTAGGAGAAAAAAATTATTATCAATTCATTGTTCTCTATAAAAATATTCAAATTTTTCATTTTCAAACTCTCCTCCATGATCACTTTAAATTGAAAAAATTTTAAACCCTAGTTTCCTTTTAATCCATGTAGAATCGACCATTGTACTCTATTCTCCCTTGGTGACTCTTGGGCAATTTAGGGCTTCTTGTCGGGTGCGTGCTTACTTTCCCTTAGTGATCTGGTTTGGATTTTTGTTTCATTTTCTAAATCATTGGTCTTCATTCGTTCTTTCTGTGGCTTTCATATGAGGTTTTTTTTTTATTTTTATTTTTTTATTTTTTATTTTTTATTTTTTATTTTTTATTTTTTTTATTTTTTTTTTTTTTTTTGCTTCGAAAGATGACAACTCCATTGTCATCTATCCCTCCTATTTCTTCCATCCTTGATGGTCGTTCTCAGTCATTCAAGGATGTTGTTTTTGGCTCTTCTTCCTCTGCGCCTAAACTCAACTTTGTGCACACCTCTTTTAGGGATTGTCCGACTCTTATGTTCGATGAATCGGTGTTTTCTTTATCGGCAGCCTCATTTGTGCTTACACTAGTTGGTAAATTTATTTTGTGTAGGCCAAATTTGGATGTTATTAGAATTTTTTTTTATCTTGAAACTCTCAGGTGCCTTTCATGTGGGTTTACTGGATCCTCATCACATTGCGATCCAATTGATGAATGATCTTGTTTATAGCCGTATCTTTGCAAGAAGGTCCTACTATATTCAAGCTTGTCAAATGCGTCTTCTCAAATGGACGCCTAACTTTGATGTGAAGGAAGAATTGCTTATCGCACCTGTTGGGATTTCGTTCTGTAACTTGAGACTTCATTTTCTTAATTTGCAAATTTTGTTTGGCCTTACGTCAATTTTTGGGAGACATTTACAGAAGGATCAAGCCACTGCTTCTATCTCTCATCTCTTTGTGGATCAGGTTCTTGTGGAACTAGAAGTTTCTAAGAAACATCTAAGTGAAGTTTGGATAGGCTCTGAGCTGAATGGGTATTTCCAAAATGTGGATTTTAAAAATCTTCCTATTTTTTGCTCCCACTATAAAATGCATGGTCATAGTGTTAATGAATTCTTTAGGTTGCATCCTCAACTTTGTAAAAACAAAGTTGAGTCCAAACAAACTCAACAAAATGATGGGCTTCTTATGGAGAATTAAAATTTGCCTTCTACTGAGCTTGAAGGAAATATTTCTTCCTTGGGTGATATTCCTTTAACTGTGCTCACTGACGTTCCCCCCTCTCATAACTTCTCGGATCATTCCATTTTGGATGCTCTTCCCTGTGTGTAGCTTAATGCTATTAGTACCTTGGCTAGTTTTCCCAATGACTATGCCAATTTGGAGAACCAAGGGTTAATAAACTCTATTCCCTTAAATATTGTTATCTCTGAATTGTGAGTTGAAGATTGTTTGTTGAATTCTAACAAAACCTCTAATGTTGATGCTTCTCTATATATTGTTCATGATCAGGGGAACGTCTTTAAAAATGAAAGAAACTATACTATCAATAATTTGAGGTCTAATGAAATGGCCTTGGTGGAAAAAGAGAATGTAGAACTTGGCTTGAATAGTTATGCTAATGAGGATGAAGAATTGTTGGAGGAAGGTGAGCTTCCTCTAAAGGGTAAGGAAAAGGAATTGAATATTGCCTGTAAGTCACCCTCTACCTCTCTTTATAATAATGATGCTTTTACTAATACTGATGAACTGAAATTCTCTGCTAAATGTTTTGCTAAAGATGAAAATGATACCACTTTCATTAAAGCTCAAAGTAAGTGTGGCAAAAAGAGTAAGATCCTTGTCTTACAACCGGGAAGAAACACCCATTCACATACTAGTCATTAGCATTGTTTCTTTTGTTAAAATTTATTATTTGGAATGTTAGGGGTATTGGGTGTTCTTCCTCTTGCTTGTGGGTGAAGAATTTATGTCATATCCATGATATTTCTATGCTTGTTTTACTTGAACCTCTAATCAATGTTTCCAACGCACTACAAGAAAATAGGAAATTAGCGACCAACAAAATTGGTCGCTAAAAATTTTAGTTTGGCCGCTAAAGCAAATAGCGACAAAAAATATTTAGGTCACTGATTTGTCGTAGTAGCCTCGTCGTTGAGGCTTTTAGAGACCAACATTTATTTTGGTTGCTAAATTAGCGACCACTAATTAGTATTGGTCGCTAAAATGGTACATTTTTAGTGACCATTTTTTTGACGCTAATGATTATTTATTTGGATACTATTTAATATTTTAATTATTAATTTTATTTATCATATTTGTTAATAGCGACCAAAATAAAAGTTGGTCACAAAAAGGATCAACCAAGTAAATCACGAGCCCCTTTAATTTCATGAAATGTGATTATTAATGCATATCAACTTTGGTCATATTAGTAAAATTTATTTATTATTCAATTATTATACCTTTGCTAAAATATTATGATTAATCAATCACTCCTTGATATTATCACATCTAATTACTTCTCATTAATTAGACATATAAAATACATATTAAAGAAAAAACACTAATTTTATTACATTGACGTAACAAAAATAACAATTTCTGAATAAAAAATATTCATTCTTCAATATAGTAAATAAGTTTTAGCTAGAAGAAAATGAAAATTGTATTCATTCATATACTTTTAAAAATGCATTCATCAATTAAAAATACAAAATATAATCTCTGAAATCTCATTCCTAAAATGTTAATGTTTACAAAATAATCAACTATAACTTCTATAGCTGAACATTGCGAAGGTCATCGGCTATGAAGGCTGTCGCAATAACAGCTTGTCCGGCAAGGAATCTCACTCCCATACAAAAACGTTGTCGCCGTATTCCCACTTTTTTTAAACTCTGGCTGCGACGCCATGAACAATCATTCATGTTTGATTAATAGCTTCTTTTGCATAGAACTTGGCTTTCTACATTCTAAAGCCTCTTCATCAATGTCAATCATGCTATCTTGGGAATGCTGATCATCGCCAACTAGAATTTCGGATACTCATTCCAGAGTCCATTAAGTGGCAATTCGGCTATGGAGAATTTAATTCCACCTGAAATTGTTCCATGTTATTAATACTCATTCCAGAGGACCTTGTAAGCTCCTTGATATTCTCCAGCCTAAACCAGGAAATAAAACCTTTAGAAAAGTGAAAAGAAATGAGATGAAAGGTTAGCCACTTCATTGAAAAAAAATATAACCTCCTCACCCATTATGAAGATTTTCGGATCAGCTGCCATCTCCTCAACTAATGCGGAGTTCAGAGCATCACGTACTATCAACTGCAAAAGGAAATATCCATTTCATATCCTCAGAGATGAAATAAAAGACTTGCAAGGTATTTTTTCTTTAAAAAAAATAGAATAAAAAGGTTGCATAACATTTCAGAAAATCACTAGAATTACCAATAACTGCAGAGGGATCAAACTGTCGTGGCAAATCAAAGAATATCAGAGAACAAAAACTAGAACTGATTTAAAGGCACTTCCAAATGCATGAAACAAGCAAGCAGTGCATCAGCTTCTCTGCAAACTAAAAGCTACAACATGAACTTTCCAGTTCATCAGCTGCATATCTTTCCTTAAATCCACCCTAAATCCATCTACGGAACAGCCCCTTAGGTTTAAAATTGTTGCCCAAAAAACATATTTTTCACTTTTAATTTACCTTTCCAACTTTGGATCCAATTTAGTTCTGATCACTACCTAATAAGCGGTACATAAGCATATGTTTTGATTGAGATAAAGTAGCCATGTATTCTTTATGGGAATTAAAAAATGTGTTGATATTAAAATACCAAATGGTCCCACCTTTGATTCTTACTCCATTAAAATTTATAAATATTAAACCATGCAGGAATAGAAATGATCATGTTGGTAAGATATTACATGAAATTCCAAGAATAACGAAGACATACAAGTTTACAAAACTGAACAAAGCAATTCAAAATATTTGAAAACCAAAAGACTTTTATTGCATTGATATGTCTATTTGAACCAACTTTTTTCCAAAAAAAAAAAAAAATTTGTTAACACCTGGTATATGTTCATATTTTCTCAGAAATATTGGCATCAAAATCACATCTTAAAACAAATAAATATACAGATGTTGACCCACGACTGTCTGAAAGAGATCTTTTAAATTAGGATCTGATGTATGTGCTTCACAAAATTCTGAATCCAAATCATTTCAAAGTTATATTAGTATAATTCCTGTTCAATCATGATCTCAAGAATTCTCACTACGAAGAACACAGGTGAGACACTTTCAAGAAAAAAGTAGATCACTGAAAGATTTTTGAAATTGAAAAGATAAAAAAATTACCTGTAACAGAAAGTTTAGGAGATTCTTGAATAATGTTTTCTATTTTAGCTCATAAAAGCCGATTCCATTGAAATTAAAACACGGACACAGATAATGCCTTACATAAAAAAGCTTTGTTTTTGTCACATATTTCAGCTAGGAATCATTTATCATCCGCAGAAATAAATAACTATATAACTCCAACACAAGATGCAACCATAAAAACTCCGAACAGATTTCTTCCAAAGCAAAAAAAAATGAAGAGATATTGGTAATGTTACACACTTGAAATAGATTAATGAAGCCCATAAATGCAAATAATTTAAAAAGTTCAAGGTTATAGTGATATTTCCTACAAGCGGTATTAAAATTTGTAGCCTGAGAAGATGGTCACCATTCTAGCAAACATGCAACTAAGGCTCCACATGTCAAGAGAATAGTCATAATCTTGTAGATCAACAAGCAGTTCAGGGATTCTCAAAAGATTCATATCTGTGCAAAACTGAAGGTGAATATGATGGAGGTTCTTCTATGATCTGAAAATTGTACGACATCTTTACTGATTATATTATAATGCAATGGGATACCAACTAAAGAGAAAAGATTAGTGGAGATGTTCTCAGTTATATGTTATAGTATTGTTGCGTCCAGGAGTATTCGCGGCGGTACAGAAATATTAATTTTAACGCCTTAGCGTTGTACGAAAATCTGGCACGCAATCATATAAGAGAAAATGTGTAGCATTCATGGGAGACACCAATATTTTTACATAGAAAACCTCAAAAAAGGGGGAAAAACCACGAGGCCTAGCCCATTTTGAATGAATCTAGTATTGCAGTTGATTACAAATGAGGCCCTTCCTTAGGAGATAGGCTTAGCTTGATGTACATTATTTAGAGTACATTACATGATGTGAATACAAGGAATCACTATTAACGTGTTCGTTTGGTCGGGAGGACCATAGTCTGGTGACGGAGGTCAGAAAGATTGTAGTCTACGGACGACGTAAGTCAGGAGGACCGCAGTAGGCGGGCGACAGAGGCTAGAAGGACCGTAGTCTGATGACGGAGGTCAGAAGATGGTGTCTGGTAGAAGTCCATCGTCAGGTAAAAATTTGGCGAAGAGCGGAGGTCCGACGTCGGATAGAAGTCCAACGTCTTTAAGTGGCCGAGGAGAACACCAGTATCATTTGGGCAGAGTTTCAGCATCAGGGGGGAACTCTGTTATTACTTGGGTAGAATGTTAGCATCCCGTGGAAGTCAGGCAGAATTCTGGCATCCCTTGAAGTCGGACAGAATTCCGGCGTCATTTGGAGTTCGGGCGGAACTCCAGCGATGGTTGAGGATGACTCTCTTCCCTCCTACTCTTCTCTTCTCCTCCTATTCTTCTTGCTTCGGTCCCCTCTAAAGAGAAATGAGGGGTCTATTTATAGATTTTCTTGAATGGCATAGCTTGTAAATAAGTGTGAGATCAGGGGCAAATAGGGAGTGGTCGAATGGACGTTTGATATTGAATCCCTTGATAATGCACCATTCGTCAGACATTTGAAGGTCTTAATGATGTCAGAATTCATAGATCTTGGGCTTGTTGGATTCATCTCGTCGATCCATTTGATTCGACTATAAGCTTGTTAAAATCAGAGACCATTTGGTAACACAAATTGTGGTATGAACTTTCCAACAGTGCTTTGGGTACTTGATTTGGGCTCATTTGGGCTCGAATTGAGTTTAATTTGGTGTCGTTGGGTATGTATTTTTGAGACGCTCAGTTTGATTATAAGTTTGATGAAATCAGAGTTCAGGTCATCTCGAATTTAATTTTTGAAGTTTTTGGGTAGATTTTGCCTCGAGATTCATGCCCGATCAAGAAAATTATTTGATGACATATCAGTTGCCCAGGAGTCCAAAAATATATGCATCGAGATTTCATACTGGTCGAATCGCAAAACATTGTGTACCAAAAATTAATAGTTTGCTCAAAGTTGATTATAGAGGCCCTGTTGAGCTTCGAAAAAGACTAAATGCAAAATAGTGAGTGAAGTGTGAAAATCAATACATAAACAACCATTGGATCATTTCCTCTCAACCATTCAAAATCAACCCTAACCTCTTAAAGCAATTATAGAAATAAATAATGTTGAATGATACGATAAAAATGAGAGGAAATCAAAGTATAAAGAATATCATAGAAATTTTGAAATTAAAAGTGTAAGAACGGTATTAGGGATAACCTGAGAGGGAGAAACCGATGGAGGCGAGTTTGCGAGATGTTCTAAAGAATTGTGAGGGAATAAACTCATATTAACACGCGAGAGAGGTCATTTCCACTAAACGTGGAGTAATTGATTGCAGTTGGAGGTCATCGCTAAAGAGGTAGGGCACCGGAATAGCGAAACTGAGAGCAGTTGGAGGTCGTCAGCTCGTCGCTAGAAAGTTAGGGCACGGGAAATAACATTGAGGGGAGTTCGCATGCATGAGAGAACTTCACGTGCGAGAATGAGATAGGTTTTTGAGTTTTTCTAATGTATAGTTTTAATTAAATAATTAATTGTTAAAATTTAGATAATATATATTATAATTTATTTCATCAATAAATTATTTAATGTATCATCACAACAATGTAAATATTAATTTTAATTCACCATTTTATTTATTAATTTAAATTTCAAAAATATTCTAATAACAATAATTTGTTCCGAGGCACTGCCCCGGAAACCCTTGCCGGGGCACTGCCCCTTAACCCTGCGACCAGACCGGGCAGGTCGAACCACATCAAAAGGCGCTACCCACTTGGACCCCCGACATATCTATGAAGCATAAGACGGTCAAGGATCTGAACAAATAGTGGTCGAGCCAAATTTAAGGAAACTCCAATATATATTTTGTAGAAATTAAATGATTAATCAATTACATCATTTTTATTTTTTTTACAAATAAATCATCCATACTTTAAACTAAATTTACTTTAAGAATAATTATCATTATATAAAATGTTAATGATATTTTAAAAATGTATTATATACAAAATTAAAAAAAATAATTAGTCACTAAAATGACATGTATATATTTGTGAAAAATTAATCTCTAGACTTTTCGTGACAAAATTAGCAGTCAATTTTTTTTTTTTGGTGGCTGATATCTAGATTTCTTATTATTTAGAGGCGACACTTACTTTTGGTGGCTAAAAAATATCTTTAGCGATAAATTTTTTTTTGTCTCTAATTTTTTTGTCGCTATTGACCCATTTTCTTGTAGTGTATAATACTGTTAAATTTTTGGGTTTTAAGCATGCTACTGCGAACTATGCCAATAGAATTTGGTTATTTTAGAAAGACCCAGTTCGAACTGATATTCTTGGTAATTTTACTCAAGTTTTGCATTGTAATATTGAGGTTTTAAATATTAATTATTGTGCTACCTTCATGTATGATGCTTCCTCCCGTGGGATTAGAAAAATTCTTTGGGAGCCGTTATCTAACTTTTGAAAGTTTGTTAAGGATGTTAAGCCCTATAGAACTGTCCAAAGGCTAAATAAAGAGAGTGGTGAATTGGTAAAGAAGAAACTTTAAGCAAAGTACAAACCAAAATCACCACAAGTAAAACAAATGCGGAAATTAAATATGGAAGCAAATAATAAGAAAGAACAAATCGGATTTATAGTGGTTCGGTCAAACCTTGACCTACGTCCACTTCTTGGAGGCACCCTCCAAGTATTGCACTAAAACAAGTGTCTCTCCTTTAGCCCCCACAGCTAGGCGGAGAAGCCCTTACAAAACAACTTCCACCTTCCCCGGTGCGGCAGAGTTGTCGGGTCCTTTGACACCAAATTGAACTTCTTCTTTGGTGAACTTCCCTCGAGACAAGCCTTGAATCCGACGGTATTAAGATGCAAGCCTGCAGGAGAAACCTTGTGGAATCCCCCTCCACACTCCCTTGAGTCCCCCCTCATAGGATCTTCTCCTTCTCTTAGACTTCACCCGTTCCTCACTCCCTTTCAAGCTTTATCTTCAAATTTCCCCCACAAGAATGAAGCTACAATGGCTACCAAAGATACTTACAAAGTGCCTTGACAAAGCTTAAATAGAAGCTCTCAAAACGAGCTCATTAATGCAAGTTGTCAACATTATCGTCCAGTACGATAGGCATATCATCCTGTACGATCAGTTCAAATTCAGCTCATCAGCCCGAGACGATTTGAAACGATCAGAAGAAAATTGGTTACATCGTCCTGGCCGATCTCACGATCATCCCAGATGATTATTTTAAAACTGATTTAAATCATCTTGATCATCGCCCTGAATAGATTCTGGTTGATGTAAATCATCTAGGAAATCATCCTGGCCGATCCTATGATCGTCCCGGATGATGTGATCGTATCAATCATCCATTAATGCTTTCCAAATATACCAGATCAATTTAAGCATGGCGGCTGATTCTTTCTGAATTAAGCTTATCATCCAGACCAATTAACATATGATGGTTGCCTTAATGAGGATGCCCTAATTAGGGTTTCTCCTTTTGAACAGATCATCCCGGCCGATATAAATATCATTCAGGATGATCTTACCAAAAACAATAAACTCTAGGGAACATTCAGAAATTCTTATACGTTACAAAGCATCAGGAGCCATAATAAATACAATAGACTCAAGTAAGGAAAAAATGTACAAACTTACTCAGACCTAGTCTACCCAATCTTGAGCTGATTCCAAATTGCAGTCTGATCATGTGAACCTGAAATGTCATTACATTAGGCAGTCGTAGAGAAATAAGACTGTTTTCTATCATCAAAATCATAAACCATTGATCCGCAACAACTTTCAAAGACTTTTTTAATTGCTTGGTTGGTGGGTGGTGATTTCAATATTATCTGTAATCCTTCAAAGCGAATTGGGGGGTCCTCCTATTTTGCATTCTATAGAGGATTTTAATAATATGATTATGGATTGTAATCTTATTTATATTGGCTTTACTGGTAATAGATTTACATGGAATTGGGTGCAATTATGGCAAAGGCTTGATCTTATTTTATTTAATGATAATTGCTTAATGCTTTTAGCTCCACTTCTGTTGAGCATCTTAATCGTACTCTTTCTGATCATTCTCCTTTTCTCCAACTCTTAACATTAGACATGTAAATTCTTTTCCTCAATTTCATTTTCAAAATATTTGGTTACATCATAATTATTTTTTGAGTGTTATTCAGGATAATTGGGTGGCCCCTTTACATTCTTATAATTCTATAACTGGTATGAAAAGACTTTGGCTCAAACTAAAAGGGCTTAAATAACTTTTAAAATGGTGGAATCACCATGTTTTTAAAAATATTTTTTCTAATGTTTTAAGTACTGAAGAGGCTGTTAACAATGTTGAGCTTATTTGTCAGAACTCTCCTTCTGATGCAAATTTTGCTTTACTTAGAGAGGCTAAGGATTGTCTCTTTAAATTACATGCTCAAGAAGAAACTTTTTGGAAATAGAAAGTTGTTGTTAAACATCTGGTGGAAGGTGATAATAATACAAAACATTTTCATGCTTTGGTTTAAAGGAAATGTGTTAAGAATTCCATTAATAAAATCAATTGTGTGGATGGTTCTATTACTGAGAATGGGGATGAAATTACCTTGCTGGTTGTTCAAAATTTTTGGGATCAGTTTAACAAGGATTTTATACTTGGTAACATTGATAACCCTACTATTATTCCTTATCTCATCTCGAATGAGGATAATTATTTGCTTACCAAACATCCCTCTTTTGAGGAATTAAAAGATATTATTTTAGACATGAATGGTGACTCTATTGCTGACCTGCATGGTTTCACTACCAAGTTTTTTTCAAAAAGCTTGAGGTATTATTAAGGATGATATTTATGAAGTGGTTTTGGATTTTTTTGCTGGTCATGCTTTGCCTAAATTTTTTTCTTCTACCTCTATTGTTCTCATCCCTAAGAATAGTGAATCTAACAATTGGAATGATTTTAGACCTATTAGTCTTTGCACCTTCTTTAGTAAACTGATTTCTAAATTTTTTTGAATCATCTACTAATATTCTTCTTAAGCTTATATCTTTGTTCCAAATGACCTTTGTTGAAGGCCGGGCTATCACTCATAATATCTTGTTGGCCCAGGAATTTTGCAAGGTTAGGGGTGGTAATATTATTTTCAAGCTTGACATCTCTAAAGCTTATTATAACATTAATTGGCAATTAATTTCTAATATCCTGCAATTATTTGGTTTTAACTTAGTTTTTATTAATCTTATCAGAAATTATATTGAAGATTATTTTTTTCTCTATTATTATCAATGGCAAGACCTTTAGTTTTTTTAAATCTTCACATGGTTTAAGGCAGGGAGACCCTATGTCTCTCGCCCTTTTATTATTACAGTTAATTTTCTTTCTAGTAGCCTTGCTAACCTTTTTTAAAACCACCCCTCTTTCTATTTCAGAATGAGGGGGGGTTTCCAATATCGCAATTATGTTTTGCTGATGATTTTATCATTTTTATGAATTCCACTTGTAATAAAATTAATAAGATTTTGGACTTGTTTTATAATTTTCAAAATGTTAGTGGCCTATCATTGAAGAATCAGAAATGTTGTTTTATTATTTCTAATATGTTGCCTAATGCTCGTACCACTTCTATTAAACACCTAACGGGTTTTGTGCTTGGCCAGTTACCTATTAAGTATCTTGGTATTTCTCTATTTAAAGGTAGAAAGATACCCTTTTTGTTTGATGATTTAATTACTTCAGTGCAAACTAAACTTTTATATTGGAATTCCAACTTCTTTTTGGTAGTCGGCTTACTGTCATTAAAAGTGTTCTTTATTATATCCCTGATTACTCTTTCCAAACTTTGCTTCCCACTAAAAAGATGTGCAATAGAATTGATAAGATTGTTAATAATTTTTTTGGAAAGGTTCTAATAGCAACACTAAAATTTCTTGGGCTTCAAGGGACATGTGTTGCAGAGTTTGGAAGGAGGGGGACCTGGGTTGTAAGTGCATGGCAGATTTGGCCCATGCTCTTTCCTTCAAATTATGGTTTACTTTTCGTGCTAAGTTGTCTTTGTGGGCTAATTTTATATTTTCCAAATATTGTGTGGGAAAGAATCCTATTACTTGTTTCTTTAATATTAGTGATTCAAAAGTTTGGTAGAGCCTGTGCAAGGTCATGTGGGATGTGGAGCCTCATCTCCCTTGGGGTCTTGGAGGTGGCAACATTTTCTTTTGGCAGGATCAATGGTTAGGTAATCAATACATTGACTCTATTATTAATACTTCTTCTATAGTTGTGGTTAATGAAATTTTTTTTGTTAATGATAATTGTTTAGACTATGTTAAGATTGCTAATGTGATTCTTGGCTGTATTATTCAAAAAATTGTCAATCTTCCTTTAAATTTGGAGTTTAGGGATATTTTATTATGGAATTTGGCTAACGATGGGGATTTCAGATTAAAAGATGCTTAGCATGCTTTTAGTCCTAAAAATGATGTTTATAACATTTTTGATTATCTGGCATAGAAGCATCCGTCATACTATTGCCGCTTTTATTTGGAAAATTTTATATAGATTCATTCCTACGGATGATAACCTAATTAAAAGAGGTTTTGTCCTTCCTTCTAAATGTCAATGATTTTATCACTTGGAGAGTATGCATCATGTTTTTATTTCGGGTCCTATAGCTGTTAAAGTTAGGTGTCATTTTGATGATTTATCAAATTTAATTTTTTTTATGCACAATTGTCTATTAATGCTATTCTTAATGCTTGGTTTGTTAATTCTAAGGGCCATATTAGAAATGTTATCCCCTCTCTTATTTTGTGGTTTGTTTGGATGGAGAGTAGTAATTCTCTTTTTAATGGCATTAGAGTAGACTCTTAGAGGGTTATTAAGAATGTGAAAGACAAATTGCTAAGTTTTTTTCTATTAAGTTGATTTCTACCAAAAGTTTAAAAAATTATTATGATGTTTCTATTAACTTAGGTTTCAAGTTGGAGGATCCTTTGCTTTCTTCCCAACCTCATTTTGTATCCTGGATTAAACCTGCCTTGGGTTTCTTCAAGTTAAATGTTGGTGTTGCTAGTGAGATTAACTACACAAGGTGTGGTGGCCTTATTAGGGATTGCCATGGAATTATTATTCTTGCAATTGCAGGTTCTTTTCTTAGTGGAAGATTTGATCAGAACTTGTATGTCTCTTGGAATTTCTAATATTAGTATTGAGGAGGAGTCTACTCATAATTTTTAGTGTATTTTGGAAGGTCTTGACTCTGTTTGTAATTATGAGATTTTTTATATTGTTAGGGATATTAAACATTTGATGATCTTATTAAGGTCTCTTTCTCGCATGTGTTTAAGAAAGGAAATGCATGTGCCAATTGGTTGCCTCATTTTGGTTTTGGGATTGATTGCTTCAATGATTTCTTGGAAGCCAATGTTTCTACTCCTTTAAAAGGGTTTCTTAGATTGGATAAAATTTGCTTACCTTATGTCGAGAATTAATCTGTTTTATTTTTTTTTTCTCTAGCTTATGTGGGGTGACTTTTCTCAGGATTTATTTCTCTATTTTTTGTTTGATTGAGTTGGAGGTTTTTGTTTGGCTTGGTTTTGGGCTTGTGGGGCTGAGAAATGATTACAATGGTTTTAACTTGATTGACATCCCTTTTGTATCTCTCCTTCCTCTGGTTATGACTTTTCCTCTGCTCATTAGTTGTGAGTTTATTGGGTTTACTATTCTCTGGTAGTGCTGTTCGTTGAGGCCTAATGGGTGGTCCTCCATTGATTTGTTTGGTTTGTTGTGGCTGCTTGGTCTTTTCTAGTGGTTATAAAGGGTTTCATGGGTATGTATTATCTATTATTTAGTTGTTTCTTTGGGCTTGTAGTTTTTATTCTAGGTATCTGGATGGTGCTCAGCTTGTTTGCGGGGTTGACCCCTTTTGTTTTGGCCTTATTGGGTTCCTTCTGATGGTTTTCTGGAGGTTATACTGAATTTACTTGGAGAGTTTTGGTTGGCTTCTTATTATGATGGTGAGATTATTCTTTTTACTATCTCTCTCTGTTGTTACCTGAAGCCTTTTACATGAGGAGGAGGAGGGGGGTGTGGCTGAGCCTTATTGGTTGGATGGAGCGGCATTGGGTTTTTCCAGATGATGTTTGTGGTTTACATTCGTTCCTGAGCTCTTTATGCCTGAGCCCCTCCTAGTTTTCTAGTGGTATTTTTTGGTGGGTTGGTGTTTTTGGGTTTATTGCGCCTCTGTTTATATGTAGTCTGCGCTCTATGGTTTCTTGTTACTATTTGAGGTTGGTTATGTGTTGTTGTGGTTCTCCCTTGTTGTTTCTAGGCTAGGTTCTACTATCATGATGTGGATCGTTGTACCATTCTGTTATATTCTTAAATGTGGCATGCTACTTAGTATTTTGATGTTATCTTGTTCTTCGGTAGTTGGGGCTAGTTTTTGTTCATATGGTTAGCATATGGGTTTGTGATTCTATTTGTATTTATAGCCTTATGTTGGTTATGCTTTTGGGTGTTTTGGCTGTTCTCTTAGCTGGTCTTAGCTTACCTATTTGTGCTGCTTTGAGGTTTACTATTTTTTGGTTTAATACCTAAAGTTGTGACTGTTGTTAAAGGTCTGGATTCTTGTTGTTGTCCCTTTATTTGTAGGGTGCTGGCTGGTCATTGTTGGGGAGTATTTTTTTGTTATTTCTCTATACTATTTGGTTCTCTACTGGAATTTTGGTGGTTATCTGGGTTTGACCTGATTTATTACTTTCATTTTTGCTTTTTCTTTTATATATTACTGCTTTTCCCTTTGTTCTTATCACATGTTTTTCAGGTATTTTTGGGTGCTGAAAAAGGAAGATTTAGATTTGAACCTGACTTGCTAGAGCTTTTGCTATTTTTTGGGTTTCTTTTTTTTTTTTGGGTGCTAGTGCTTCAGCACCGTAGAATGTACCTAGGTATTTTTGTATTGTGCTATAGTAGGGAACTCAAGCTTCTAGGCTTTTCTTTCTTTTTATGATTGTATCTCTTTTGAGCCGTAGAATGCATGAGGTGCCCTTAAGGACTATGTAACCTTTCTATTTAATCAACATGTAGGCCCCTACGTGGGTTTTCCTTAAAAAAAAAAAGAAATTTCTAAATTCATCAAATTATTCACTCTTATGAAATAAGAATTTGATCTAAGTAAATCTCAAAAATTCATTAACGATTACAAATTCAAAAATCTTACCTTCTAGAATTACAGTGCCAACCTGTCAAAAAAGATCCATGTGTAGGACTTCCAACGATTTACTAGTTCTAAGAACCTTAATTGAATGGAAGGAGAACTTCACCTATTTTCCTAATATACATGCGTAACAGGTGATCCTTAGTGAAGTTTATTTTGGTTATTCCTATAACCAACTTTTTCTAGGTAATGTTCCTAAGATTTTTTATGCTTGCATGACATAGTCTTCTTTGTCATAACCATAATTCACCAATAATTATTTTGAGAAAAAAACATTAGAAGATTAAACAAAATTTAAATCAAGCATGTATACATTATTTACCATATTTCCATACAACATATTTATTCTATTTTGGCTTATAATACAGCTTGTAGGAAAACATTTAACACTGACTAATACTCAACAAGTTATTCTTTAAGCCGTCAACCAATAATACATTTTTAATGAAAAAATAATCTTGTTACCAATCATACCTATCTACAACTTTCCTTATAGTATTGTCTCCTAGTGTCACTTTGCTTCCATGCCTCGCTTTCAGTGATATGAATTGTGCTATGTCTCCAATCATATGCTTCGAACATCTACTGTTGTGGGCTCTGAAAATTCGGCCCCGGCCTCCCTGCCGCTCTTTTCTTTTTATTCGGCGAGGGAGTTTTAACTGAATAAATTCCGGGGTAAATTTTGGAAGGCATATGGGTTTGTAGATAAGACACTACCCAGAGATTTCGCCCTCATTTGGTGAGGACTTTATGATCTGAGTTCTGGTTTCCTACAGGCGCAAGCCCCTAAAGTTAATTACCCCTCCCGATCACGAGTGAGAACTTTTGATTAAGGCTAGTCGTCAATCAGATACGTAGAACATACGTGTTATCTGGCTATAGTAGAAGCAATGAGTTTAGGTATTTGAAATGTTTGGAAGTTTGGGAATTTGGGCATATTTGATATTTAAAATAAGAAATTTCACCATATTGCACTTAAAGCGGATGGTGGGGCAATGGATGATGGACCCGATCAAGATCCCATGGTTCCGTCATCCCGGGCCATCGTGGTCCCTAGTATACTTAGTCAGAGGAGGTAGTCGACCCAACCTAGCAGAAGGATCCTTGTCGGCAGCCATGGGTTGCTTTGTCCAAGGGGACCTTGTAGACCGGGGTTGGATGCTAGTCTAAGGGGACAAATTTGAATCCACCTTAGCTAACAGAGGGCTGTGCGCCCTATCGATCATATCCTATTGATTCATATCTCAAGGATTTGGTGCCAATAAGGAACATAACGGTGCTGGCCATAACCGTATTTTGTGGTGCCATTTGGTGGCAAAACCACTCGGTTTAGAGGGCCCCGGGTCATAACCATTTATCCTGCGGTGTCATTTGGCAGCAAAACCGCCAGTTAGAGGACACGTAGCACGTCCTTACTAGCAGAAGACTTTTTGAGAATTGATCCTAGTAATGTTTTCGACTAGGCATTTGGCTCTATGTGAGCTGAAGTAAATTTTAATTTGTCCCCCCTAGCAAACTATTGTGGAGAGTGGATGAATTTTGCTTTAAAGGTTTGATAGTTGGATTTAAATTTTTAAATATTTTTAGGATTTTTGGAATTTTCTAGGATTTTGGGTGGAGTTTGGAAGATGTTTGAAAGCATTTGAGTCACCCCTCTGGTTGAGATCTGCATTCAACAAGGCCATCATCGGGGTGTTCAGGGTCATTTCTCTTTATGGATTGAACCTTGTCAACTCTATCAGGCTGGTGACATAGGATCAGGTTTCGTAGGCTTTATGCCCTTTGATAGTAAATTCTAATTGTTATAGGCCTTGAAGGCCTAATATAGATGTATTAAGACAAATATAACGATTGCCACAACCATATATTTGTTTGTTGGTTCAAACCCTTTCTACTTTTATTGACCTGTATAGAATGATCAGTTTCGAACCTGAATTCACTTGTCAACCCGCGTAGCACCCCTAGACGTCACGCGTGTACCAATAACACGCTCGTCGGGGCTCATACGGGTTCTATGATTGCTTTTTCTCTTGTAGTGTACCTATGTGTATACAAACTACGGTGCACGTACAGGGGTACTCTTGAAATAGACGCCTTCTGTCTGCTTGTACGAATGTTACAGATCCGGTGGCGCGGCGTAGAAGCTTCTGAATAGAGTTGTTCGCTGCTTCGTACAGGTAGACTGTCATGCACTATTTGTTGCATTCTACATATAGATCATAATGCACTAACTAATCTTCTGCCTTCAGGTTGTATAAGCTCAAAGGAACTTGTATTTTGTTATGCATTCTGCTGTGATTTTGGTCTTTACAATACACCCAATACTGCTGGAGGTAGATATATTCATCTTTAGACTGAATTTGACTACATGATACTGCATTTACTGTAGTCTTTATGTATCTACACAGGGGTGGCACGTTGTACATACATCTATGTCAGTACAGAGATTGTATGCACTGCAGATCTTTTGGTTCTTGCTTGTAGAGGTCCAATATATTTGCTTGATGTTGAATGATGGTTGACTACAAGAGCATTACAGCATTCATTGTCTCTTGCTACATATTTTGTAGGTGCTAGCACTTATTGTAGTATCATCAATTTTTACTTATAACGGATCAACATATTTTCTCGACATTGGACAATGATTGATTGTAAAGGTGTTGTGACATTCGTTGTCTTCACTTGAGTTGTATTACTTGCATGAAGTTCATTTGATTGAAATCACTTCAAGAAAATTACGTTGAAACCCACAAGTCCTTAGCATATGGTCGTGTATGAATTGTCACAATCACTCATGCTCTTTGTGGATTGTTCAAGTCAAACAATTTGCATGACCCTTCACCATCATTTGTGAGTGAATGATGCTAGAGATCACACAATCTTCATTATCTTTGAACATAACTTGTAGTTAAAATGGGACTTCATTGTTTGGATGATAATTTCACTATGCATCTTGGGTCGATTGCTCGACACAAATCATCTTCAATTCACCTTCAATCACTTAAGAGCATGACAGAGGTACATTGCTCTTATTCATGACATACCTCATTTGGTTCAATTAATTTCTATTTAGGAGTGAGTTATGCTTTATATTTGCAAAGCAACTATAATGCTTCAAAGTTCTCAAATGATGGCTTTGTAACCAAGCCATACTCTTTCACCATTTTCTTTTTATGTGCTCACCAACATCTCTATTACAATTGAGATGATGATTGAAATTTTCATTGTAAAAAATTTTCATATTAAAACATATGATCAATATAAACATGAATCTTTGACTTTATCATTCACATAATTCATGATAATTTTTAATATTATGCTTTAATCCAAGTTAAAATTAAAGTCAATTATTTAATGTTCATTTGAGTCCAATCTTTAAGTTTCAAAAAATTTTATATATTTGGTTCACTTGATGTTCCAACCAACTTTTAGTCCCAATTCATGTCATTGCTAGAGTTCAAGCATCAAGCTCAAGTTATATGTCACATGTAGTCCTTGCAAGTTAAAGTTGAATCCTTGTTCAATTTGTCCAAATTCTGTCCAAGTCCAAGTTCAAATTCAATGCAGTCCCAAATTGAGTCCTCTTACACTTTGTCCCAATGTTCATTTGATTTGATTTGTAAGTTCTCTTATTGTTTGAAATTGAATTAAAGTCAATTTATTTGCTCATATTCAAATATGAGCTCAAATTAAAATTGTCCACATTTTGTCCAAGTTCCAAATTTCAGGGAAAATTTCGGCAGACTCCCGGCGTCTCCCCCGTTTAGGGGAAAAACCAAGAGGCTGCCTACCCGCCACGTCACTAAAGACGTGCACAATTGGCGTTGGTGAGACACCGCGGTGGTTATATTTTTTTGTTTTTCTCCCACCACGCGCACTAAAGGCGTGCTTGGGGTTTTAAAAGCAATTTTAAAAAAAAAAAGCAAATTTTTGATTTCCCCCCACCCGGGGGTACTTATAAGTGACCCTGCTTCGCCATACGTGCCGCACCGGGGTCCCATCCCACCACGCATAATAAAGGCGTGATTGGGCCGGTTCTCCGGTTTGCCACGAACATTGAAGTAGGGTTTTGAGCTTAGAAAATTTCATACCTTCGCGGGGTTGTCGTGGTTGGCACGTGGATCGAGGCCTACCTCACCGTAGGAGTCACACCGGGTTCCCTCCTACCACGCTCACTAAAGGCGTGCTTCGGTGGTTTGCCGGTCCGACACGAACGCCGAGGTAAGAGAGTAGAGGCAAAGTGCACAAAAATGAAACAACACATTTTTTATTTTCTTTTTTCTCTTTTATCTTTTTTTTTTTCCTTCTTATTTTTTTTAACTCTTTTTTTTCTCTCTTTCTCTCTTTTTTTTTGGCCTCCATCTCTTGTTTGATTATGAAGAAATTGGTTTTTGGAATGCAAGTCAAAGAATAGAAAACTATAGATGGGTTGAAATCATTTAGAGTGGAGCTGTGGTGATCCCTTTGGGCTTTTGATTTGGATATGAGAATGTTAAAGGTTGTATTTTGGAAGTGAAAGTAGCTGTTGGACTTTAGAGTATGAAGAGATGGGCTGCTGTGTGAGAGGTGGAGTGAAATATAATGGGTTGCATGCTTTAGGCTGGAGTGTAGATGAATGAGAAATAGACTATTTGGATTTTCTAAAATGGTGTGGTGTTATTTGGCTTTCACAGCAAAGTTCAGACAACAGAAATCTTCAAGTACAATAACTGTAGAACTTTGGCATTTTGTGTTGAACAGAAATTCACATGCCGGATAAAGCATAGTAAGACAGTAGGAAATCGTGAAAGAATCCCGAAGGCATTTTTTTTGCTCCGAATTTGATTTGGAATGTTGGTACAGGTGTGAGAGGTATTCAGCTTGCTGGCATTTGGTAATTAGAGCACAACGAAGTAAGAGCTGACGGAAAGAAAGGGATTCACGTGAGATTCAACTTGGTATTTGGTTCAGGTGGCTCGGTAGAGGATATGAGCTGGAGTCTTGAGGTGCTGGAGGTCTTGTTTGAGCTTCAAGTGGACGGTGAATGTGAGAAGCATAATTTTAGTGGGGATGAGAGTGTAAAGATTCTCTGTTTAAAGTTCTTCTTGTCCTGTAGTGAGGGCCATTAAGCTTTAGAGGAGAAGGATCTTTAAAATACCTTAGTGCTTGTGCCCGTATACAATGTCAAAAGAAGACAGCATGCATAAATTTTAAGGATCTACATGTGAAATAATAACATGAACAGTTTTCACATGATACTACCTGCTGTATAGCGTCTGGAGAAGGTTTCGGCTTATTAATTTTCGTTTGAGTGGGAGAAGACATGTTTGGCTTAGAGCAGGCGTGAGAAACAGGTAAGGCTAGTAAGAGAGTTGCTTGTTAAATGGAAGGAATTTGACCAAGTGGGTGCTGGATGGAGGATTTCTCTTGAAAAGATTAAGAAAGATAAGGCTTTAAAATCAGATTATGCTGCCTTTCTCTTGGAATCAAATGAGAGTGGAGAGAAGTCTCCCTGCTCTGTGAAGCCGTGAGCCTGAGAGGAGGAAGGAAGGATCTGGACGGAGTGGAGGCTGTGAGATGGAGAAGGACGTCTTGACAAGGTTTAGTGGCTTGTGCAGTAGATATAAGGCACGAAGTGGTGGGAGGATTTGGATGAGTTGGGGAGCTCGTAACAGGGAAGAAGATGAGAGTTCAGTGGAAAAGGCTCGGCTCAGCAGTAAAGGAGGGAGCTTGGCCGGTCCTGAAGAAGCCGAGCTATTAGTCGTTTAACAGCACTGTAAAGGCTCTCAGACCAGCTCGGCAGAGGCTTTTAGATCGGGTATGAGCTGTGGTGGCCGGAGCTCTGTTATGGGAAAGAAGGATTTTCTTTTGTTGCCTTGCCTCTCTCACGAGAGAAGAGATAGCCTTCTCATTTTAACGAAAGGGGGAAGTAGCGATGGAAGAGGTCTGAGCAGAAGGACAAAGACCTCAGCGGGATTTCAGGAGATTTCCTTCGACAGAACAAACGAGGTAATTAAATGTTGATTTGATATATCATTTGACTTGTAATCTTTTTATTAGATTGATAGTAATTTCAAGCTGCGCTCTCAATAATTCTTTGCTTGAAATGACTATAAAGTATCAGTCGATTAGATTAGCTTCGAATTGTGTGCAATTTCTCAATTTGTGTGCATTCCGCCTCAAAATCCGTGCATATTTTACCTCCATCAACATGTAAAATTCCTCGAATATCAAAATTAGATGAATTGATAGTGCATTTAGAGTATTTTCGATGTCCCGGTCGCAACGGCGTAGTCCATTTTGCGATCAGACGTCATTTGGGCGGCGACGAGGCTTAATTCCCTTGAAATGCGTATCTTCGCAACATATTTGAATTGCCATTTGAAATTTATGACACCACCTCAAACGATCTAATTTAATCAAATAAAATATATATTCTTAATGCTGACGACGTTCCAGACGCACTGACATTGTTCGTTTATCGATCCGACATCGTTTGATCAGTCTTGCACTTTAATTTCGGGTGTTGGTCATCCCTTTTGATTGATCTCATCTGGTTTAACTACGAGGGGCCTCGACCAAGCAGAATTCGATGTTATGATCACAACGACGCTGTATATTTAGCAATCAGAGGTCGTTTGACCCTTCAAGTGGTGTGTCGCGCCAACCCGCGCGCTGCTAAAATTGCCAGTTTCGTCCTTCTTGCATGTAGTTTGAGGTATAGGGGTCAACAACTGTCCATGTACCAAATGCTCTCACGAGGGCTTGTATGAGAGCGTTTCTACAAAATTATCAAAATGTTAGACTTGGAAACCCAAACAAGTTTGGGTTCACCTTTTGGAAATAATAATCTATATGGATGTTTAATATGCTGTGATTTATGCATCTTAGGTCTCCACACTAGATGTATTCTACCATGAAGTGTGCAAGTGTGAGAGATATGCCCAATCATTTCACATGAAAAACATTTAACACCAAGAAAAGCATTTTTCAATCTATGTAAGTTATATTGCCTTTTCCTAGGTTTTAAAATTATACTTTGATGGTTAGGATTATAAAATTGTTTAAGTGTAGGGTATGTCATGTTTTCCTTAAGAGTTTTCAACATCTCTTTAAGATGTGAGTTTGCACTTTCTAAAGCAGCATTGTCAACCCTTAACTCATGTTCTCTTTGATTTGTTTCATCTATGTACACCTTACATTCATTTTCAAGATCAATATAAGACATTTTCAATAATTTATGTTTCTTTTTCAAATCATCAAATTCACCCAATAATTTCATGTGATTGCTATCAATCAATGTGTGATCATTCATAAGGATATCATGCCCTTTTTGTAAATTTGAATACTCTATATTTTCTTTGGCATGCAATTTTTTAAGTTTCCTATATGTAGTATGGATTTTCATAGAAACTTCGAATAGCAATCTTGTCTGCCATTAAGCACATATTTGTGACTTCATCTTTTGCTTTTATTTTTGAGGATCCTGAAGCTAAGTCAGCCCAGAATGCTCTCTATAGTCTTTTCTTGCTTTTCCTAACATTTGTATGCTCCTCCACTTTCTTCTTATTAGAATTAGCTTTAAGATTTGGGCAATCTGATTTAATATGTTCAGGCTTCCTACATTCATAACAAATTATATCATTAAAAGCTTTTACATTTTTATGAAACTTACCCTTATTCCACTGCTGACATCTCCATTGCTTTCTTCTTAGGAAAGTTTTGAATTGCCTCATCAAGAGTGTAATATCATCTTCATCATTAGGTTGTGATTGATCATCTTTAGAATCCTCCACTTTTAATACTATGTTCTTTTCCTTTCACTTATCACATGCATCATTCTGTCTTTGAGTCACTCCTTGCTTAAAAGAAACTAGTGATCTAAGAAGATTGTCAATAGAATACACATTCAGGCCCTTTGACTTAGTTATAGCAGTTATCTTTGCATCATAAGTAGTAGGTAAACAATGAAGTATTTTATTAACTTTCTTAGAATTCATTAGTTCTGTTCCTAAAGCATGCAATGAGGTGACTATTTGTGTGAAATGAGTATACATGTTAGTGATTGATTCATTCAATTTTATGCAAAAATGTTTGTAGTAGTACAATAGAATGTTTAATTTAGATTATTTCAGCTCATTAATTTTGTCATACATTATGTAAAAGTTATCTTAAATTTCTTTTCCAGTTTTACAGGTTCAAACATGCATATAGTCTTGAGAATTCAGTGCACAGAAAAAAAAAATTTAGGCATTTAATATTTAGCTGAGCTAAGTCTTTTTCCTCTAATGTCTAGTCAATAAAACGTGTTTCAATCCTAATTCTATCAACAAGCCTAGTGGGACTAGTGTAAACTTCTTGTAATAAAATCTGCATGCGATAGTCAAGTGATTATAAAAATATAGACATGCGAGTTTTATAAAAATCAAAAGGAATGTTATCAAATAGTGGTGTTCTAGTGATTGAATATCCTTCAAGTGTGTTGCGGTTTCTAAAATTAACCATTATCATTTTCAAAAGTTATCTAAATATTAATTTTTTAAAGTAGGCTCTGATACCACTTTAAAGTTCAAATAGGTTATTAAAACTAATCCAATTATTTCAAGGCTAACACAGAGGGGGGTGAATTGGTAATTTAAAAATCTCTTGGTAATTTAAAAAACTAATTTAGATATTTTGCACAATAATTAAAATATTCTCAATGATATTTTTCAACCATAAAAATAAACATGCAGAAAATAAAAAGTAGTAAAAAGTAAAGACAAAGAAACACCAAATTTTATTGTGGTTTGGTCAAATTAGACCTACATCCACTCCCTGGAGACAACGTCTTTAGATATTGCACTATACCAAATTGACTCTCCTTTTGATCCCATAACAAGGTGGAGAAGCCTTTATAATACTATACCAATACTCTTCTTTACTTCAATATTTCTCCACTAAGGTCATATATTACACTAGTTTTTTACTTTACATATGTCCAATTTATGGATTAAATTAAGTTTGGGAGATATTGAAAACATCCATTTTTCATTCAAAGCATTGTAGTCTACATTAGTACTAACATTGGATTCACATCATTAGCAAAAAACTAAAGAACTTAGCCACACATGATATACACAGAAAGTAAAATAGATTTCATTGCTTGCATAAAAGAAAAAACTACAAAAGTAAAAGTTTATTTAAATGTCATCCAAAAGTATAAATGCACTCTCCACACTCTTTTCTCTACCAAATATTTGATTGCATACAAAGAGACAAGCTAATAATTCTCAAATGTGGTATATTTCTCTCTTCTAGCCTCATTTGGACTTTTCTCTAAGGGGGCACTATAGTATGAATTGAACTAGAAAGAAAATATGACAAAATTATCATACTACTATCTCTAAAATAAAATTAAAAAACTATTTATACAAGTATAAAAATATAATGAGGAATCATCGTCTTATCGAATGAATTAGTGCCTCGGTGTTATAGGCATACTCCATTGTGGTGTTTTATTGACTCGGCGCATCTAATGGTTAAACTGGTGCTTCTCTTAGTTGATTCAATGTGGCTCCATCTTTTACCAACTACCCCACTATAGCATTGCAAAACATGAGTGTTGTAATTCTTGAATGTGCAATCCAACATTGCAGTATTGTGAAGCTCAGTGCTTGGGCACTCAAATTCCTAAGACTAGGGTTCTGGGGTGCTAATTTTTTGTGTTGCAGCATTTTGAAGTGTTGTAGTGTTGAAGTTGGATCTATTAGAGTGCTAAATTAATTATCATATCTTCAGAGTCTCTAGCACTATAATGTTCTAATATTGCACTGAGGCATCGTGATGCTTCAGTAGTGGTGGTTGGTGCACTATGGTGCTGGTTCAACACTTAAATTTTTTTTTCTCATTTTTCTTAAACATTGAATAGATAATATCAACTAAAAATAATATTTTTATTAAATTTTTTTTAAAGCTGTAAATTGCATTAAAGATTCTAGACATTCATAAAAATTACCAAAGGAAAAACAACAATAACATTCCTTATTAAACTAAGCAAAGAAGAAGGAATGTTACTAAAAGAAAGAATCAAGAAAAAAAACTATCTTCTAAAGCAAAAGTTGCACACATATCAGATACTTTATTGCATTTTCTTGAGGTATGATGGAAAATAACTTTATTGAAATCATTAAGAATGAGTAGCTTCTCCGAAACCAAAGTGTAAGCTTGCCACCTTGGTTTCCTCATAGAATCTTGAAGGAGCTTGATAACATTAAGAATATCACCTTCAAATATTACACCTTTGCTTTCAAACCTCCACGTTTGTAAGAATTCATTTAAAAAAAAAAAATAGCCTCCATCTCCAACAGATTAATATCCCAATGGATTTTCTTCTTCCCAAATGCAAGAAAAAATTTACCTTTATGGTCTCTCTTTTTTTTTTTTTATGGAATGCATGAAGCAATTTTATTAAGGTTAAAAAAGATAAAATCAACTAAGTGATTGATCCACAATCACTATCCTCGTTGAATAAAGTAATAAAGCAAGGATGGAGCTTATTACTACTTAAATCATCCCAAACAAAATTTAAAGAACAAGCATAGTTAGCACAAAAATCAGCTAACTTATTACATTTTCTATCAACAAAATGAAATAAACCTTGATTGAATTTTGAGCGAAAAGAAAAATCCTATATTTTTGGGCCTCCATCTTTCACCGGCACCTTATTAAAGATATTTTGAACCAAATCAATAATATTCTTATTATCCCCCTTAATGATAATTCCTTTATAATCATACCTCCATTCATGGATGAACCACTTTATTGACAAGATTGCAAGAAGTTCAAATTGAGCTGAATCCAAATGCAAACAATTCATCCCAAAGGAACATAAAAATCTCCCTTTTTAATCTCTGAATACACCTTCAACACCTGCATTGTACTTACTTCTTAAAGAAGAATCAATATTGAGTTTAATCCATTCGAGGGGAGGAGGATACCAATGAGAATATAGCTGTGAAAGCTGGTTAGTTTCCTAGTAACCCAAAGTTCTTTTGAAAGAAGCTTCAGCCATGCTAATTGCATTTGCCACAATAAATGTGAAGCTGTCTTCGTTTCCACCATGCACTACATTGTTTCTGTTATTCCAGTTTAAAAATACCACAGAGCAATAGACATTACCAATTAAAGGTTCAGATTTAGCCAATTGATTTAAACCCAGAAAATAGTCTTGGATTGAATTAAAAGTCAGGATTAAGAAGCCCCAACTCTTGAGAATGTTGAAAACTTGCAATAGCTTAACACAATTTACCGCAATGTGACTAGCATTTTCCTCCACCTTGCAACCTCTAGGACATACATTATTCCTGGATAGATTTCTATACATAAAAAATTCATTAGAAGGAATTGCATTTATAGATAGTCTCCACCAAAATAAGTTAACATGAGGCCTAAGCTTCAAATTTCTTCTCCAGTGCCAATGTGTATCTTCAACTCCATCATCTTTAGATTTCATAGAAATTAAAGCAAAAAGTGATTTACCAGAATATTTGTATTTGCATTCCAACTGACCCTCATTTAAATAAAAAAAATAGGGACCTTCTTTATAGTTTCCATCAGATAAAGACCAAAAAACTTTTGCAATTTAATTACATTCCATTCTCCTTCATCAATAAAATAATCCAGAGATTGCATATCATGTTCCATATTAGCTACAAAAGTTGGCCATTTAGCAATGGATTTATCAAAAATCCAAATATCTTCCATGATATTAATATTGTTGCCTGTAATAACTTTCCACCTTAAAATTTCCTTAAGAGAATAGAACCCATTTAAAATAATATTAACAGTAGGAGAACTATATATTTTTAGGTGCAAATTTCATAACTGATTGTCGTATTTAAAAACAATATTCTATTGAGGAATGAAGAAGATCCAGAGATGAGGTTCCAAGTAAATTTAGTCCGAAGAGGACCAACTTTAGATACCATGGATTGAATTCCTTGACCTCTCATTCTATTCGGATTGCATAGAACTTCCCACGAAACATAATGTAAACCTTTACTCCCATCATGTTTGTTCCAAAAAAAATCCCCACACATTCTATCCAATTCCTTTAGCACCCCCACCGGAACTAAAGAATGTGTAATATGATAAATAGGGAAAGAAGAAAAAATGGATTTAACAAGAAGCAACTTCCCAGCAAGTGAAATATAACGGTTAGCCCAAACATTCAAATACTTATTGGCCTTTACAACAAATTATATAAATCCGCCACTATCATTCTCCTAAATACAATATTGATGTCGAGATAGTTAAATTCTTTCATCACTTTGAACCCCAGGATTTTAGCTAAATTCCTTCTCCTCAATCTTCTAACCAATTTGCCAAATAAAATGGAAGATTTTTTAACATTAACTTTCTGCCTGGACCATTTACAGTAATCCTCCAGGAATTTGTTTGCTTTCTTTACACTTTTACCTTTGGCTTCTAAGAACAAGAAAATATCATCAGCATATAATAAGTGAGAAATTTTCTCTGCATTTCGAGCCACTTTGATACCTAATCCCTTCCCTCTCTGGGCAACAGCATCAGACAAAAGTTAAGAACATAAGATAAAAAGATAGGGAGATAAGGTACAACCTTGTCTAAACCCCCTCCTAGCCTTGATCCAACTTGAATTATTCCCATTAATTATTATAGAAAAATTGGTGTCTGTAACACATTGAAGGAGGTAGTTAGCAAACTTATCTGGAAAGCCCAAATTCTTCAAAAATTGATTAAGGGTAGACCAGCCCATGCTATCATATACTTGCTCCATATCTATTTTGATTGCCATAAGCCCTTTCTTGGATTTAGAAAATCTAAATTTGTTACATACTTCTTGGGAAAATAGAATATGGTCTGAGCTAGAACGACCTTTAACAAATGATGCCTGTTCCTCAGATATTTGATTAGGAATAAATTCCATCATCCTATTCAGTAACATCTTAGCTACCAACTTATAGATAGACAAACAAAGACTTATAGATATAAAGTTAGAGGGATTTACCGGATTTTGATTTTTTGGGATGAGAACTACCAAGGTCTCCTTCCAACTTGGACTCATAAACCCCATCTCAAAAAAGGAACAAATAGCCTTCCAGACATCACCTTTAATAATATGCCAATAAGATTAATGAAAGAATAAGACATCCCATCGATACCTGGAGAAATGTTGGATTCGAGCTGATCAACCACCCTGTCCAACTCCTCTTTCCTGAAATCTTTTAATAAAATACCTCTGTCTAATTCATTCAGCACATTTGAAGGGCTAGGCCAACCCGACAAACTGCAGTTCTTCTCTTCCCATTTGCTTTAAAAATAATTAAAAAAGACTTCTTCAATCAATTTTTGGTCCTCAATCAATTTCCCTTCCCCATCTTTAACCTGATGGATCCAATTTGAATTGCGCCTACCAGATGCATAAACATGGAAAAACTTAGAGATGGAATCCCCAAAACTAACCACTTTGTCTTTGCTCTTTGTTTCCACCACATATTAAGATGAGCTACAATGATTATAATCTCATGAACCTTTGATTTTAGCAATAGGATTTTATCCTCAGACAGCCCGCCTACCTCAGCTTCTTCAGTTTGTAAATCCAATATTTCTTTTTTCAAACTTTACTTCAATTTCATCAGATTCTGATGTTTAGATTTACTCCAAAAATAAAGAGCTTTTAAATCTCTCTTAAACTTCTTATTTAGAGAGTTAACAATATCTCCCATCATATCCTTTTCCCAGGATTTAGCAACTATGCCCATTGATACAGGATAAGAGGACCAAACTTCTTCATATCTAAGTATTATGTTTTTTCGAATAGTAGGGGACAACAATTTGATTAGAATGGTACAGTGGTCTAAAGCTACACATGGGAGGTGCCGAATAGCCAGGTTTTGAATAGCTTCTAATACTACTGTGTTCAAAATGCATCTATCTAATCTTTCTAGTATCCGAGCTCCACCTTTTTTGTTATTACACCAAGTGAATCTTGGGCCAACGAATTTTATTTTATGAAGATCACAAGAACTCAAAAAATTGCTCATATCTTGGGTACCTTGAGAAAGAATAAAATTTTTCCCTCCTTTTTTATCCTCTTGAGGCATTGAGCAGTTGAAATCACCTCCTATAATAGTGGGCAAATTAGTGTTAGAAATCCCTTCAAGTGTGTTCCATAAGCTTCTTCTTTTGTAATGAATCATTACTACCATAAAATGAAGCAATGAGCCATACCTCTTTATTCAAAATACTCAATTCTCCCACAATAACCTGAGAAGAGGTTTCTAAAACAAAGAATGAAGCCAAATCCTTTCTCCAGCAAACCATTATTCCTCTGGGTAATCCTTCAGCAGGAAGTAAAAAAAAATCCCAAAACTTACCAATGAACTTGTCACATTCCTTTCTGTCAAAAGAAGAGATCTTGGTTTCTAAAAGACCAGCAAAAATCAAATCATGCTCTTTCACACACTCCTTTATGTAGTGGGAGGCTTCCTTCTTCCTAGCCCCCTTACAATTCCAAAATATTATGGAAGACATTATTGATAAGAATAGGGATTTATCCCTTTCCTACCTTTAACAAACCCACCACCTTTCCTTCCATGAGAGATAATGTTATCCTTTCCCAAGGATTTAAGTTCTTTTTGAAGTTTGAAAATAGATTTTTGATAGGGAATACTTGAGTTCACAAGTAATCCAGCAGGATTTACTTGAGTTTGTAAGCAATCCTTCCCACCTTTACCATTAGAATTAGAAGAAGAATCATCCTTATCTGTGTTATTATCTTAAGAGCTATTGATAACAAGTTCTTCTTTATTATTAAAATCTTTGACTATTTCAATTCCTTCTCTTCTCATCACAGGAATAGAATTTTCGATCTCCATCTCATCCACTGCTTTAGTAGGAGGGCCCATCTTGTTGATTGCTATTATCCTTACTATGGAAACAATTTTTCCATTGACAATTTCACCTTCTTCAGCCATCACAGTATCCCCCAAATTTTCTTCCAGATTTTTGGTCAACTTATCATGAACAAAGGGCTTAACTAAAGCTACCTTTAGAGAAGGCTCTAAATTAATAACTTCCTTCTTCGTTTTGACCTCCCATGCTTCTTTAGGAATACCACAAACAGGTTATTTTTTTTGTAATTTACATGAACCCAGGGTCCATATGTATCATCCTTCTCAACCTCTGGATTATTTTTTCCCTTAATTTTAAATTCTTGCCTCTGGAATTCAGCACCCAACACATTAGTTTCCACCTCTTTCTTCTTACTATATTTAATAACATGCCCAATCAAACCACAATTAAAACAGATAGTATAAATTCTTTCATATTCCACCTTCTGATAGAACCTACCCGATAAACTTTCCACCCAAACCCCCAAAGGAAGAGTTTGGTCTAGCTTCACCCAAATACAGAATTTAGCAAATTCCCTCCTTCCCCATTGAAACTTGTTACCATCTAACATCAATGGAGTTCCAACCATGGAAGCTATTCTCACCACATTCACCTCATCCCAACACTACAAGGGCAAATGGGGCATTCTTATCCAGATAGGAGATGTTAAACCTTTCATAGATAAATGTGAAAACTCAATTGTCCACTTGTCCATGCCTATAATGTGCCTTTTTACATACCAAGGGCCACCAGTGAGTACTCCTTCCAAAGCTTCAGCATTCTTAAAATAAGACAAGAACCATCCCATCCCAAGGGTGGTAAAATGGAATTGGCCGAATTGAAGCCATTGCCTTCTATGTTCTACAGCCATAATGTGTGACGGAACCTCTCTGCCAAATACCTTAGTTACCAATGAGTTTTTAAGAATGTCAACATTTGAATTCTCACTATCTTCATGCAATTTGACACCCTTGCCATCCTCAGTCAAAACTTTTTTATTCTCATTGAATGAGACTTTGATTTGCTCTTTCTTAATCTAAGGATTACTCTTATCAACTGTATTACCTCCCTTAACAGACATTTTGTCAATAACTAAAGCTTCATTCCAATAATCTCCTAACGAATTAATCTTTGCTGTAGCATTACCATTCTCCAAATTTTGAATATTTTTGGTAACCAAACTCAGGGAATTCGCATTTATCGCACCGTTGCCGGGGATTGCATTTGAATTACTGAATCTATTAACAAAAATCTTCAAACCGAATGATGATGCTTGATTGTCACAAAGCTTAGACAGAAAATTTTCAAAAGCTTTATCAGAATGAGGAGTTTTACAGTCATAATCACAAGAAATGCCCTTACCCTTACCTTCAACCTGGAGACTAACCTTTGGAACAATCTCCACATTGTCTTTAATCACAATACCAGTGGACATGTTTCTTTCCCTTCCTTCTGCTACAGGAACCAAGTTTGAACCTTTTCACAATGAATCTTTAAATCAGTGACCATTTTTCTCCTTTAATATAGATGAGGTCGTCATAGGGACCGCCGGAGACCGGCAGTCTTCAGCCACCATCCTCTATCAGAACGGCGAAGAAGATGAACGGAATTCATGCCGAACGAGTTTTTTGAAAAAGAAACAAGAGTCTCTCCTTTAAAATCTTAATTATCCAAATTTTACTTAGGATGCTACCTTTATGGTCTCTGATTATAACCCCAATGCTTGCAAGATTTGACTCCAAAAGAGAAGCATCCACATTGATCTTGACCAATCTAGAAGTGTAGGGTGCCAAAAGTTTTCAAACTCCATATGGAGACTAGCATCTTAGTCGACTATCATTGGATAAGTAGACATGGTTGTGAATAACACATTAGCAGCAATCACCAAAGTCGGAGAAGTAGACATTCCATGCTTGATACCATTTTGATTTTTCCAGGAAAAGAAAACTGTTGTACAATAAACCTTTTCTATATTTGAATGTTGGTTAGAAAGTTTTCTAAGCTCAGCTAAGCAATTTTCCAAAGACTGAAAAATAACAATTTGAAATCCCCATTGTCTCAACGTGCAAATAATATCAACAAAAAATTTGAAGTTGATTGCAATATGAGAGTAATTTTCAACCTCTTAACACCCTATTGCACTAAGGTCACTATGACAAAGCTTTATATATTTTAAAAAATAAATAGTTGATATGATATACCTCATCATCATCCTCCAAAAAATTTAACTCTTGAATTAAGCTTTCTCCTTAAACAATTAGAGAACCCAAAATCATCATCTTCAATATTGTACTTGATCAATTGATTATATGCCAACACTGATATTGATGTTCTAGATTGCTGAAATAAGACTTCCACTTGATCCTCTTTTCTAACGTGACTAATACCGACTTGTAGGATTAACCTGATAACATCTTGATTAAAAAACAATGCAGTTTAGAAATATTCCAGCTACCATCTGGAAATAGAAATTGCTGAAGCATAGCACCATTCAACCTAACACAATTAGCTAGCACTGGCCATTTATTAAAACATCTAAACAAAAGCCATATATCAATCATAACATTTATTTTTTCTCTATTTGCCACTTTATAAGTGATTTGAGGTAAGAAGACCCCTCTAAAAGAATATGCTATGCAGCTGAATATCCTCTTTTAAACTCTCCATTCCAAATACTACTACCATATTTACCAGTAATAATTTTATGTAATAAAGATGAAGGATTTAGAAAAAACCTCCAAGATAGTCTCACCCTAAGTGGACCAACTTTATGGACAGCCGAATGCAAACCATGCCCCCTAGATTTTTTAGTTTACATATGTTCTCCCACACCACATAATGTAGACCTCGTCTTCCATTGCCTTGGTGCCAAATAAAATATCTACAAAGCCTATCTAATTCAAGCAAAACTTCTTTGGGAACCAATGAGTGTGTTGATAAGAAAACCGGCAAAGATAAAAAAAAAGGACTTTATAAGCACAATCCTCCCAGCGAAGGATAGGAATCTAGTTCTCCAACAATTAAGTCTTTCCAATGCATAATCTATTATGGAATGAACATCTTCCTTCACCATCCTTTGTAAAAAAATCTTAATTCACAAGTATTCCACTCATTAACCATTTTGAAGCCTATTTTTCTTACAATTTTCCATTTCATGGAAGATCTAACAGCCTTTCCAAACAAAATCTGAGGCTTGCCTTTGTTAACCTTTTGCCCAGTCCACCCACCAAAATTAGCAATTATGCTCATCATTACTTGAATCAATCATGGAGATACTATCCCACATAATAGCACATTATCAGCGTATAGAAGGTGAGAAATTTTCTAAGCTCTTGGAGAAATCTGGATTCCCAATTCTTGTCCTTTTTGATTAATTGCATTTCATAAAAGTTGAGAACACATAATGAATAAGTAGTGTGACATATGGAAACCTTGTCAAAAATCACTTTTACATTCAATCCATCTAGTGCTCTTCGCATTCAAAATGATAGAAAATCTCACATTCACCATGCATCCCATAATAAGACTAGAAATCATGGCTAGAAATCCAAACCCTTTTAAAACATGTTCCAATGCCATCCGCCTCATACTGTTACATGCATGCTCCATATCCAACTTAACCAACATAAATCCTATCTTATTTTAAAAGATTCATAATATATTGAAAATTTTATGAGCTACCAAATAATTTTCAAACATTGATCTTCCCGGACTGAAAGGAACTTTTTCTTCAGTAATAATCTTAGAGATACAACACTTCAATCTATTCACTATCATAGTTGCAGCAAACTTGCAAATAATTTGACAAAGACTAATCAGATGAAAGTTAGTTTGCAATACCAGATTTTTCAACATTGAGATAAGAACAATCATTGTATCTTTACATGCTTCATGTATTACACCATTCTTGAAGAAACAATCAATTTCTTTCCAAGTTGCATCTTTTACAATTCTCCAATAGAACTTGAAAAATGAAGCAGTGCTCCCATCCATTTTAAATGCTTTGTTAGCCCCTTAGTGAAAAATTGTTGTAGTAAGCTCCTCCTTAGTGAATTCAGCACTTAACAAATCAATTTCAAGAGATTCAATTCTCTGTTCTTCTTTAACTGTAGGCCAGTCTAGCAAATTGCAATTTATAAAATGCCACTTCTTCTAATAAAAAATAAAAAAAAAACGCTTCAATCAGCTCCATGTCTTCCACTAATTTATTGTCTTCGTCTTTAATTTGTCTAATAAATTTCCCATTTCTTCTAGCTGATGAATGATCATGAAAGAATTTTAAATTAGTGTCACCCTTTACTAGCCAATTTTCCTTCTCCCTCTAATTTCACCATGTAGATAATCTACCCAAAGTAACATTAAGTTCATGAACTTTACCACGAAGCAAGTTCAACTTCTCTAGACTTAGCTCTCCTTCAAAATCTTCCTCAAGTTGTAACTTCAAAATGTCATCCTTCAATTCTTCCTTGAGCAAGCACAAATCTTTACATTTGTTTTTATTCCAATAATATAAATCCTTTAGAGTTCTTCGAAGTTTCCTGTTAAGAACATCAACTGCACACCAAAATAAATTTTCCCCAAGCCTTAGTAACAATACTCCATGTTGCTGGGTAAGACTTCCAAGTGTCTTCAAATCTAAAAATCTTAGAGTGGAATAGAGGCACAACATTGAATTTTAAAATAATGGGATAATGATGCCATTGGGGCCATCTGCAAAGAAGCCAAATTCAACAAGCATCTATCAAGTCTTTCCCAAATCCTAGTAGCACCTTCTTTATTGTTACACCAAGTAAACCTTAGTCCAACAACACCTACATCATGAAAATCATTATTATCCATAAAAAATTTCATCTCCTTTTTCCCTTGAGACATAATAAATCTTTTACCACCCTTTTCATCTTCCTTAGATAAAAGACAATTAAAGTCCCCTCCCACTACAGTAGGAACACTTCCCACAACAAGCCTCTCAAGACTTTCCCATAATCTCCTTCTAACATGAAACTCCTTATTCCCATACACCATAGAAACATTCCAGTACCACTTACTAGCAGTATCAAGAACCCCAAAAGACCAATTGGGAAGAATGCTCCACCACTCTAAAAGACACAACATTCCTATTCAAAAGCACTAGAATACCACCAGAAGTACCCTATGCCAGATGATGAAAAAAATCCTAGTCACTTCCAATAATTCTATTAACTTCACTCCTATCAATACTAGCCAACTTGGTTTTAGATAACCCACTTAAGAAACCAACAATATCTTTCACAATCACTCTAAGATATAAAGAGGCTTCCTTCTTTTTGGCCCCTCTATAATTCCAAAACATGAATGAAGAAATTAATTACACAAAGGGGAAGAGTCCCCACCTATCTTCTTCTCATTCACTTCTCCCCTTCTTTTTCTAGGAACGGATTCTATGGGTCCCAAAAATTTAAGCTGACTATTGGATTTTTCTTTAGCAGCACTATAATTTGGCAACTCATTATCATTAACCAATGTTTTATAATCCCAATAGCAGAAACATTCACTTCAGAAGTAGTGGTTACAATATATTCCAAATCTCCATCATTATTTGAAGAAATTGTAAGTTCAATTTTGCGTTTGGGAGGATCAATAAAAACAACTACAATAGGACCTCTATCCTTACTTGCAGAATCATTCGTAATTTCATGAATAGCAAAAGGAGTAATAATATGTGCATCTTCAATATCATCAGCTAACATATCGTATCAATTAGCCACACTAATATCAGGATGTAAACTATAAAAATTTGAATCTTATTTTCTTTCAAACTTGTATTACTTTTGGTTTGAAACTTTAGACTTTTTCTTATCCTCCACTCTATCATCTTAAAACTTATTAGCATATCGAACTTCATTAGATTTTTGTTTGAATGTGTTCTCCTCATTCAAGTTCTTCATATTTGGTCCATCTTCCTTTCTCCAATTCTTAAATCTATTATCTCTAAATTTCACATGCATCCATGGACAATATTCCTCATTTAGATGATTAAAGATAGAAGCTTCATGACAATCAAAAGTAGATCCAATCAAACTTTTGTTAATATATTTTGCATTAACCTCCTAAGAACAAAGTGTAGAGTATTCAGATTTTAAATGTACAATCTTTGCACAACGTAAACAAAATTAAGTAATCTTCTCATACTCAATCTTTTGAAAAATCTCCCACCATATCCATCAACCCAAATTCCCAATGGTAATTTGGATTTTAAATTGATCCGGACACAAACACGTGCAAATTCACTCTTCCCCCATTTAAAGGAATTGCCATCTAAATACATGGGTATTCCAACTTTTGAAGCAATTTTAACAATATTAACTATACCAATAATGTAAAGGTAGAAGGGGTAAATGAATCCAAATAGAAGCAGTTAAACTTTTTAAAGGTAAAGGTGAAAAATATGTAGACCATTTATCCATACCAACAATGTGACCCCCAACATACTAAGCGCCACCGCTGAGAACTTCTTTCATAACATTAGCTGACTTAAAGGAACATGGTATCCAATCCAACCCCAATGTTATTATGAGAAAGTTTCCAAATTAGCTCCATTGCCTTCTAAGCTCCATGCTACACACAGGAAAATGGATGTTCTTCCCTAGAACTTTTAAAACCAGTGAATTCTTCAAGATCTACAAATTAGCTAACTCCAAATATGAATTTAACTTGATAGCAACTCCATCAACCGACATTTTCGTTGACTCCTTATCAAATTTAATGTTAACATGTTGTGGTATTTTCCAGGCATTGCTAAAACCTTCTTTCTAAATAGCATTCTCAACAGATGGCATATCAGGATTTGAAGAATCCAGATTTATAATCTAAGAATTTGAAAAATTCAAAGACAAACTGCTGCTAACTATCCCTTCATTACTACCAGTGAATTTTTTAACTTTCCAAACCATATCAAAGGAGGTAGAAGCTTCATGATCAAAACTCCCTAATGAAATTAACATAATAATATTTTTTGGCTTGTACGCATTAGACATCTTTTGAAAAGAAACTAATTTCTTTCTTTTACCTTCGATCACCAAGTCTTGGCGATCATTATAATAAAACCCTTTTCTGATAATCAACGAATTTTGAAAGTTCCTAATATTTCATTCTACATCTTATTTGTTGAGACTCTTATCTTTACCACGACTGACATTTCCCAAAACACTTGATAATTTAATGGTAGAAGGATGATGGACTATCGACGAACCACTAGCAAGAGATTGCCGGTTATCATTCACCGCCATGATGGTCAAATGTGAAGAAAATAGCAAAGATGAAATTAAAAAATAAATAGATTTTTCTCTCACTAAAATATCAGAGTTTCACTTTATTTTTTCTACGAGAAATCATTTTTATTAATATTTAGGATGTTAAAATACTATAAAAGTTGGATTTTAAACGGATCCGGACACAAACACGTGCAAATTCCCTCTTCCCCAATTTAAAGGAATTCGAATATAAATACAAGGGTATTCCAACTTTTGAAGCAATTTTAACAAAATTAACTATACCAATAATGTAAAGGTAGAAGGGGTAAACGAATCCAAATAGAAGCAATTAAACTTTTTAAAGGTAAAGGTGAAAAATATGTTGACCATTTATCCATACCAACAATGTGAACCCCAACATACTAAAGGCCATCGCTGAGAACTTCTTTCATAACATTAGCTGACTTAAGGGAACATAGTATCCAATCCAACCCCAATGTTATTATGAGAAAGTTTCCAAATTAGCTCCATTTCCTTCTAAGCTCCATGCTACACACAGGAAAAGGGATGTTCTTCCCTAGAACTTCTAAACCAGTGAATTCTTCAAGACCTAAGAATTAGCTAACTCCAAATATGAATTTAACTTGATAGCAACTCCATTAACCGACATCTTTGTTGACTCGTTATAAATTTTAATGTTAATATGTTGGGGTCTTTCCAGGCATTGATAAAACCTTCTTTCTGAATAGCATTCTCGACGGACGGCTTATCAAAATTTGAATAATCTAGATTTGTAATCTAAGAATTTGTAAAATTCAAAGGCAAACTGCGGCTAACTATCCCTTCATTACTACCAATGAATTTTCTAACTTTCCAAACCATATCCGAGGAGGTAGAAGCTTCATGATCAAAACTCCCTAATGAAATTAACATAATAATATTTTTTTGGTTTGTACGCATTAGACATCTTTTGAAAAGAAACTAATTTCTTTCTTTTACCTTCGATCACCAAGTCTTGGCGATCATTATAATAAAACCCTTTTCTGATAATCAACGAATTTTGGAAGTTCCTAATATTTCATTCTACATCTTATTTGTTGAGACTCTTATCTTTACCACAACCGACATTTCCCAAAACACTGGATAATTTAATTGTAGAAGGATGATGGACTATCGACGAACCACTAGCAAGAGATTGCCGGTTATCATTCACCGCCATGATGGTCAAATGTGAAGAAAATAGCAAAGATGAAATTAAAAATAAATAGATTTTTCTCTCACTAAAATCTCAGAGTTTCACTTTATTTTTTCTACGAGAAATCTTTTTTATTAATATTTAGGATGTTAAAATACTACAAAAGTTGGATTTTAAATTGATCCGAACACAAACACGTGCAAATTCCCTCTTCCCCAATTTAAAGGAATTCGAATATAAATACAAGGGTATTCCAACTTTTGAAGCAATTTTAACAAAATTAACTATACCAATAATGTAAAGGTAGAAGGGGTAAACGAATCCAAATAGAAGCAATTAAACTTTTTAAAGGTAAAGGTGAAAAATATGTTGACCATTTATCCATACCAACAATGTGAACCCCAACATACTAAAGGCCATCGCTGAGAACTTCTTTCATAACATTAGCTGACTTAAGGGAACATAGTATCCAATCCAACCCCAATGTTATTATGAGAAAGTTTCCAAATTAGCTCCATTTCCTTCTAAGCTCCATGCTACACACAGGAAAAGGGATGTTCTTCCCTAGAACTTTTAAAACCAGTGAATTCTTCAAGATCTACAAATTAGCTAACTCCAAATAAGAATTTAACTTGATAGCAACTCCATCAACCGACATCTTCGTTGACTCGTTATAAAATTTAATGTTAATATGTTGGGTTCTTTTCCAGACATTGATAAAACCTTCTTTCTGAATAGCATTCTCGACGGACGGCTTATCAGAATTTGAAGAATCCAGAATTGTAATCTAAGAATTTGAAAAATTCAAAGACAAACTATGGCTAACTATCCCTTCATTACTACCAGTGAATTTTTTAACTTTCCAAATCATATCCGAGGAGGCAGAAGCTTCATGATCAAAACTCCCTAATGAAATGAACATAATAACATGTTTTGGTTTGTACGCATTAGACATCTTTTGAAAAGAAACTAATTTCTTTCTTTTACCTTCAATCACCAAGTCTTGGCGATCATTAGAATAAAACCCTTTCTGATAATCAACGACTTTTTAAAGTTCCTAATATTTCATTCTACATCTTCTTTGTTGAGACTCTTATCTTTACCATGACCGACTTTTCCCAAAAGACTTGATAATTTAATGGTAGAAGAATGATGGACTATCGACGAACCACTAGCAAGAGATTGCCGGTTATCATTCACTGCCCTGACGGTCAAATGTGAAAAAAATAGCAAAGATGAAATTAAAAAACAAATAGATTTTTCTATCACTAAAATCTCAGAGTTTCACTTTATTTTTTCTACGATAAATCATTTTTATTAATATTTAAGATGTTAAAATACTTCAAAATTTTCAAATGAACAAATTCCAATAGTTTAAACTCTCTCTTGTCCTCAAGCAATGGTTTTATCACCTATTGATTAGCCAAGTAGCCTATTTTATAATTTCTAATTTAAGATTAACAAAATGAAAGAAAATACCTAACTATTTTGATGTAATTTGGAATAATCAAAGTTATTGAATTTTCATTTGAGGGATCAAAAGTAATTATTCTGATCAATCATAATTGTTGCAGCTTACTTTGAACTATTCACTACAAGTGAAGCTGCGATGTTAATTAGTAATTTTTAGATTTTAATAATATGTCATTTAAAAATTGGTTGTGCTTGTAGTTAAATTAGATGTTCATTAATAAACCTTCCTACGTATTAGTTTACTTATAATCTCCCATTTGATTTAAATATTATGATACTCTCACAAATTAATCTTTTATTGGATAATAATTTTAAAGTACTTATTTTTATTTTTCACTCATTCTTTCTTTAGATTTTTTTTTTCATGTTTTTCATCTTTTGAGTGTTAATAATGATTTTTAATATCTGAATACTCTTTTCCTTCTAGTAATCCTAAATTGAATTGATGTAAGGATATAGGTAAGCTCATTAATTCCATAGTCAACTTTATAATGATTTTCATAGTTTAATCTACACACTTCCACTCTCTAAATTTAATTTTTAAATCTTTAAATCATTAGTCTATGCTTATGTATATAGTTTTAAAGTTCAAAGTGAGACATAATTTGGATTATTTTCTTTAGTTAATTTTTCTAATTTTCAAATTAATAAATTTTAATTCTTCATTCATCCAAATTATTAACTAGAGTTTAGTATTAATTTTTTTAAAAATTTTAATTTTTATTTTAGTTGATATAGAAATTAAAGTGCAAGTGCTAAGAGAGGACATGTGCAACAGTTAAGCAATAGTGAGGATTTCATGAAATGTAAATTGAACTATCACAACAATAATATAAACAAATAACTATATACAAAATAACATCACAATATATTGTAAGAAACAAAACATGCCTTTTTCATAAGAATTATATAATATCCAAAGGGTAATAAAATTCGCCTACATCACCGAAACATAAATTTAGCCACTACATCACAACAATATCAATAGATATCATAGCCATCCACAACATCACATCACTACGAGCATCTCCCCCCAAGTAAGGAAATGAAATATAAAGAAAATTTAAAAAAAAAAATACACATCTTAAATACATAAACTACTCTCTCTCTCTCTCTCTCTCTCTCTCTCTCTCTCTCTCTCTCTCTCTCTCTCTCTCTCTCTCTCTCTCTCTCTCTCTCTCTCTCTCTCTCTCTCTCTCTCTCTCTCTCTCTCTCTCTCTCTCTCTCCCTCTCTCTCTATCTATCTATCTATCTATATATCTATCTCTCTTTCTTTCTAGTAAATCAACAAAAAAATAAAGAAAATAAGAAAGAACATCACTCTAAATCTCTATCTACATCCTCATTATCACTGTCATCTACAACAATAAATGGGAGTAAAATAAAAGGGCTCATCGTAGAAGCAGTAGGAAATTAAAGCTGATCAGGATTTTAAACAAAAGGGCTTCTCTGAAATATTTCTAATAATGCCTCATTGAAATCAGAGGTATAGTAGAAATGCCTCTCCTATATGTAAACCATATGAGCATGCCAACTCCTACTCTTATTACAAAGACCAATCTCCATATCCATATGCCCTCTTAATTCTTCCACCTACTCACCTAAGGTATTAGTAGTCCACGAACTCTTACTACTTCTAGACCGACTGAACAATCTAGGCTCACTAGGTCTAGCCTCCTCCTGTATATTTGTTTTTTTAAAACTCTCTATTTTTCACTTTATAAAAGAAAAAATAGGAAACAACCACTCATTAGCATCTCCTCTTACACCAACAACAGCATAAAGAACATATATAAGTGAAGGGTGTCCTTAACCTACAAAGTATTGCCTCTAATGATATACATAAGTAAGGAATGAATAATATTTTCCTTGTATATGAAATAACCAACCTGAATGGAATAATTCAGAATAACCCAATCCTTAGAGACTTTGATAATGATTCTACTTGACAAAAATGAGTAGAAATGAAATAATACCTTGCTTATGAAACTTGGATCAAATAGGTAGCCAAAAAATTAATTACTTAACCATATCTCTACTTCCATACAACTGCACTCTGGGGTCAACAAAGTAGACTTAAAATTTTTGGATGGTCAATGGTTGCCAAACTAAAACATAATAATCATCATCATCCATATCCCTTAGCTTATAAAGACAACTAATTGATGAGGGATAAGAAGAACCCACTTAACCCAGACATAACACCATTAGTATTGGTGAAAAACTCCTGGACCACATTCACAACAACAACAACAACAATTTCTTTGGAAAGGGCTTCGCAACCCTGATTCAAATTCATTTAATTATAGATCCACCTAGGTTTTTGAACCCTAACTCTAGATTGAATTGTTAGCTTGCAAATAAATGAGCATAGTGATCTTCAGCATCCATAGATTTGAATCTCCTTTTATCAAAAGAGAGGTGGCCCTCTTTTATTACCCAAAAATTTAGGAGCTATTAGTAGATTAAGAAAAGTGTGAGAAGAAAATATTAGTTAATCACACAACAAACTAAATAAAAATTTAATGAAAATAATGAAACAACCCTTTCCTATTTATAAATAAGACTAGCACTGCGACGGTATAATGGGCACAATTGTATTGTTACCAAAAGCACTAATTGATAAAAATTAAACTAACAATGGTGCCACACATGAAGAACACATGGAAATGTGGAGCAACTATTATAAAATGAACTAGAAAATTGTTAACCAATAACTAACATGGAATTTGACATGTGAGAGCATTGTGACACTCTAGAAAAACCATTACTTTACTATTATAAGACTAATTATGGTTTTGACATTATATCATGTTGTTAAGAAAAGTGTTAGCACTTCATAAAGAATCATGTTGCATCGTATAGTAACTCTGAATAACATAAGTTTGTACTATATAAAAGATCAATTTTGGTGCAATAACATTATATGAATCAATGCCAAATTGTTAGGTGAGTAAGAAAAATGGAGTGATACTTAAATAACCAGCATTGAAATATTATAAAATACTAATCTTCCCGAGGCATCAACGCAATGATGCCCAATTTAAATTTTATAGTGCTTGGCAAGCAAATGTTGCCGTGCTTAAAGATCTAATTCTATAGTGCTAGGAAAAATTTAGAACTTTGTGAATTTTGGGAAAAATAATATGTAATAATATTTGTAATAACCATACTTAGTAAAACTCATTTAATACACACATTATATTTTTTAAAATTACAAAATAAATAATAATAATAATAATAATATCAAAATTATACAAATAAATAAAAACTTCAACAACAAAAACTAAGGCCTAATATATACATATTTGGGTTGCCACCGAAGCAGTGCTAAGTTTATAGTCTTTAGTCAGATTTACCTAGATTTATCATTTTGGATAGGATGCATCACTACCACTCCTCAAGTGGTCCACACTAAGATCCTTCCCTTTCTCTTTTTTTTTTTTATTTCAATATTACTAGGCAATGATCCATGATGTCTACTACTAAAAGAGATTGCAAGATATCATGATTGATTTTCCAAGTTTTTAATTAAAGTAACATTAATTTACTATTGAGTTCTCAATTGAATCACTACCACTTTTGAATGTGTCTTCCTTTCTCTAAATTTATTATTTTGATTAAAACCTTGGGGGTTAAGAAGGTCTAAGGTTTAGTACATGTTTTTGAAGATTATTTTAATTTTCTCCTTAATTTAATTAACATGCATTCCACTGATTGTTACTACCAAAGTTATTATTAGACTAACTAAAATTAGGGTGACTCTACTAACCTAGATTTATGTATAGTAATAGGGATTGTTTATCTTCCTATGACATTCACATCTCAATACCTTAAAAAATATTCTCTCCAAAAAAACTAATATCATGCTCTTCCATTTGTATAGGTGATCCTCATATTGAATTAACTCCAAAATTATCCAACTTTTTAAATATTGCAGCTGCCTAAGCAATCAAAATAGTTAAGCATATGACAGATACATATTAAGTATAAATTTTAAATTTTTCTTACCTTTAAATAAAAAAAATATGGTGTTTTAGCTCATGTTGTGCATAAATACTCTAGAAAAGTTGAAATATTTTATAAGTGTTAAACAAGCACCACAATATTCTAATTACTAGCACCATGGAGTCTATGATGCCTTAGAGCCAAATCAAGGAATCACAATGTTGTAACCTCAAGAAAAAGTGGTAAATAATTCAACTTGATAATGAGGCCAATGTCAGAGTCACGACGCTTCATAACACTACAATCTAAAAAATTTATGCCACAGCACTTGAGTCTCAAGAATTTAAATGCCAGAACGTCAATCATTATAGCACTACAGTGCTAGATTGCACATTCAAGAGCTACAATGCTAAACTTATGTAATGTCACAATGGAGTTGTTGATAAATGATAGATTTTTTCTAATTCAGATGAGCAACATACTAGTTCAGCCAAAAAATGCAGTAGGTCAGTACAATGCTGTAGTAGAGCAAGCCTAATAATATTGAGGTGCTAGTTCATCTTATAATGTTGCAACACCACCATGCCAAGTACCATAGTGCTTTTCCATTTCTATAATTACTATAAATAGTTCTTTAGTTCTTTTATTAAAGGATTCTATTAATTTTTAGTAGAGCTATGTAATTTTTAGTGTAGTTCTTTAGTTCCCCTTTAGAGTAAAGTATAAGGGAGGTTAAGAAAGAGCAGGATACTTTCATTGGAGATCTTAGCCCATCTTGTGTAAGAAATCTTACTATTGGAGAAAGAATGAGAGTTGAAAACGTTTATTTGTATTTTCCTGGTGAAATATTTTCTCCTATATCTTTTCTTCTATGATTGAAATGATGATGTATTTGCTTTATATTTTATTTTTGTTTAGCAAGTTTTTAAGTTTTTTGCTAATGTTGTAAACAAAATGCTAGTAATAATATAGTTTGTTTTACCTTAAATGAATTATGGATGATTTTTAATATCTCTCATTCATAATTTAATACATATAATGGCTATGTGTGTAGTTAGTCTCTAGTGTGATATATTGCCTCAATGGAAAAATAGGTGTATAAATAAGGGTATTGAAATGAAAGGTTGTCATGCTAAGATATAGGTTATATAAAAATCTAGGTTTAATGGAGATATTAGAATTTTAGGAAGGACATAAACCACCCTTTCACCCTTACATGCTCAATAGAAATCTAAGGATGTATATGCTCGGATCCACATCAGCAATTAAGTGTCTCGTTATGAAAACTTTTTTGTTTTATAGACATTTGTCCAAAATGCATTTTAAATATTAGCATCTCATAATAATTTGTAATCTCTATAATTGGTAGAAATTTAAAACCCTTATTTTTTATTCAGCAGGATAAACCATCCATTTGTAGCAGACAGTACTAGTTTGATTGTATTATAGTATATCACTTCCTCGTGGGATCAAAATTCTCTCAATCACTTGATTACTTTATAAATATATATGCTTATATATCTAATGAGCAATTTATACCAATGAAAACTTAAACATTAATTAACCTGAAGCATATTCCATTTTACACAAATATTTTGCTATTCATGCATATGTTTATGCCCATCAATACACTCAATCTACTCTTTTAGGATTCACCCTATCCAAATACTACTAAAAATTATTTATAGTCATTTTTTCAATTAATGCATAGGCTTCATCAAATGGTTTAGACATTAAAGATACTCTAGTTGCTGCATAAATTATTGATATAAGGGATCATTCCAGCCCATTATAGAATGTCTGAAAAACAAACTAATCTGGTAATGCATGGTGAGGTCTTCCTAAACATCTCTTTAAATATTTCCTACCTTTCAAAAATTGACTCCTTCAATCTTGGAAAAAGATGTGATAGCATTCCTAAGCTAGGAAGTTTTGGAAGGTGGGAAATATTTAGCTAGAATTTTGTGTGTCAACTCATTCCAAGGGGTTATAGGGCATGGGGGTAAGGAACTCCGCAATAACTTAGCTTTCTACCTTAACAAAAATAAAGAAACAATTTAGGCCAAATAGCATTACAACTAACACCATATACTTGAATATTGTATAGATTTCTAAGAAGCTAGCTAAGTTTAGGTCGAGATCCACAACAGGGGTTCCCCTAAATTAGGGATTTTGAACCATCTGAATTAAGATAATTTTTAGCTCAAAGTTATTTATTTGAATAGTAGGTATATTGTTACTCTGGTGAATTCAACCTATTAGAAGATTAGCATACTTCCTAATAAGTCTAATATGGTTCTGATCTTGAATAAATTTAGCCATACCTAAAGCTAAGGTCTTATAAGATTTTCTAATTTTAATAAGGGTCATATCCATTTCTAAGTCAAATAATAATGGATCCTTACTAGATCTACTACACATGCAATAAAATTGCAAGAATTAATTTATAGAAAAAAAAATAATTATAAAGGAGAAGATTTCATTTTCTTTTTAAAATTTTCAAAAAATAAAGATAAAAATAGGATACAATATATAAGTAGGATTTACAATGTAACTACTTTAGTAATATAGCTCAACTTGTAATACACATGTTACTTCCTCGATATCGGTGCTAAAAACTTAATGGGTGGGCATGGTGTGCAATTTTTTATGGGTTGCATATAATGTGTAAGTTAAGTTTATGGTTTGGGCTAAAATATGCTTAAGTTTTATTTGATATGCAATATCAACTAAATATGTAAGTGCACATGTCAATCAAGTAATAGAGTGGTTGAGAGTATGTCAATCCCATGAGAAAGTGTTCTGTTAATATATAAGTAAACTAGTACTACCCACTACATCTATAATGAAGAATGAAGATAAGGGTTGAGATTTTTTCACTTTAAGGGGTTAAAAGAGAAAATATATGATATCATATAATAAAATGTTTTGGACTACTAAATACAAATTACCAAAGTTTTCAAAATAAGACTTTGTTTTACTAATGTGGATTAGTGCATATCTATCCCTAAATCTCTGCCATTATTATAGGGTTGTAAAGGGAGTTTTATGGCCTTCCTACTATGATTTTTTCTCCATAGTCCACAAAATGTTCAACATCCTATGTCTTGGCATTCAAACATTTTATTCCAATACTCCTATTTATTTCAATATTCTACTATCGAGGTAATATATTACAATAGTTTTAAACAACACATGTGGATAGTATATGCATTACATTAAGTTTAAGATATATTGAAAACATTCATTTCTCATTCAAAGCACTAGATTCTATATTTGTACTAACATTGGATTCACATCATTAGCCCAAAACTAAAAATATTAGCCATACATGATAAGTAAAGAAGATAAACTAGATTTCATTGCTTGCATAAAAGAAAAAATACATGAATAAAAGTTATTTTAAATGACACCTCAATAGTACAAATGCTCTCTCCACACACTTTTCTCTACCAAATATCTGATTGCTTACTAAGAGACATGCTAAAAATTCTCAAATATAGTATCTTTCTCTCCTTTAGCATCCCTTAGACATTACTCTGGGTAGAACTAGATAGAAAATAAGATAGAAAAAAGAAAAAAACTCTCTCTAAAACAAGCTAAAAAACTATTTATATACATGAAAAATGGACTCAGATGCCGCGGTGCTTGATAAGGTGGTGTCGCAACATCATTGAACGAACTAGCACCTCGACACTATTGGGCTTTCCCTATTGTGGAGCTGCGCTAACTTGGCATATCTAATGGATAAATTGGTGCATCAATTGATAGAGTCTGCATGGCTCCATCTTTTGAAAACCACTCTATCATAATGTTGCAAAAGTTTAATGATGCAGTGTTGGAATGTGCAATATAGCACTGCGGTGTTGTGAAGCTCGAGGCTTTGGGCGTAAATTCCTAATACTTAAGTGTTGATGTAATAATTTTTGGTGTTGTGGTATTATGAAGCACTATAGTACTGACTTTACCTCTGCTGGTGTGCTAAATTAATTATCATTTTTCCTTAAGCTCACGTGCTATGATTTCCTAATTTGGTGTTGAGGCATCGTAATATTGTGGCATTGGTAGTTATAGTGCTGTGGTACTGGTTTGACACTTGTAAATGTTAACATCAACTAAAAAATATGTTTTTACTAATATTTATGATTGTAAAAAAATAAAAAAATTTACACTTTACATATGTGTGGCTTCGATAGGTCTTAAAGGACTGTGTTTGAATTAGCTACATTCAAAATTATTTATCTCCCACGGGCCAAAGAAAGCTTTAATTACATTTTAAGTTTTTAGATCTTTTATTAATTTATTAATAATTTTTTAAGAGTTAATTTTATAATTTTATTTAAATTTAAATTTTATAGAATAATGACGATCAATAACTCCAAGTGAAGTTTGGAGTTAAGAAATATAAAATCCTAAAGCTAATAACTTTAATGCAATTTCCCCCCTCTAAAGAATAGAGAAAGTGCTTAGAGTCCATTAAATTTGTTTGATTTTTAATTTTGATTTTAAAGAATTTGGGAATTAAAGTCGTTAAATTTCTTAGAAGACAATAATTAACATATCCTAAGCCTATTAATTTAATACATTTTTTCCTCCCTTTGGAATAAAGTAAGTGCACAACAACTTGAAATTTATTTAATTACTTAATAGTGATTTATTTATTTAAATTTAATTATTTTATAAAATTTTATTAAATTGGATTAAATTTGATTTATTATTTAATTTATTTAATCTAAATGACTTAATTTTTATTGAAATTTCTCTCATTTAATTTTTTTTTTTGAATCTTTAGTATTTATTTTAATTTTTAATTAATTAATGTAATTTATTTTTAAATTCAAATATTTTTTAATTTTATCCTTATAGAATTTAATTTATTTTTTAATTTAAATTTATTTATTTTGTTTATTTATTGAATTAAAAAATTTTAAACCCTTAATGGTTGGTTTGAACAAAGTTTGACTTTAGGATATAATATGATTTATCTTTTAATTTTAAGTTCGTATATTATAATATTTAGTTATGATTAAATAATATTTAAATTTATTTTATGATTTTTATTTATTAAATTATTAAATTATTAAATTTATAGGTTTACTTGAATTCCCTCTTATAAATGAAACTTAGGGTTATATGGTATATTGGTCAAATTGTCTGAATTGATTAGATGATTGAAACCATTGGTTAGAGATAATCTAAGGTACAATCACTAAAAATTTGGGATAAATTAAACCAATGGTTGATTTTGTAAATTTAATTTAATTAAGATTAAATTAAACCCTATGTTATAATTGGGGTTACTTTGAATGTAATTTTATTAGACTTTTAGTTTTCTCTAATTATATATTAAAATTGTGATCTAATAAAATTTATTTTATATTTTTATGATCTTTATTTAATTTCTTATAAATTTTAGAAATTTTAAGCCCAAAATTGGGGTTGATTTTTTGGTTGGTTAATTAAGGGCCTTAATGGCCCCTGATTAACACCAAACTAAATTCTAAGGTTTAAAAGTCAATATTTTCATTAATTTGCATTTCATACTTATTGAATATAAATTGAGTTTCCTAGAATTATTCTAAGTTTTCTAGAGCTAATCCTAAGTTCAATTACCTAGGTGTCTCTACTATTTATGAGGTCTTGTGATTAATTGTATCTAACCCTCATACAAAAATGCTTAAACCATCCAAAAAATAACCAAAATGCTCAAGGGATTAGTCATAATAGGTATCCAAATATCTTGGTCAAATACTGACCAAACTATTTGAAAAATAAAATTGATACAGTGGAGGTTTCAAATAGGACTGAGAAAATTATGGGATGTAGGCAATATCCCATAGTTCACTCCCTCTAATTTTCAAAAAAGATGTGGGAGTATTTCTAAAGTAATTAAGTAAAATATGTGGGGATTCAAAGTAAAATTTATTTTATATATGTGGATTTAATGTTTATGTTATAAAGCTTCCTTCCCTGAATCAATAGAGCCCTAATTTGTGCAAACTGGCTGTGGGTTATTTACTATAAGTTTTTGAAGCTAAGTTGCTTGAAATGCATTTAATATTAAGTTTAAAACCATTAACATAATCGACGCCAACTTGTCTTGAACTTTAAAGGTTGTAGAGCACCATTTGATAAGGAAAAGATGGCGATCAAACCACTTAACCACGTCAGCAATGTGCTTGGTCATACGATCTCGCATGATATCGATCGAGCAACATGGATCGAATCCTTCATTCCATGATTTAGGAGGGTTAAGTGGGAAGTAACATACGATCAAATCCATGCCATCCACATGAGAATATGTGAGTTGGATGGTCAGCATTTCATCTTCTTCCTAAAGATAGCAGGGTGAAGAGATTTTAACTAGCTTTATACTTAGTATACAATTATTCTAACCACGTCATTTCAGTTAAAGAGGTTTATATAAGCATTTTCCCTTATTATATAAAGTTTGAAGGATTCATATAACATGTTGATAAAGCTATCTTGGAACCTAAGGTTTGGATTTACCTATTTAGAAGTAGTCTTAATACTAGATTTGGATATAGTTTACTTCCTTAGGTCCTAAGCAGGGGCATCTCTGAAGGAATACAAATTGGACGGGTAGCGGATGAAGAGTTTAGAAACTCAATATGTACAAGCTAATGAAGCCTCCCGAATCTCATTGCCAGCAGCTTCTAAATGAATGAAAAATATTAGGTAAATGCAAGGAAGGCTCTAGGAGAGTAAAATAGAAAACAAAAAAAACGTTTGCTGGGAGTAGCTCTGGAGTTAGAATGCAATTAGAATGAAGGTTTTGAGTATTTTTCTGTATTCCAGGCAATGGGATCACTTTTAATGGTTGGGATAATTCATGTTTATTCTCTGGATGTTTGCTAAGAGGTTTAGATAGATCGGCAACCATTTCTCAAGCCGGAAATAGCATAAATTGTCTAAAAATGACTTAGGGTCAGTTATATAGTGGTGATCATTGTGTCTAACAAAAGCCTAGCCAGCCCTTGAGCTTGGTTTTAACAGGTTTAGGAATAGTAGAGAAGCTCATTCCAGTAAACTAAACTAGTTAGAGTGAAAGGATTTCACATATAGAAGGTAGTTTGACCTATGGAGTATTATTTGACTATTCATACATTTGACTGCTTAAACTTGCTCAACCCACCTAGGATAGACACTACAAAAACTCTAGAGGCCAATTGGATCAAATTTAGAAGTTTACAATTGAAGAATTCATGTTCTATAAAGGATCAAGTTTAACCTAAGTTTGACCATTTCATGTGAGTTGACCAAGTCAACTCACCATGAATTGTCTATGATATAATTTATACATGTTTAGTAAGTGTATTAGGTTGAATTTAAGCAATAAAGCCATTTTCACAAATTGTATGCATGAATTTGACCCCGACTGAGCTAATTTAACAAATCATGGTTTATATTGACTAAGTCAACCTTTGACCAAGTAAGTAGACCAAACAAGTCACAATACTTTAGGAGCTTTCATAGGTTCACTTAAGTGAGGTTTGTTGCAAATCAGGAATCAAGATTAAGATTATGATTTTGATTATAACAAAATATTATTGTTTCTCCTTAGCACATATTATATATTCCTGTTTGTTTCTATGTGTACTAACATTTCATGAAATCATATAGTAATCAAAACTGTCGAAGACTTCAAGATAAGGTGGATTAGGATTTCATGTAATAAAGTCTATAAACCTCTATTTTGTATTTTTCTTTCTTTCTTAAGTATGAGCAAGTGTAATTGTAATTGGGTAATCATGCACATATACATAGGGAGAATGCAATGTTTTCTAGGGTACTCATCATACCGTATAATATTTAATCATATTGAACGATTTGACATAAATATTTCCTCTAAAATGTAGTTAATCAAATAATGACTTGATTTTTTTAATTGTTTGTACAGTACGATTTAAGATCGTACAGACGACTAACACTGTACGAAATATGGTTCATATCAGATCGTACCAAACGAACACATTCTGTTTTGAAATGTTTGTACAATATGATGTCAGGTCATACAGACGACTGACATTTTATAAAATAGGGTTCTTACTAGAACGTACCAAACGAACACATTCAATTTTGAACTATTCATACTGTACATGTCAGGTCTTAAAAGATGACTGATAGTCTGATAGTGTATGAAATACGGTTCGTACCAGAACATACCAAATGAGCACATTCAACTTTTGATTGTTCGTACAGTAAGATGTAAGATCATACAAACGATTGACAATATACGAAATAAGGTTCATATCAGATCATACCATACAAACACATTCAGTTTTTGAATTGTTTGTACAGAACAATCTGAGTTTATACAGACAACTGACAATGTATGAAACTATGTTCATCCCTGTCATGCCAAACAAGGCCCTAATTTTTGGGCCGTTTGTACGTACGATCTACGATCGTATAATAAGATATTAAGTCGGTTCTTTTGAAATAATTTAGTTTTAGGATAATTTTTCACATGTTTTTTATTTAAAAAGTTCTAAATACTATCACACTATTCTTTTACTTCGAAATTCTTTTGAGATGGAACATTGAGAGTGTGTTTAGGAGAGATTTTGTGAGTGAAGAGTGGGAGACCTAGTGAATGTGAGTTGTGAGGGATTTACAAGGTTGCCCAAAGTGAGGATCTCTTTATTTTCTTCAAGTTTTTGTCCAACTTGTCCGGAGGCTCTTGAGAGATGATCTTCAAGATTGGATCAAGGTGTTAACGTCTTTTTTGACATGGATCACTTACATGGTCTTGTCACTTGCATTTTATAGATCGGTCCACCTTCCTATATACTGCACTGTTGTCTTGATGAAGGATCACCTCGCGTATTTTATGTCAATTCTTCGTCCACTTTAGGGATTTGTTTCTCTCGATCACATATAACTATTTATCATATTTTGAAACATATGTGATCAAGTTTATGATGTTTTGATGAGCATTTATGTGCATTTAAGCCTTTATTCCACACATTTGTTCCGTGCATAATATCTTTTGACCGGGATCTTGTTTTGAGAAACAAAATGCTCGAATACATCAGGATCACTGAGATCTTCCGACCGGGTCCATTCGCACCCAAATCGGACATTATTTGATGCATGTCGATGAATGAGATTGAGATCTTTATTATTATTATTATTATTATTATTATTATTATTATTATTATTATTATTATTATTGTTGTTGTCATTATCATTATTTTTAAATATAATAATATAAAAAATAAATACATATTTTCTAATTAATTAAATAAATATAATAAACTACATTTTTAATTAAGATATGGATATAAAATTTATAAATGCATATAATATAATTAAATTTATATTAATATCCCATTTAAATTAAACTTTCTTGATTTAGTTTAAATGAATGATCATTTTTTCTAAGCTTTTCATATTTCTTCAAATCAAATAAAATCTTAATGTTATGGCTATAATTAAGGCCGCAAAGACATTATTCAATATCAACCCTCTAGATTTAAGGTATTAAGAAGAGAACCGATTTGGACCCTTGGATCAAGCGTTTATGTATTTTTAACTTTCATTTTATATTAAAGTGAATCATATTCATTCGCAAAGAAAGGAAAAAGGGACAGTTAAAACTTCTCTTCCACATGCTCTCCTTCTCACGAGCAATTTCTATGTCAGATCACCTGACGCGTCCAGAGACCAATAATCACGCGTAACTTCACCTAAAACTCGGTATTGAGCACTCGGTATTGCTCGGTATATGTCCAGATTTCCGATTTTTTGTCTGGACATAATAATTACTTCCTTCTCACACAGAAGCCCTTCCTCCACCGATCTCCCGGCTCGATCAACAAGCCGGCCGATTCAGCTCACCCCATTGTTTCATTATCAGAAACAACACGACTTTTAGTCAATCTAGCCGTCAGCTTGACTCTGATCTTGCAGATCCGAGCTTCATGACCCCGACTCCCTCATATACCCAACGCTAAGGGTGTTAATTTTGGGTGACAAGTTGGGTTCGAGTTGAACCTGAAACTCACCCGGCTTTATTTGGATCAACCTGAACCCAACTCGCTATTACAAATAGGTCGATTTTTCGGACCCGAATTTGACCCGCTTTGAGTCCAGATTAACCCGACCCATCCCGAATGACCCGGTGACAACAAAAAATTGCTAGTTTTTTGGTCCAAAAATGGATTAATCTCTACTTTTCAGGTCAAAACGGGTCAATCTCGTGTTAACGGGTCAAAAATATGTTTTTTGGTGAAAACGGGTTAATTTCGGGTCAAATGGTCATCCCGAAACCGTCCCGATTTTTGAATAGGGTCGAATTGTTGAACCCAAACCCGACCTGTTTCAGGTTTGGGTCAACCCAAACCTGAAATTTTTGGGTCGGATTCGGGTCGAGTTTACGGGTCAATTCCAATATTGACACCCTAGCCGCCCGGCCAAATCAACCCTGGCCAGCCTTCCGGTTTCATCACTGAGCTGCCCGAGCCTCTTTCACTCCTACAATTGGACCCGACCTCTTGTTGTCGTCGTCACCCAGCCTTCCGGTCCAACGATCTGCTAGGCCAAATCACCAAACTCTATGCGCAAGGCCACAACCAACTGGACAATACAACGGCAGCAGGATTAATATCAGCTCCTCAATGGGTAAGAATAGAACTTGTGAAGTGTTACTTACCTGTGTTAAATGTTGGCTAAGATATCATTTGTATCTTGCCCGAGAGCTTTGAAATCTCCTAAGAACATGCGTTGAACTTATTTTATTCTTCAGATTAATAGCAGTTATATATGTATTGGCTTACTCTTATCATTTATTTAGCCAAGTGAGTGCAGTTAGTTAAAATTATACATTTACTATGGAGATTAAGCTAAATTTTGCTTAGACATCTTTTTTTTTTTGCTTTTGCACGCATAACATGATAAATGTATTCTGTGTATTTGAGTGGAGGAGACGGCCTTACTTAGCATCCATTAGTCTTGTCCCATTTATTTGGTTCAGCTTTTGGAATCATTGTTATTTTTTAATTAGTTTGTAGAGAATAGAGTCAAAAGAAGGATGACGTTGGAATAAAAAATTTTGTTTTACATTCTTATTTTTTGAGGTTATGATAATTATGACTACTCATTTATTAGATTATCAATCATGTTTCCCATTGCTGAGAATTCCTTCTGCTGCCTTTCCAAATAAGTAAGCTAAGAAATTGAATTCGAAATATGTGTATATTACATATTTGTTTCATTGAGGAGAAATTGTGTTAAAAGAGTTGTAATAGAGCCTAGCTTCTCCAACAGCTTGATCAAGATGGAGATTTGTATAGATTTTTGGAACTGAGATCTGTGTGGGTTTCTTTTTATGAAGATATTAAGAATGGTAAATAAGATCTTCCTACTATGTTGCTTTCTTTGTTGGATAAATTATGTATTAGTTTTCAGACATTGTTTGTATTGTTGGTAATAACAGACAAATAGTAAATATGTTTCAAGATGTAATGTAATTGCTCTAAAATATCATGTTATACATGTGTAAGCATATGATTAGACAGTATGGTCTATAAATACTGTGTTGTGGTAGGATACAAAAATATAGAAATCAATTCCCTCATTTGTCTTGTTTGTTTTTATGTTATTAGAGCAGGTATGATTCTCCTGTTCTTGATTTTTTTTCTCACCAATGACGAACTCGTCTTCTTCGCAGACGGCCGATCATCAACAAAGGATCTTCGAAGATCAATGCAGCATAGCAGCAGCTCTCAAGTTTGTCATCTCAAATATCAAGTTATCGTCAACACGTAGCTATCTCTAGAAAATTACTCTGCCTAGAATTCGCAGGTTCTGAAACTTTTGAAGGCGAATGGTTTTGCTAATTTTCTACTCTCTTCAGTTCCCCCACCGACTCGTCTTATTCAAAGCTCAGATGTAACAACAGAAATCAATCCGAGATACAATGAATGGAGGCTCATTGATCAGAATCTCGCAGTAGCTATATGCTCGACTCTGTCTCTAGCGATCCTTCTGTATGTCATAAACCTGGAATCATGTTCGGACATTTAGAATACCATTGAACATCGTCTTCAATCCTCCAACAGATCAAGAGTTATACAGTTGAAGAATGAGCTTCATAATGTTCAAATGAAGGATCTAGCAATGAATCAGTATCTCATGGAGATCAAAACCATAGTGGACAACATTGCAGCGGCTGGCTCAACAATTAATCAAGAAGACATCATATTGTACATTTTAACCTTCCACAGACGTATCAAGCTTTCAAGACTTCAATTCACACAAAACTTCATCCAATTAGTCTTGTTGATATGCATTCTTTGTTAATGTCCAGTCCATGATTGCAACTATTATTCAAAATTTAAGCAACCAATTTGCAATGAAGCACTTAGGGGCTGTGACCAATTTCCTGGGTATTCAAATAGTCAAAACAGAACATTCATTTTTCTTATCTCAAGAGAACTATGCTCAAGAGAACTATGCAAATAATATTCTCAAAACAGCAAGCATGAATGGTTGTAAATCACTAACAAATCCAAGCTGTACAAAGCATCCGAAAATCACACCAGAAGACTTGTCTATATTTGATCAGCAAATGTACAGATAACTTACAGGATCATTACAATATCTAATTATAAAAAGACCATATATTTCTCATGTTGTTAACGTGTTGTGCAAATATATGCATAATCCGAACAATCAACACTTGTATTTACTCAAAAGGCTGCTAAGATATCTCAAAGGCACAACATAGTTCGGTCTTCCTATCTCTACCAGATCTCTAGTGCTTCGATCATTTTTTCGATGCAAATTGGGAAAGAGATCAAGAAACTCGAAGGTCTACATCAAGATATTGCACATTCTTAGGCAATACACTGATCTCATGGAGTGTTAAAAAAAAAAAAAAACACAGTGGCTCGGTCATCTACAGAAGTCGAGTACAGAGCTCTTGCAATAGGAGTTCGTGATATTATATTGCTAAGAAGGCTAATACAAGATTTTAATATTCCCATTTCATCTCCAACAATACTTAGCTGTGATAACAACTTTGTCATAGCCTTGGCAAATGACCGTGTTTTTCAAGCTAAAACTAAACATATAGAGATTGTTCATCATTTCATTCGAGATCATATTAACTCCAGTGCAATCTCTACATCGCCAATTGCTACGAGAGATCAAGTCGCAGACATTTTCACGAAGCCTTTGTCTACACCACAGTTTCATATGTTACGCAACAAGCTGACGGTTCAAGACCATCCATCAGCTTGCAGGGGAGTAAAAACATACAATTAGTAAATATGTTTCAAGAAGTAATGTAATTACTCTAATATCATGTTATACACGTGTAAGAATATGATTAGACAATATGGTCTATAAATACTATGTTGTGGTAGGATACAGAAATATAGAAATCAATTCCCTCATTTGTCTTGTTTGTCTTTAGTTGGAATGTAAAAATGAATTGTATTAGTTTCCAAATAGCATTTGTGTTGCAATTCGCTCAATATTAGCAGTAAAAATGGTATTTATAGCATTACTCTATGAGGAATATTCGGGAAAAAAGACATTTGAGAAGCATTCTTAGTATAATTAGATAAAATTGTTTATAGGCGTGTTAAATAGATTTATGTGATTTATATTATGATAATGAATGTGAAGTTATGTAGCTCATGTTTTTCTTTTGAAAGAGAATAGAGTTCTCTTTATTCTTCCTTCCCTTAAGTACCTTGAATCGACTTTGCCTTTTTTATGTTCAGTTGTATATATATATATATATATATATATATATATATATATATATATATATATATATATATATATATATATATATATATATATATATATATATATATATATATATATTCATTAAATTTGATTTACGCAAATATAATTAAATACTCTTGATATGTCATCACAAAATTATCTTAATCGGGCACGAATCTCGATGCAACAATCAAATTGGAAACTTCAAAAATTAAATATGGGATCATCTGAACTCCAATTTCAGCAAACTTATAGTCAAATTGAGCGTCTCTGAAATACGAACCCAACGACTCCAAATTCGACTCAATCCAAGCCCCAATGAGTCCAAATAAAGGACCCAAAGCGCTATTGGAAGGTTTGAACCACAATTTGGGTTACCAAATAGTTTACAAACATAAAGTACTTATAGTCGAATCAAGCGACTCAACGAGACGAGACCAACGAACCCAGGATCTCCAAATTCCGACATCATTAAGACCTTCAAATGTCTGATGAACGGTCCATGATCAATGGATTCAATATCGGTCGTCCATTCAAACCACTCCCGATTCACCCCTGGTCTCTCAACTATTTACAGACCATAGCACTCTAGAAATTTATAAATAGGCCCCTCATTTCTCTTGAGGGGGGACTCAAGAAAGAAGCAAGGAAAAGAGAAGAGAAGAAGGAGAAGAGAAGAGAAGAAGGATAGGAGGGAAGAACTCCTCCTGGGCCACCGCCGTCAGAATTCTGTCCAAGTCACACTGGAATTCCGCTCGACTTCTACGGGACGGTGAAATTCTCTGGAATTCCGCCCGACCTCCAAGTGACGCCGGAATTCCACCTGACCTCCAAGTGACGTCGAAATTCCACCCGACCCCCAAGTGACGTCGAAATTCCACCCGACCTCCAAGTGACGTTGGATTTCTCCTCAGCTGCCAACTAACGTCGAACTTCTACCTGACGCCAGACAACGGTCCATCTGATTTACATCACCCGTCGACTACAGTCCTTATAACCTCTGTCGCCCGCCGACTATTGTTCTTCTGACTTATGTCGCCCGCCGACTACAGTCCTTCCGATCTCCTTCACTCGCCAACTACGGTCCTTCTTACTTACGTCCCCTGCCGACTACAGTCCCTCCGACCTCCGTCACTCACCGACTATGGTCCTGCTGACTTACGTCGCCCCTCAACTACGGTCCTTCAGACCAAACAAACACATCAACTAGGATTCTTTGTATTCTCATCATGTAATATACTCTATAAGATGTACATCAAGCTAAGGCATTCGCTTAAAGAAGAGCCTCATTTGTAATCAACTGTAATACTAGTGGGTTCATTCAAACTAGGCTAGGCCCCACAGTTTTTCCCCCTTTTCAGGGGTTTTCGAAGAAAAAATCTTGGTGTCCTTATAATTATTACACTCTCCCTCTTTATGTGATTGTGTGCCAGATTTTTATACAACACTAACACGTTAAACTTTATATTTTTCTACCACTGTGAATACTCCTGGATGCAACAGTTTGGCACCGTCTGTAGGAATGTGATTCCTGACTCGGGGGCAATTATTGCTCCAATCTTAAAAGGTCACTTATGACATCAAATTCATTAAAATCAGATGCGGACTGGGGGTGCAACTTTGACTCCAACCATGGTCAAATAGATCATCTAGTACTTTCAATATCAAGATGATATTTCAAAAAAATCCAAGCAAATGCAAGGATACTTCTAATCAATATCAGGCTTTATACAGTCCCTTGTTGGACTTCTACTCCTTAGGCAAGGTCTTAATCTCAACCTCAAAAAGGTAATAACGGTTTAAAGATGGACCATTCTTTATCTTTGATTCAGGATACACGTGGCATTCGCCCCCTCCCAATCAAGGCAAAATTGATCCCAGAGGAATTCAATTTGACCTCTTCCACACAGGTTAACGTCATCCAGTAAAGTGCTCTGACATACAACCTCAGAAAGATTTTGCATCCTTGGTGGATTCTCCCGACCTCTTCCGTATAGGTTATCGTCATTGAGTAAAGTACTCTGACATATAATCTCGAAAAGGTCCTACATCCTTGGTGAATTCTCCTGGCCTCTTCCATACAGGTTAACATCATCGAGCAAAGTGCTCTGACATATAACTTTGAAAAGGTCTCGCATCCTTGATGGATTTTTTTGACCTCTTCCATATAAGTTAATGCCATTGAGCAAAGCGCTCTGACATACAACCTCGAAAAGGTCTTTCATCCTTGATGGATTCTCTAGACCTCTTCTATATAGGTTAACATTATCGAACAGGGCTCTGACATACAACCTCGGATAGGTCTTACATCCTTGATGGATTCTCTCGACCTCTTCCATTCAAGTTAATGTCATCGAGCAGGACTTCAATATATAACCTCGGATAGGTTTTACATCCTTAGTGGATTCTCTCGACCTCTTCCATACAAGTTAATGCCGCCGAATAGGGCTCTAACATACAACCTTGGATAGGTCTTACATCCTTAGTGGATTCTCTTGACCTCTTCCATACAGGTTAATGTCATCGAGCAAAGGCTCCGACATACAACCTCAAATAGGTCTCATATCCTTGATGAATTCTCTCAACCTCTTCCATACAGGTTAATGTCATTAAGAGAAGTGCTCTAACATACAACCTCTGATAGGTCTCATATCCTTGGTGAATTCTCAAAACCTATTTTATACATGTTAACTTCGTCGAGCAAAAGCTCTTACATACAATCTTGGAGAGGTTTCACATCCTTGCTGGATTCTCTCGACCTATTCCATACAGGCTAAAGTCATCAAGCAAAGGCTATGACATACAACCTCGGATAGGTCTCATATCCTTCATGGATTCTCTCGACCTCTTCCATATAGGTCAACATCATCGTGGAAAGGCTCCGACAAACAACCTGGGATATGAACCTAACCCGTTTTGGGTTCAGGTCAGCCCAAACCTGAAAATTTTGGGTCAGATTTGGGTCGAGTATCCAGGTCAGTTCCAATATTGACACCCTAATTGCCCGGCCAAATCAACCCTAGCCAGCCTTCCGGTTTCACTCCTACAACAGGACCCGACTGAAAGTTTGTTAGGGATGTTAAGCCCTATAGAACTGGCCCAAGGCTAACCAAGAGGGGGGGGGGGTGAATTGGTATTTAAAAATTTTCTTTAAGCAAAGCACGAATACAAACCAAATCACCATAAAAATAAGTGCGGAAGAAAATAAATATGGAAGCAGTAAAAAATAAGAACACAAGGGTTTATAGTGGTTCGGTTAACTCGACCTACGTCCACTCACCGGAGGCACCCTCTGAATATTGCACTACAAACTAGATTCTCCTTTAGCCCCCACAGCTAGGTGGAGATGCCTTTACAAACACCTCTTTTTGCCATACCCGGCAAGGTAGAGAACCTTCATCCTTTTGCTTCCTCCTGAAGCAGGCAGAGAACCTCGATCACTTGCTGAAACTTACCTCTCCCAACACTTCCAAGGATAAGAGACTCTAGGGAATTAGAAGTGGAACAATGCTTGGAGCAACCCATGTGAATCCCCTCACAAGCTCTCTCTCACAAGATCCTCTCTCTCTCTCTCTCTCTCTCTCTCTCTCTCTCTCTCTCTCTCTCTCTCTCCTTTAGGTTTTCTCAGGTCAAGACAACAGCCAAGGATGTTCAAAAATGTTAAAAAGAGGTCTTAAATGGAAGAGCTTCAAAGGAGCTTATTAATTTTAAGTTGCCGACTATATCATCTTGGACGATATAGAAATCATCCTGGCCGATCAGTACAAATCTCATGAGATCGGCCAGAGCATCGCCCTGAATGCAAATTGGATGATTGAAAATTGGCTTGATCGTCCAGGATAATCTCACGATCGTCCCGGCTGATCAATTCAAATCAGAGGAAAATCGTCCAGAGCATCGCCCTGAATTCAAGCTGTCTGATCCAGATCGTCCAGCACATCGCCCTGAATTTGAGCTGACCAATATTTATCGTCCAAGAGTAACTAAGGTTTTTGATTAGATCATCCTGGTCGATCCTAAGATCGTCCTGGACGATGTGATCGTATCAATCATCCTTAATTACTTTCTTGATTCCTGGATTAATTTAGGCATAATTATGTGATATCGTCCAGGCCGATCTTACGATTGTCCTGGCTGATTTCCAAAAATAAATGAAAGTGCTCAGATGACATTAGAAAGTGCACTGATACCACTTGAAAGTTTGTTAGAGATGTTAAGCCCTATAGAACTGGCCCAAAGCTAATTTAAAAGAGAGGTGAATTGGAAAACTTTAAAACCAAAGATAAAACTAAAACCAATATCACCACATAGAAAACCAACGATGCAAAAATTAAAGTGCGGAAGTAATAAAGAAAGAACACACCGGATTTATAGTAGTTCGGTCAAACCTTGTCTTACGTCTACTCCTTGGAGACACCCTCCAAGTATTGCACTAAAATCGTGACTCTCCTTTAGCCCCCACAGCTAGGCGGAGAAGCCCTTACAAAATCACTTCCACCTCTCCCGGTGCGGCGGAGTTGCCGGGTCCTATGAGACCAAAGAGACTTCTTCTTTGGTGAACTTACCTCGAGACAAGCCTTGAATCCGATGGTACTAAGGTGCGAGTTCGCCGGAGCAACCGTGTGGAACCCCCTCCATACTCCCTTGAGTCCCCCCTCACAGGATCTTCTCCCTCTCTCAAACTCCACCATTTCCTCTCTCCCTTTCAAGCTCTCTCTTCAAGTTTCCCCCACAAGAACGAAGCTACAATGGCTTCCAAAGACACTTACAAAGTGCCTTGCCATTGCTTAAAAAGAAGCTCTCAAAACGAGCTCATTAATGTAAGTTGCTGCCATTATCGTCCATGACGATAGCCAAATCGTCATGACCGATTAGTTCAAATATGAGGAAAATCATCCTAAATATCGCCCTGAAATGAAGCTGGACGATGTCTAATCGTCCCAGATGATCATGAGATCGGCCTGGACAAAATCCCCATTAATTACTTCCCAAAACTGCCTGAGAAATTTTGGAAAAATTGACCTGGATCGGCCAGGACGATATTTTATAGTCCAGGCCGATATACCAGGACGATATCCAAAAATAAGATTTTCCTAAGTAGATATGGCGGCAGATTCTTGCTGAATTGAGCCGATCATCCTGGCCGATACAAAATCATCCAGGACGATGTGTTTTGCAAAAAGATGGCTTCTTTAATGAGGATGCCTTAATTAGGGTTTCTATTTTTGTCAGATCATCCAGGACGATATAAATATTGTCCCGGACGATGTTACAAAAAATAGAAATCTTTTAGGGCACAACAGAAAATCTTTCAAGTTACAAATCATTAGATACCACACCAAATACAACAGACTCAAGAAAGGAAAAAGATTACAAACTGACATAGACCTAGTCTACCCAATCTTGAGCTGGTTCCAGATTGCAGTCTAATCGCGTGGACCTGAAACGTTAGCACATAAGACAATCGTAGAGAAATAAGGAATGTTTGTTATCATCAAAATCATATATCCACAACAATACAGAATACCTAAATTGATTATGTCGGCAAATTTTTTCTGTATTAAGCCTATCATCCTGGTCAATACAAGTATCGGCCAGGCCGATCAGTTAATTACGGCTGCCTTAATAAGAAATCTTGTTTAGAACTTCTATTTTAAACTCGATCGTCCAGGCCGATAATAATATCGTCTTGGCCGATGTGAGTAAAAATAGAGATTCTAAAACTCTCAAGTGTGTGTGTAAGGTTACTTAATATCAGTCACTTCAAACATTTATAATTGACTCAAGAAAAGAAAAAAGGAAGATTACAAACTGATTCAACCCTAATCTACTCAATCTGTAGCTGATTCTAATTTTCGTCCGATCTTTGGGTCCTAAAAAGTCAATAGAGAAAAAGGTAGTTGTAGTGAAATAAGATTTATTTGCTATCATCAAAATCATAATCAAAAACAGGTTTGTAATAATCTCCCCCTTTTTGATGATGACAAACATATCAAAAATTAATTCTAAAACAATAATACAAAAACTAAACAAGCTTTTAAATTTTTACCAGAACAAGTACAAACATACTACTCCCCCTTTTGACATCTTAAAAAGGAGAAGGAAACTTCAAACTAAAGCAACCAACTAAAAGAATATATTGAAAGAGCTGTTTGAGTAGCAAGGAGGCTGAAGGTCGTGACAAGCAGGGTATTGAAGATTGTATTTGGTTTCAAAAATATAGGCTATGAGATGTCCTAAAGCAAGGTTGGGTTTTCTCCTATGGCTTGTATCGTGAATAATTATTAAATGATCAATGTATCGAAAGATTAGATCAGTAGCATTAAATTCTCTTCTGGCTATGATGAAAAAGGTAGTCAGAGAAAGTAGGGGAGTGATGTGGACTCGGTCCCTGGCTTTTGCAATAATGGAGGTGTGAAGGACATGTTGAATTGTCCTAGCATCTTTGACTAAAGAGCTAGTCTCTCCAACATAAAAGGGTGTGTTGGTCTGGCGAAGAAAATGGTTTTTCGTGGACCAGTCAAAATCAGGATATGAAATAATTATATACAGTTTATCCCAGGTGGTAGATAGTTGCAATAGTTCAGCACAGTCCTGATATGTGATCTTGACCAGGCGTTGATTCATATAGGGGGCTAGGACTGTAAAAGTAGAATTTATACGAAGCTTTGCATAAAATTCTAACAGAAGTTTTGAGAAAAAAGGGGCAGCGAGGGTAAGAATGAAACATAGAGAAGTGTGAGGAAAGAGATCCATTACCGGATATGAAAGGTGGGCAGGATTGATGGTTCAAGAAAGGGTGATGCCACATTCTTTGTAACGACAATAAGCTGCTTGATCCTCTACTTCCCTGAATTGAGGGTCCAAATTGGCCCTTGAGAAACTTCCAGAAGCTTGTCGGACTAGCTTCCCACCAGCCATAGCAAGAAATCAGTAAGTAAACACAAGAGAAGAAGAAGGTTGAGGTGAAAACAATGGCTGGAATGCACTGTATTTAAAGAAACGGCCATATCATCCAGGACGATCGTAGAATCGTCCTAGACAATTTGGTTCAATTATTGCGTACAGACTGATTGGTCAAAAAGGCGATCTGATCAACCGGGCTGATTAGATATCGACCAGAACGATTAGACACAGGCGATCGTCCCGAGGAGTCAAGCCGGACGACCGTTGAAAAAGTAGATCATCCGGGCCGATTAGGTGTATCGTCAAGGACGATGCACAATAATTAATCTTACCGACCGAAGTTAAAACATTTTAAATTTGTGCCACGTGTATCATCCAGGATGAATAGTGGATCGCCCAGAATGATTGTTCAATAATGGATCGTCCAGAGCCAATTTTAAGGATTTAAACGTACTGACATGTGGATCATCTAGGACGATTTAGTGTATCGGCCAGGACGATGACCATAAATGTATCGTCTAGGATGAAAATTGTATCAGCCAAGATGATCAAAAAAGATTATAATAGAGTTCGATCATATCAGCCAGGATGATAAGGGATCGTCCGAGACGATGAGTTACAAAAAGCTCAAAAAAAGGTTCAGCAGATAGAATTTTGAAGAGAAATTTTCCTATCGACCAGGACGATATAGGTATCGGCCAGGATGATGTGACAAGAATTTGAAAATCAAGGAAAAGATGGAGATGATCAGAGAAAACCCCAAACGAAAATGAATACAAACCAAAAAATAACAAAAACAGAAAAAAAAAAAAAGAAAAAAAAAGAAATGAAGTTTTTGGTTTTTATTTTTTTTTTAGCAAAGCAAGCATATGACAAATTTTCCAAATAATTAAATTTTAAAGATTTGAAAGAACAATGAGTTAACCATGTCACAATCTAAAAACGGTAGAAAATTTGATCCTGTTTACCCTAGCTCGGACTTCTTTCAGGATAAAAATTATCTTTTGAAAATAAGAGGTCTAACTCAGAATAAATAGGATAAAAAGAAGATCCGTTCAAAACTTGGTTACAAACAAAATATCTTATAAAATAGTATACCAAAGAAATTTGTCTCTATCATGAAATTTGAAATCAAGTCTTTGAAAATATAAAATAACCAATGAGTCCTTCTAAGTTTTAAAAGTTTTGAAAAGAGAGGATAGCTTGCATTTAGTGGGCTCATTTTATTCCTCTTGTCATTTTGATTGGCTCTTTGAACATCTTTTGATTTTTGATATACTTTCGTGTATATAACTTTCTTTTCAATTTGGCGTCATAGGCCTCTTCCCCCTTTTTTAAAAAAAAAAAATTTTTGCAAGCTAAAAAACTCTTTAAAAAACCCTTTAAAAAGGTTCTTAGTTGTGATTATATCTTCTAGATATTAGAGAAGAGGAGTTCTCTTTCTAACATAGAGAAGAACAAGCCATAAAACGAAAATCAAAGTCTTATGGTAAGTGCAACGACAAGATTTCAATTAACTTGAAAGATATATAAGAACTTTGGATCATATATATAAGATAGACTATTGTAGTAAGAAAAATATCTTAATTTCAAAAACCATTTGTTAAAATGAGATAGACTTTTGTTTAGAAAAGAAAACTATATCATCAAAAGAGGTTAGAGGGAGGGAAACCATCAACGGTGTTTTCTCTCTTTAACCGATTTAGAGATGCTAATCATTGGCCATAAATCTCCAAAGTTTATGAAAAAGGAAAAATCATCATAAAGAAAACAAAAGTAAAAATGACTAGAACAACAAAACAAAAACTATCACAAAAACAAAACATAGCAATACTCAAAATGCAATTCAAGAATTTGTTAAGCAGTAAATTTAAGCAATTATGAGTTGTGAGCCTCCGTTTGTCCAAGTATCATATGCTCTCACGAGGTCTTTGGTGAGAGCAATCCTGCAAGAATCAATAGCTGTCAGACTTAGGAACCCAAATAGGTTTGGGTCTCTTCTCATAAAAAGTAGAGTGTAATGCATGTGTGCTATGCTGTGATTTATGCAATTTTGATCTCCACACCCAATGTGTACTACGGTGAACAGTGCAAGTGTGTGAGATGTGTCCTAGCATGACACATGAAAAACATCTAACTCCAGGAAAAGAATTTCTTAAATGACTTAGGTTATAATGCCTCTTCCTAGGTTTTAGCTTTGGATTCAAAGTGAGAGTCTTCAAATTTCCCTTAAGTGAGTCCAAATCATTTTTAAGCATCAAGTTATTATTTTTTAAGATATCATTATCAACCCTCAAATCTTTTTCTATCTCTTTAGATTTCTTAAAATCAGATTTAAGTGAGGTGTGTGAAACTTTTAATGCATCATGCTCATCAATTAATTCCAAATGCTTTTTATTTAAATCATCAAATTCATCAAGTAGAGCCATGTGATTTGAATCAATCGTAGAATGATGTTTGAGAATAATTTCATATTCTTTTTGTAAATTCAAAAGCTCTAACTTTAAACTAGCATGAGTCTTCTTGAATTTTTTGTATGATGCATGAATTTTCTCACAAATTCAAATAATTGATCATAAGTTAGTTTACATACCTCTTCATCATCGCTTTGCTCAAGATGATCTTCCCCCATTAAGTACAAGTTTTTTGTCTCTTCCTCAGGTTCAGTCTCAGAGGAATCTGATGCAGATTCTGCCCAGAACGCTTTTTGAAAATTTTTCTTGTCCTTCATGAACTTCGATTTCTCCTCACTCTTTTCTTGGCTTGAGTGATCTTGAAGTGTAAAACAATCAGCTTTCAAATGTCCAGGCTTTCTGCATTCATAACAAACAACATCACAAGATCCGTTAGAATGTTTGTTATCCTTACATTTTCTCCAGTTTTGATGATGCTTTTGCTTCTTCCATAGAAAGATTTTGAATTGCTTTGTGATAAAGGCAATTTCATCGCTCTCAGACCCGAAAGAATCAGAGTCAGATTTGTGTGCCTTTAGTGCCATCATTTTCTCTTTCTTTTTCTCACCTGCATCAAGATTTCTTTGAGTCACCCTTGCTCGTAAGCAATGAGTGAGCCAAGTAAGTTGTCAATCGAATATGTGTTCAAATACTTAGATTCAGTTATAGCAGTGATTTTAGCATCAAAAGAGGAAGGCAAGCATCGTAAAATCTTATTTACTTTTTCAAAGTTTGAAAGTTCTCTTCCTAAGGCATGCAAAGAAGTAAAAATCTGAGTAAATCTCATATACATTTTAGAAATTGATTCATGAGGTTTCATACGAAAAAGTTCATAGTCATGCAAGAGAATATTCAAACGGGATTGTTTAACTTCATTAGTACCTTCATAAGTGATACACAATTTATCCTAAATTTCTTTACCAGTTTTGCAAGTGGAAACACGCATGTAGTCTTCTGATTTTAAAGCACTGAAAAAGCAATTAAGACATTTTGCATTCAATTCAGTCAAATCCCTATCATCTAAAGTTCATTCAGTAAAAGGAAGTGGAACAGAAATGTTGTTAAGTTTACCAATTGGAGGTGTGTAACCATCCGTAATAAGCATCCACATGCGATAATCAGTAGATTATAAAAACGTAAACATGCGAGTTTTCCAAAAATCAAATGGGATAATATCAAATAGAGGTGGTCGGGTAATAGAGTACCCTTCCGGTGTATTACGATTCCCAAAGTTAGCCATCGATCAAAATTTAAAAAAAATTCAAACTTAGTTTTTATGAATCCCGCTCTGATACCACTTGAAAGTTCGTTAGGGATGTTAAGCCCTATAGAACTGGCCCAAGGGTAACCAAGAGGGGGGAAGAATTGGTATTTAAAAATTTTCTTTAAGCAAAGCATGAATACAAACCAAATCACCACAAAAATAAGTGCGGAAGTAAATAAATGTGGAAGTAGTAAAAAATAAGAACACAAGGGTTTATAGTGGTTCGGTCAACTCGACCTACGTCCACTCCTCGGAGGCGCCCTTCGAGTATTACACTATAAACGTGACTCTCATTTAGCCCCCACAGCTAGGTGGAGAAGCCTTTACAAACACCTCTTTTTGCCACACCCGACAAGTCAGAGAACCTTTCTCCTTTTGCTTCCTCCTGAAGCAGGCAGAGAACCTCAATCACTTGCTGAAACTTATCTCTCCCAACCCTTCCAAGGATAAGAGACTCTAGGGAAGAAGAAGTGGAATAATGCTTGGAGCAATCCTTATTAATCCCCTCACAAGATCCTCTCTCTCTCTCTCCCTCTCTCTCTCTCTCTCTCTCCTTTAGATTTTCTCAGGTCAAGACAGCAGCCAAGGATATTCAAAAATATTGAACAAGAGCTCTTAAATAGAAGAGCTTCAAAGGAGCTCATTAATTGCAAGTTACCGACTATATCATCCAGGACGATATAGAAATCGTCCTAGCCGATCAGTACAAATCCCTTAAGATCGGCCAGAGCATCGCCCTGAATGCAAACTGGATGATTAAAAATTGACTTGATCATCCAAGATGATCTCACGCTCGTCCCGACCGATCAATTCAAATCAGAGCAAAATTATCTAGAGCATTGCCCTGAATTCAAGCTGTCCGATCCAGATCGTCCAGCACATCGCCCTGAATTTGTGCTGCCCGATATTTATCGTCCAAGAGTAACTAAGGTTTTTGAATAGATCATCCTGGTTGATCCTGAGATCGTCCAGGGTGATGTGATCGTATCAATCATCCTTAATCACTTCCTTGATTTCTAGATTAATTTAAGTATAATTGTGTGATATCGTCCATGCCGATCTTACGATCGTCCTGACCGATTTTTAAAAATACATAAAACCTAAATTGATTATGTCGGCAAATTTTTTCTGTACAGTTAATTACGGTTGTCTTAACAAGAAATCCTGTTTAGAACTTCTGTTTTAAACTCGATCGTCTAGGCCGATAATAATATCGTCTTGGCCGATGTGAGTAAAAATAGAGATTCTAAAACTCTCAAGTGTGTGTCTGTGTGTGTGGGGGGGGGGTTACTTAACATCAGTCACTTCAAACATTTACAATTGACTCAAGAAAAGGAAAAAGAAAGATTACAGATTGACTCAACCCTAATCTACCCAATCTGTAGCTGATTCTGATTTCCGCCCGATCTTTGGGTCCTGAAAAGTCAATAGAGAAAAAGACAGTTTTAGTGAAACAAGATTTGTTCGCTATCATCAAGATCATAATCAAAAATAGGTTTGTAACACCGACCTCTTCCACACATGTTAACATCATTGAGCAGTATTCTGACATACAACCTCAGATAGGTCATACATCCATAGTGAATTCTCATAACCTCTTTTACAGAAATCAGCATCATCGTGCAATATTCTGAGTGAACAAAATTCTCTCTAAAGAAGATCTCATGAAAGCAATTGATTGATAAAATCACCACCAATATGAAGACCTTAGTAGTCTAATAGTGCCTCTAAAAATATGGGGGGCAATGTATCGAAGCATACCTCAAAGATGTAAATTATAATCAGCTTGCTCCAAAGGACAAGTTCTCAACTTCATATATAATATCAATGGAATTACATAAATTTAGATTCAGATGTACATTTCTTCTCACTAGAAGTTAAAATAAAAAAGTACATTGGCATCAACTATACAAGTTACAATCATCAAACAACTTCAAGACAGTCAAATATCCTTAGTGGATTTATAAGAATTCTTCTCTACAGCACACAAGCATCTGTTACAATTTCTTCTTTCAAGAAAGATTACAATTTGGTCTTCATCAAGCCTCAACTCAATTGACGCTATTAGTGTGTCTCTAGAATGCTGACAGTGTACCCCACTTCTTAAGGGATATCTGATGTCTGTATATTTCAATATAGGTTCATATTGCCTTAGCAAAATGCCATTGGACTCCTGCCATCATCGATCATTCATCTGATATCTGCAGGTGATCCTTCACTTCATATCATCCATCATTGGTTTCTCTCTCGATTGCTACTTGCAGCACATCCTAGAACTCTCTTCTTAAGCTCTACACTCGATTGTTGACTGCTAATGGGCTTCAACTCGATCGTCTATCGCCAACAGATTTCCACTCAAATGGCGTAGAAATTCACCCCGTCTACCCATCCTTCTGGTTCTCCTCCCAGACATTATTATCGTCATATCTTCTCAAATCACCCTTGCATGTAAGTAATAATTAATCTTCTTTTGTCAAAAAACATCTTTTAAGAAGATAGCTTCTCATCACAACTCCTTCTACACAAGAGATGGACACTGAAGTTTGATAGGGGAATGCATCCTATCTACGATAGTGGAATGCCTCCAATGTAAGAAAAAGACCATAAGAGAAGAAAATAAATGACTACAAAAATTCTAACTTCTACACACTGAGAGGGGCCCTGAATTTTATTAGGGGATGCCGCTTACAACAAATAGGGGAATGCCTCAACTGTAAGAAAGTTAGAACAATACAAGAGAAAGAAAAAGAAATAACTCCAAAAAGTTTAACTTCTATACAAGAGGAGGGGCGCCAATTTACGTAGGGAAAGTCAACTACGAAAAATGGCGGAAAGCTTCCACTGCCAGAAAGCCAGGAGAAGAAAAAAAGAGAAGAAATTCTAACTTCTGTACAAGAGGAGGGGCACTGAGTCAAGTAGGGAAAGTCGCCTACTGAAAATCAACAAAAAAATCTCAACCGTTAGAAAGAAAGAAGGAGATAAGAAGAAGGTGCAAGTTTCCCCTGGCCCTCGTTTTTGGGAGGAAGAGAGAAGTTTCTGGATTTTCAAAAAAATTTAAATTTTTCAAAATTATTTTTTTCTAATTTTTTAGATTTTTTTTGGGTTTTTTTAGGAATTCTTTGAAATTTTCGTGGGCCCCACTCAAATAAAAAAATTTAAATTAAGCCTAACCGTGCGGACCCGCATGGCTAACCGTGCGGTCCCGCGCGGCTAACTGCACGATCCAGCGCGTGCCGCCGCCGTCTATAGTTGGAATGTAAAAATGAATTGTGTTAGTTTCCAAATAGCATTTGTGTTACAATTCGTTCAATATAAGCGGTAAAAATGGTATTTATAGCATTACTCTATGAGGAATATTTGAAAAAAAAGACATTTGAGAAGCATTCTTAGTATAATTTGATAAAATGGTTTATAGGAGTGTTAAATAGATTTATTTGATTTATATTATAATAATGAATGTGAAGTTATGTAGCTCATGTTTTTCTTTTGAAAGAGAATAGAGTTCACTTTATTCTTCCTTCCCTTAAGTACCTTGAATCGACTTTGCCTATTTTATGTTCAGTTGTATATATATGTGTGCCTATTTACAAGTTACTTCATGATCGATTTGGAAAAGTTCACACGTTTCTATGGTTTTGACCAAGCTATGAGTGGTGGCTATATATAAACCATTCAAGTAGTTGGCATTCAAATAGCCACATAGGTGCATGCTTATATTTATTTCATTAACATGATTTGAAAATCTCTCGTGGTCGTGTTCCAAGTCATATATATGTTTTGAATCTCAAAAGCACATGCGGTTTTCTTCAGCATATAATTTATTTGATTCATAGTTTATGTCAATGATATAGTGGAGGTGGGCTCCCATAGCATTATTAAACTATATATTCATTATTTTCACGCAAATATAATTAAATACTCTCATATACAATGCTTCTGGAACTTTATAGAGATCCTTATATGCATGTCTTTGAAGTCGTTAGTGATGTTGTTAGTGTTCATTTTTTCTTCTTGTTCCTTGAATGATTTTTGCGAATTCGTTAATTATAGTGGGCATTTCCTTTAAGCATTTATATAATAATTTAGAGTAAGATATACATGCTTATGTTGACACTTCTTTAATGATTTACAATTCATAAGATTGTTGATCATATATAAACTTATTTATAATAAAATTAACCACCAAATGATTCATAAATTATTAAATTATGCATTATTGGTAAGAAATAAGATTGTGAAAATTAAACCCAAAAAAATTAAAAGGTTCAAATTTTAATATTTATATTAAAGTTGTATAGCAGGTTGAACAAAATAATTTAATAAATATTAAAAATATTTAAATAAGATCTGAATGATATAATAATAATATAATAATTATATAAATATTTAACCTAGTGACTAAAAAATAAATAGAATTCATAAAAAGTAATTTAATTAACAATAATTCTTACATTTAATTTTTAATCTAAACTTAATTTACAATTAAACGTATAATTTAATTTAATTTTGTACTAATTTATTTTATATTTTTTGATAAAATTTATACATTTAAAATATGTAATAAAATTACATTTTGAAATCATATACATAAATCATTGATGCTTGTAATAAATATATAATTTTTTTTTAGTGTATAATTAAATATATAAAAAGTAAAATAGACAAAAAACCTAAATATAATCAACTAAAAAAATAAATATAATTCATATTATAAAAATTATTTAAAAAAATATATACATGTTGCAAATATAAACACTTCAACATGGATATTTTCCAACATCATTTGAAAAATTTTACTTTTTATGATTTACATAGCTTTTCGAATTAGAATACATTACCAACTAAGATTGAGTGGTAGTGCATTATTATAATATTAAAGTATTATTTTTTTAATAAATCATAATTGTTTATATTTAAAACTCATTTAGAAGTTATAATATACTAAAGTTATTTTAATTTATTAAGTTTGATATTATATTTTTAACTAAAATTATTAAATTATTTAAATATAAAAGAGTTTGAATTGGTTAATTTTAAAAATCGGGACTAGCTCACATGTTGAGCTGGCGATTCTAGCAAGTTCTATCTGATTTGATGCAAAGATGATGAGAATATAGGTCTCTTGCATTGCCTAAGAGCTGCCCTCAAATTCTATGTTGGGCGACATCAAAGTCGTCCTATTAGTAGCCTTCTTGTTGACCCTTCACCTTGCTCTTCACCAAAGGAAATCTTCTTGGAAGCCCTCGCATTAGAGCCCATAACTCGACAAGGTTTTCTCTCTCATGACATGCAAGCTTTTAAATCACCAAAGAAAATGAGTAAAGCTCTCTCAATGCAAATCCTCGTCTTTTAAAGAGCAAAGTGAAAAGTGGAATCACATCATCATCATTGTGAAGTCAATGTAGCCCACTGAGACTACAATAAAAACAATATAGTAACTCTACATTTTCTTTCATACTTCAGATTTGGGCTGAATGAATTGAGGAACTAAATCAATACTCATATATGCCATTAAGAGCTCACAACAGGAACTCACTTCATCATTCAAAAGGTGCTACTTACCTAGAGCCTATAAGATAACTTACCTAAAATAATCAATAGATCCTACATATCAGCCAGGCGCAATTCATCCATCTTGATAAGGAACTTGCCCCGTACAGGCTGAGCAAAAAATTCCTCACCAAGTTAACAACTCGATAGTCACCACGTGCCTCAAAACTTTCCTTAGTCTCTCGCCCTCACCTAGATGGGTCATATATTCTAATACAAAGCTCACAAAGCTCAGATACGAAAAAGGCCTATTCATAGAATACTTAGTTCATCTTAGAGATACAATCCAACTTGAGGCCTCTCCATTTTCTTAACAACGTCTTACTTGCCTCTTTCTCTCCTCTTAGGAGATCAAAGGTCTCTCACATAAGTTGTTGACAACATCAACAACCTGCTAGTCTTGGTTCAATTGTTGCGGGTCGAATTATCTCAATGGTTTCCCATAAACTCTCCCAAACATGCTCATCTACTCGATATTGTTGACCTCACTTAGAGAAAACTCATTGAAGCCCTTCTAACCTTTCCATCCTTAGAGAAATCAGAAGTTGATACATGTATAGATTAGTATATAAAGCGTTGTATATATATATATATATATATATATATATATATATATATATATATATATATATATATATATATATATATATATATATATATATATATATATATATATATATATATATATATATATATATAATGTAATCTTCTATGTAGCCCAGAAAATCCTATAAACTAGATCATTTGATTATGTAGCATGCCTATTAATAATATAGAGTGTAATCCATGAACATATCTATATCTAGAAGTTGCAAATCTCAAAAATCATAACTTTAGTATGCAAAATGGCCCTATTACTTAGAGACATTTGGACCAATTAAGACAAACTCACAAAGAATTCACATACACAAGCTTTGAACCTAAGACCTTTGATTGGTAATCAAAGCTTCCAACAAACATATCATGATGAGTTATGTAGGAAAATAATTCTTAATACAAATATAATTATGGCCACACATTTTAAAGTGTAAGATGGTATATACATTACCTAATCATTTTATATTTTAATTGCTTCTCTGTTGTTGTAATTGAAGAAATATGAAGGTAAATCTTCTTCAAACCTGCAATAAAGGTTAGAGTGGAGGAGTCACAGCAAAGAAAATTTTAGATAATCTCTTCATCATTGATCTGATGTCCATTGTTTACTTCAATGCTGATATATAGACTATGTGTATAGATGTGTAGGGCTGATATGCCTTGTGGTTTGTTATGAATGAATGGTGATTAGGTGATGGGTTTGTTGTTGTTAGAGAGTGTGGGTGTGATAGTGGAGAGCTGTACTATTACTTCCCCAAAAAGTGATGAGTCAAATTGAACCTTCAATTTGGAGTGCAGCTGCTAAAATCTTTTGGTGGATAGTGGCTTGGTGAAGATGTCCACAAGTTGGTTAAGAGTGCTGATTGAAGTGAGTCTGATTTGCTTAGCTTGAATGTGATTTCATATGAAATGATGAGCTATTTCAATATGTTTGGTCTTAGTATGAAGCACCGAATTGTTTTCAATGGCTATAACGTACATGTTTTTGCAGTAGAGTGTGGTTGGTGTATTTGTGGGAATGTTAAAGTCATTAAGTAGTTGGCGAAGCCAATGAATATCTACAGTAGCAGCTGCAATAGCTATGTACTCAGCTTCTTCTGAGGATCAAGCCACCGTATGTTGTTTCTTTATAGTTCAGGAGATAAGTATGGATATTAAGAAAAAGCAGTAACTGGAGGTTGACCGTCTAGTGACTAGAGCACTTGCCCAATCGGCATCTGACATGGACATGAGCTAAAGGTTATTGGAGCATATGGGAAGACCAAAATGAGATGTTCCTTGGATGTAATGTAATAACCGTTTTAGGTGACAGAAGTGTGACTATTGTGGAGCATGCATATGTTGGCATAGAACATTAACAGAATAGGCTATGTCAAGTCTAGTTATGGTGAGGTATTGAAGGGATCCTGTGAGTAGTTTGTAAATAAGAGGTTTGTGGAGGATGGGTTAGAAGAAGGTATATGTGGTGGGTTTGGTGGAATTAAGATTAGAAATGGGTTTGCAGGAATTGAGGCCAGCTTGTTGAAGAATTGACTTGGTGTAGTGAGCTTAAAAAAGGATGTAAGAGCTGGAGTGCATTTGAATTTAATTACTTAAAAATTTATGGGCTGTTCCTAGGTATTTCATAGTGAATTGTTTACTGATTTGAAAAATAAACTTTAAGATAGCTTCTTGGTTATTACCAGTTAGTAGAATGTAGTCAATATAATAAGAAGATAGATTTGGATGTCAGTTTTGGAGAAGATTAAAAGATATTGATCCGATTGACTATGGTGGAAACCTTGAGAGAGAAGATATTTGGAAGAACTTATCAAATCATTGTCTTGTAGCTTGCTTGAGGCCATAGATGTCCTTTTTTAGGAGACAAGCATGAATAGGAGGTTGATTCTCCTCAAAGCCTAGAGGATGGGTCATGTACACTATTTTTATGTAGATCACCATGAAGAAAGGCATAGCTACATCCATTTGATGTACTGGCCATTTGTGATGGAGAGTAATAAGGAAAAAGACTCAAATTGTTGGCATTTTGGCTACAGGACTAAAGGTGCTATGGTAGTCAAGGCCTTTTCTTAACGATGACCCTGCACCACAAGGTGGGCTTTATGGAAAGCAATAGTTCCATTTGAATGGTATTTGGTATGGTATATCCAGCAACATCCAAGGATATTTGCATTGGGAGGAGAAGGTACTAGTGTCCAGGTCCCTTGATGTTGTAGTGCTAGAAACTCAAAGGCCATGGCTTCACACTAATGTGGAGTTTTAACAGGTTATTAAGCTGTAGCTTGTGGAGAAAGCTAAGCAATGTTCATGGTTTAAGAGAGCCCATTTTGAATAAGGTAACCATAAATGAGGTATCAGATCAGCGAAAGTGGTGGGGGGATGTGTGATGGTGGGAGAAGGAAACGTAGTTGGCTGGGAAGAGGTAGAGTTTGTAGAGAGGGATGTGGAGAGAGATTGGCCATTTAGCATTATAGTGGGAAGGTGGTGTGGTAAAGTTGATGTTGGAATTAGGAGGGATGGGTTGATTGTTGAGGGTGAAGGTGTTGAAGGAGTGGGGGAAGAGTATGGTAGTGCAGAGATGGGGAATTAGTCCTCGTCGAAGATAATATGCCTTGATTTAATGATTTCATTGGTGGATAGGTTGAAACATTTGTAGCCTTTGTGGGATTCATAGTAACAAAGGAAAAGGAACTATGGAGCTCGGGGGGCAAGCTTATGGCGTTGAGAAAGTGGTATCCAGGGATAACATGCACATCCAAATGTTTTGAGGTGTGAGTAGTTTAGTTTTTTATTGTAGAGGAGCTGAAATGGTGATTTGTTTTATAGAGTCACTTAAGGCATTCGGTTGATGAGATGAATAGTTGTGTCAGCTACATCAAGCTAGAAATGATATGGAAGATGTGTTGTATGCAATAATGTTCTGGTTGTTTCAATGAGGTGATTATTTTTATGTTCTGCTGTCCCATTTTGATATCGGGTATAGGGATATGATATTTATTGGTGTATGCTATAGACCTCCAAAAGGGATCTGCTACGGAGTGCAAGGGTATATGATCGCACCATCTCGAAGGATCGAAATGATCGCAGGCCTTCGTGCTCTTCTCAAGCAGGAAAATGGAAGGGCAGATTAGATCATACATATGATTAACCATTAAGGATAGTGACTCTTATCAATGCACCCGAATGGATAATAATATAAATGAACTGATCAAAATAATGGGTTTCCCCCACCCAATATATCAGCTCAAGTGTGGTTTATTTGATGGTGGAGTTCTGTTTTTTACAGGCCCAAGCCCCCGTGGTTAGTTACATCTCATGTTGCAGTCTAAAATTACTCTTGATTAAAGATCTGATATTATTCTTTTCAAATAAAGGAATTGGCACAAAGAGTGGAGATTAGGAAATCCTACTCAAAGGGAAAGAAAAGGTTCAAGTTGGCTTTGTCAACATGCATGGTTTATACCAACATATGGAATGACTAAGGCACTTAATAGATTAGAGGAGAAGAAATTGTGCTCTCAAAGTATGCAGAGGGGAAAGATGGAAGTGGCATCATCCACATGATACAGATGAGTAGGATTTATAGTCCCTGAAGAAAAGGAACTTACCCACCAATTAGGCATACTACGAGACACCCGATGTAGTAGCTTTGAACTATAAATCTAAGGTGGGTTTAGTGTTCTACACCCAACACTAGCACCCGTATCATAACTAATGCATCCTTGGCTTACATCATGCCTACAAAGAAAAGCCAGCTAACCACCTAGGCATAAAAAATCCATGTTATATAGTCTCTATGAAAAATAGGTAGGTAGTTCAGTCTTTTGGAAGTAAGGCCGACATCTAGAGTGTTTCCTTGCTAGCCATGGACTTATATAGGGTGAATGCTCCTAGAACTAATGAAATTAAAGTTTTGATTAAATTAGTTTATAATGTAATGCATGCTAATTGAAATGTTCTAAATCAAAGATGCATAGAACTTTAAAAAGGCTTATATAATATAAGTTTTATAAATGACTGGGCTTTCCTAGGTCCATCACATCATCCTCACAGGTTAGATTATCCGGACTCTACCCGAAGGAGGGGAAGTATCTTATAGCAAGGAAGAAGAGAATACATTAATATGCATGCGACCCCAGACAATTTTGGTTATTCCCTAGGTCGTTAGATTTCTATAGTATTTAATTCCTAAAATATTATTTTTTAATTATGAGTAGAAAAAGTTTTTAGTCTTTAAAGATACTAGTCAAATCAAGCCAAGAACATGCAAGAAAGAAACCTAAGAAAAATAAGCAAGTTCTTCTATACAATAAATGTAAACAAATCAATATAAATCTGAAAACCCCTCATAATTTTATTTTTTAAGAACAGTTAGTCTGTAGGAACTGACCTTAGTACTGGACGAACTGAAAAAATTGTGAAAATTTGTATGGTTAGTACGAATGAACTGCCTGTATGAACTTTGTAAAATGCAGGTTCGTCGGAACGAACAGAACAAATTTTTGACCAAGAGCATCGTCCAGGGATGAAATTAATTATTGTTTATATGCTCGTGTCCAGAGAGCTTCATCCCGAAATGTATTTGGAACATCGTCTGGACAAACGTACAGATCTTTTCTCTATTTATGGACTGTATGAGATATTTTAAAGAGAGAGAAAATTAGGAGAGAGAAAGAGAAGAGGAAAGGCTTTGTTTCGAAGACCGCGGAGCGATTTTCATCTATCGACACAGTTGGAAGAATTATTTGTCTCACAGTAAGGAATCTAAATCCTTTTTCTGATTTCAAAGATGTCGTGTTTTGATATTTTTCTACTCAGTTTTGTGTTTCCGTTACTGAATTTCTTGCATATCTTTGTATTGACGAAACTTTTACCGCATAACTTTTGGTATGTTATAGAAATAATGATTTTGCATGATTTGAGTATTTTCTGAAAAGTTTTCACTGGATATTTTGAATTATGTGGAATTTGTATCGAATAAAAACTTATCTGGATTTTGAAAAATATTGCTTCAGTATAAGTAAAGTCTTGAAATGATGTTTTATCCGATTTCTAGTCATTTGATAATTTTTTGAAACTGTGTATTTTTATCTTGTTTGGGATTTCTGTTGACTGTATGATGTTTTAAGGATTTTCTTCCATTAAGTTAAATCAAGTTTATTGATTACAATGTATTAATGAGATGTATACGAATGTGGATATATGATTGAAATTACTATTATATTACTGAAAGACATGTAAAGATTGGTTGAACCATTGGTTGGAGATTGATTGACCTGTACATGATGGTGGGCCGACGGGCTTTCCTTTAAAAAGGGTTTAGTGTTATCCTCTATTGATCACATGATATAACGATTAGGAGTCGAGATTATGCCGATGGGCGGCCGACGGGCAAAGAGTGATGACTCTATTATTAAGCCAACAGATACAACGATACATTGATATTAACCTTGAAAAATGCCTTAATGGCCAGTGATTGTACTTGTTATGTAAGACTACTGTACTGGAATACATGTGTAAAGTATTGTTTGTATGATTTCTTTGTGGATTTATTAATTATCGTATGAATTTATTGATATTGATGAATTTATTGATATTAAATTGATTATTGATGAACGGATTTACTAACAAATTTACGGGTTTACTGTTACTACATGATTTTATTGATATTGCATATTGTACATATCAGTGGATACAGATACTGATATGGATATTGATATTGCATTGATTCATTGATACTACGGATACTAATGTTATTGATTCATCGATATTATATATTCATTGATACCATTGATGCATTGATACATCGAATATTGATCTGCAACATGTGATACACCGAGCACGTGATATAGAATGCACATTTACTGCATTAATTTGATTTTAACTATTCTTATGATATATTGATTTGATTGTTTTATATGATTTCATACCGATTGATATTATTGACCAGAGATGATTTCTTCATTCAATGATTTGATTGATTTTATTGATACGATATTGATTTGACAAATGTTATTGATACGATACTTTTTCTCTATGGATTTGACCGATGTTTTAAGATATTATGGAATTGACTTATGTACAGATTTATTGAGCATTATGGATTTTCTACTGTTTATCGATTCTTCTACCGATGACTATGGATTTTATTGATTATGTATTGATTACTAATTTTCGTATATGCATAGATTCAATGATCATGTGCAAGTGACTGTTATTGATTTAATAGATTGGCATGCAGATTGTCTCAGTTCCATGCTTTAATTTCAGTTGTAGGTTTTTGGTGACCTGTTAGGCTTTTTGAAGCTCATTATATGAGGTTAATATTTTTAGGTTAGGGCAAGGGAGCAGGAGTGTGAGGTTGATCTAAGTTCTTCAGTTTTTTGTTCCTTTTTATTATAGTTATTCTTTTGTACTCAAGACTGGGTGGAATCATGATTATTGTGTAAATCATGAGTATTGTCAATAAACTTTTGAGAATGAATAGAAATGTTTCTATGATGATTTAAATTATAGAATTTTTATTAGACTGTTTAATACTTATTGATGACTATAGATAGCTCTGCTAGTTGATGGTTTAATGGATTAAAAGAATTATTCTTCCAAGTTAGATCTTGGGGCATCACAAATTTTGGTATCAGAGCAGTGTTATTGAAAGAATTGATTGTTACCAGAGTTGTAGGATTTGATTAAGAGTTGGGTAGAATGGGTAGTTTCAAGTTCATCATTTTGCATACATAGTTGCATGTGTGTATCATTCAGATTATACTGAACTGTGCAGGTGAAAGTTAAATGGATAATCCGAAATCAAATGTACCAAATGAGTAACACAGTGTTGCTCCAGTTTCATCAGAAAGTATGATGCAGTTGGCTACTGTTATAGCACATGTAATGGGAGATGCACAAAATAAGTTAGCTGGAAGTAAAGAAGAAGAAGTAGATAAGCATTTACAGAGATTTCATAAGTTGAAGACTCCATTATTCAAATGAGCTGTAGGACCTCAGGCTGCTGAAGATTGGATAATGAGAATAGAAAAGATCTTTGACAGCATGCAGTGTCCAAAAAGTCGAAAGGTGCCTTTAGCTGTGTTTCTGTTTGAAGGAGAAGCAGAGAGATGATGGATTGGACAGCAGAGAGAGAAATTTCAGGGGAAGACAAATACTGAGATCACTTGGGATGCGTTTACTATAGTGTTCAGGATGTGGTTTGTACCTCCATCAGCGCAATGACAAATGCAAGAAGCTTTCATCAAATTGGAACAAGGACGCAAGACAGTGATGTAGTGTGAGGCTGAGTTTACTGCACTTGCTAGGTATGCTTCTCATTTGATCCCCACTGCTGAAGAAAAATGCTATAGATTTCTGTAATGATTGAACAGAGAGTTAAGACATCCACTAGTATCGTTACGGATTCATAAGTTTTTTGAGTTGGTAGAGCCGGCTAGACTAATGAAAATTGATATGGCAACACCAGCATCGAGATATGAAGTCACCAAAAGGAGTAGAGATCAATCAAGTAGAGAAAGAGATAGAGATAAGAGAAGCCAGTATAGTGATTCGAAGGGATCTACATCGGTAGCATCTCCTGGAAGCTATATCAAGTGCATTCATTGTGGTCGACGACATGCAGGTCAGTGTTACTTATTGACGGGATAATATTTTCACTGTGGACAGCAAGGACATAGAGCAGCAAATTATCCTCAGAAGGAAATTGGAGGAGAAACTGATTATGGTACAAGATAGTTTGTATGTACTAAAAGATAGGGGACTGTCGGATCAGGAGCATATAGTGAAAGATCAACGAATAGGATGAATGATAGAGCTGTCAGTGTTAGTCAGAGGGAAATTGTTGCTCAACAATCTACTACACCTACTCAAGTGATGCCACGTGCATATAGTTTACAGCATTATGAAGATCAACCATGACCTAAAAGTTCTACTTGTAAGAAATTTATTTGACTAATTGATTGACTTCACATATTATGCATAATGAGTGACATGTGATTAAATGAACTGTATGAATGTATGATTTTCGATGGTTTTAATTTTGATTCGATTTGATTTGAGTTTTGTTTGGACGGATTTATTTTATGTCAATTTTATGATCGAACCCTTAAGGAAAATATTGAGGAAGACATTTTTCTTAAGGTGGGTAGATTGCAAAACCCCTCAGAATTTTTTTTTTAGTACTGTTAGTCTATACGAACTGACCTTAGTACGGGACGAACCAAAAAAAATTGTGAAAATCTGTATGGTTAGTACGGACTAACTACTTGTACGAACTGAGTAATGCAGGTTCGTCGGGACGAATCTGAGTTTGTCAGGGATGAATAAAACAAATTTTTGCCCGAGAGCAACGTCTAGGGACGAAATTAATTATTGTTTGTACGCCCGTGTCCAGAGAGCTTCATCCTGGGATGAATGGGGAACATCATTTGGATGAACATGCAGATCTTTTCTCTATTTATGGACCATTTGAGATATTTTGAAGAGAGAGAAAACCAGGAGAGAGAAAGAGAAGAGGAAAGGCTTAGTTTTGGAGACTGCGGAGCGATTTTCGTCCGTCGACGCAGTTGGAAGAATTGTTCGCCTCACAGTAAGGAATCTGAATCGTATTTTTAATTTAAAAGATTTCGTGTTTTGGTATTTTTCTGCTCAGTTTTGTGTTTCCATTACTGAAATTCTTTCATATCTTTGTATTGATGAAACTTTTACCGCGTAACTTTTGGTATGTTATAGAAATGATGATTTTACACGATTGGAGTGTTTTATGGAAAGTTTTCACCATATATTTTCAATTATGTGGACTTTTTATTGAATAGAAAATTATCTGGATGTTGATAAATATTACTTCAGTACAAGTAAAGTCTTGAAATGATATTTTATCCAATTTCTAGTAATTTGGTAATTTTCTTAAACTTGTATTTTGATCCTGTTTGGGATTTCTGTCGACTGTACGATATTTTAAGGATTTTCTTCCATTGAGTTAAATCATGTTTGTTGATTGCAATGTATTAAAGAGATGTATATGAATGTGGATATAAGATTGAAATTACTGTTATATTACTAAAAGATAAGTTAGGACTGGTTGAACCGTTGGTTGGAGATTGATTAATCTGTACAGGATGGTGGACCGACAAACTTTCATTTAACAAGCGTTTGGGGTTATCCACTATTGATCACGTGATATAATGATTGGGAGTCATAAGGAGATTATGCTGACGGGCGGCCGACGGGCGAAGAGTGACGACTCTATTATTGAGCCAACGTATACATTGGTATATCGATATTAACCTTGAAAAATGCCTTAATAGCCAGTGATTGTACTTGTTAAGTAAGACTACTATACTGGAGTGCATGTGTAAAGTATTGTTCATATAATTTCTTTATAGATTTATTAAGTACCGTATGAATTTATTGATATCGATGGATTTATTGATATTGAATTGATTATTGATGAATGGATTTACTAACAGATTTACGGGTTTATTGTTACTGCATGATTTTATTGATATTGCATACTGTACATGTCACTGGATACAAATATTGATATTGTATTGATTCATTAATACTACGGATACCTATGTTATTGATTCATCAATATTATAGATTTATTGATACCATTGATTCATTGATACACCGAATATCGATCTGCTACATATGATACACCGAGCACGTGATATAGTATATGCATTTACTGTATTAATTTGATTTTAACTGTTCTTACGATATATTGATTTGATATGATTTCATACTGATTGATATTATTGACCAGAGATTATTTCTTTATTAAATGATTTGATTGATATTATTGATACGACATTGATTTGACTGATATTACTGATACGATGCTTTTTCTCTATGGATTTGATCGATGTTTTAAGATATTATGGAATTGACTTATGTACTGATTTATTGAGCATTATGAATTTTTCTACTATTTACCGATTCTTCTACTGATGACTGTGGATTTTATTGATTATGCATTGATTATTGATTTTCGTATCTGCATAGATTCAATGATCATGTGCAACTGACTATTATTGATTTGACTGATTGGCATGCATATTGTTTCAGTACCGTGCTTTGATTTCAGTTGTAGGTTTTTGGTGACCTGCTGAGCTTTTTAAAGCTCATTATATGTGGTTAACATTTTTAGGTCAGGGCAAGGGAGCAGGAGTGTGAGGTTGATCTGAGTTCTTTAGGTTTTTGTTCATTTTTGTTATAGTTATTCTTTTGTACTCAGGACTGGATGGAATCATAATTATTATGTAAATCTTGAGTATTATAAATGAACTTTTGAAAATGAATAGAAATGTTTCTATGATGATTTAAATTATAGAATTTTTATTAGACTGTTTAATACTTATTGATGATTATAGATAGCTCTACTAGTTGATGGTTTATTGGATTAAAAAAATAATTTTTCCAAGTTAGATCTTTGGGCATCACAAAATCAACCCAGAGTAAACTAAGAAAGTTTATGAAAAGTGTCATATAAATACAACCCAGGGTCTGCAGAAAAGTAATGGTGGCCAAGCCCCACCGACAATAACTTGGATTCTAATTCTACTGAATGACGAAAGTCTTAAAATCAAGAAATTTCATATTTAAGTCTTTGTCTTCAGGTGGATCGTTCTCCTCCAGGTCATCTTCCTTTAGATTATCTTCCTTCGTATTGTCTCCTTCGGGCTCCGTAAGATTCGTTCTTCAGAAGGGTACCCAAATGACTAAGAAATTCCCTATGAAGGGCCTTTCTTTTCTCTTTTGGTATTGAGTGTTTGAAATACCTCACTTTTAAAGACTTTCATAACTTGATACTTATTACATCTAATTATATTTAAAAAAGAGAATCTATACTCTTATGTATGATTATCCTAAAAAGTTAAGTAAAAACATCTCAAGCAATCACATCCCAAGTAATTAATGTTTATACAAAAAAGGAAACACTCTTGACCACACTCTTTTAATTTTATAGGGAGCTAAGCAGTTTTCGAAGCATCTCTAAAAAATAGCATTAGTTTTAAAGCTGAATTATTTTGCCCCCCTTATTTTAGCACTGCATTAGTGTGGCCACTTGCATAATACTGGACTAGTAGTAAAAGTATCCCAAGCCCATGGATAATCTACCACAAAAATCACATCACAAAGAGAAAGTATAATAATAAAACAAAACATCATAACAATCACCATAACACATCAGAGCAATCAACACACATGCCACACACAAAGGTATCACATCATAGAAGCTGAAAAGGTAAAACACCGACCCTAATCTTGGAACTAGAAGTGGTTCCCTATCAAATCTATTTATGTGTAGTGGGTATGTGTGGATTTGGATTGTTCCTATGTCGGGTAGTTAATTCAAGTTGTTTCGTGTTAACATTTGTTGAAGGTCAAAAGGGAAATTTGATTAAAGCTTAAATATTAATGAATTGGGGCTCACTTTTAGTTAATTTAGTTTGTGGATCAGTTTTAGTACTTAGGGTAGTATTCTTTAAAGTTTAAGTTGAATTAGCAAGTTTTATAAAGGTCCAGGTCCTCTTACCCGCTAGGCTAATGGGGTCCTAAAGGTCATTATTAGAAACATGCTAAGTTTAAGAGTTCTAACATTTTAATAAAATATTAGGCCTTAAGGGGAGTAATTCTACTATGAGTTTTCTAGATTTGGAGTTTTTAGGCAATGTTATGAATTTTAAAAGTTTTGGGCCCTAGTTAACGAACTACGGTTGACCAAAAAGTTGAATGTTTTTTTAGGTTGGTTTCTGAAAACCTAATATTTTTAATAAAAAGTATATTTTAATTATGAAAGCATTTTAGTTTGCCGAATTTGGAATTAGTTATGAATTTTTAAATTTGGGGCAATTAATGAATTATTAAAAATTGTTTAATAAAGGGTATTTTAGGGGTTTTGATCCAAATCAACTCCAAATGGCTTGAAATCACCCCCAAAGGTCAGGAATGACCTAAAGAGATGTTTCCAAGTTCAATGAGAAAATTTAAATTTTTAATAATTTTTAATTATTTAATTTAATCAAAAAGGTAAATTTTAATTAAAATTAAATTAAGGTTCAGATTAAAGTCCAATAAAAGGGATTTTAATTATCAGAGATTAAGCATTGAATTCTAAAGAGTTTAAGGTATTATGCATAATTTTTTGAGTTAAAATGAATTAATTAGAATTTTTTGAACATGACTTAATTAAGGTTTATTAATTAAGGGGTTTTAAGGCTCTTAAAAATTCTGATAAAATTTTGAGATGTTTAGGATGGCACTAAATTTAAATTTTGAAAGTTTCATATCAATCAAGGATCTATCCTAGCTCCTAGAATTTTTATTTTTTAAAGTTTACTAGACGGGTCATTAATTGTTATCCTTAGGGTGTCGATACATTAAGTATGTTTAAATCAAGTTTGAGACTAAACCTTAGGGTAACATGAAGGTAAAATGTAGTAAAATAAAACACACCAAATCCTAGGATCTAGGAGGACCTAAGCTAAGTGCTCGTGCATATTACACATGCAAAATATGATTTTTTGGGGTAAAACTTCATGCACTTTTTATAAATTTAAATATTTTAAGGGCTAGCATGCAATTTCTTAAGTTTCCTATATGATGCATGAATTTTCGTAGAAACTTTAAGTAATTGATCGTAGGTTAGTTCACATACCTCTTCTTGGTGACACTAACCAAGATGATCGTCCGCCATTAAAAATAAGTTTGTTGTCTCCTCCTCAGCTTCAGTCTCAGAGGAGTTAAATACATAATCCACCTAGAATACCTTTTGAAACTGCTTCTTATCCTTCATGAACTTAGGTTTCTCCTCACCCTTCTCCTTACTTGAGTGAGCCTTAAGTGTAGGATAATTAGCTTTAACATGTCCTAACTTTCTGCATTCAAAACAAATCATATTAGTAAAACTTTTAGAATTTTTGATACCCTTACATTTATTCCACTTTTGATGGTGCTTTTATTTCTTCCTTAAAAAGATTTTGAATTTCCTAGTGATTAAGGCAACATCATCACTTTCAAACTCGAAAGAATCAATATCCATATTATTAGCGATTAGTGCTACAATTTTCTCCATCTTTTTCTCACCTGCATCAAGTTATCTTTGGTTCACTCCTTGCTCGTAAATAATGAGTGATCCAAGTAATTTATCAATAAAATAAGTATTCAAATCATTGGATTCAGTGATAGAAATTATCTTAGCATCAAAGGAAGAAGGCAAGCATCTCAAAATTTTATTAATTTTTTTATAGTTAGTTAGCTCTCTTTTTAAGGCATGCAGAGATGTGACAATTTGAGTAAATCTAGTATACATTTTAAATATCGATTCACTAAGTTTCAAGCAATAAAGTTCTTAGTTATGCAGTAAGATATTCAACCTAAATTATTTAACTTTATTTGTTCATTCATAAGTAATACATAATTTATACCATATTTTTTACTAGTAGTATAAGTTAAGACACATATGTAATCTTTCGATTTCAAAGCATAGAAAAAATAATTTAAACATTTCATAATAAGTTGCGCTAAATCCATATTATCAAATGTCCATTCAATAAAAGGAAGTTTAGTTTTTATTCCAATGATTTCATGTGATGGTGGTGAATAACTTTCTTTAATAAGCTTCCACATGCGATAGTCAATTGAATAAAAAATATAGACATGTGAGTTTTCTAAAAATCAAAAGGTTTAATGTCAAACAATGGTAATTGAGTAATGGAATACCCTTCCATAGTATTATGTTTATCAAATTTAACAATGAATTAAAATTCAAAAGTTTTGAAAAACTAGATTTTATGAATCTCGCTTTGATACCACTTAAATGTTTGTTAGGAATATTAAGCCCTTAGGAACTAGCTCGAGGCTAACCAAGAGGTGGGGGGGGGGGGGGGGGGGGGGGGGGGGGGGGGGGGCATAAACCAAACAATCATTCACTAGAAAATAGAGTGTAGAAATTAAAAATGCATAAACATAATAAGAAAGAGCGCACCATATTTTATAGTGGTTCGGTCAACCTTACCTACCAGTCCCCGGAGCCTCTCCTCTATGTATTGCACTAAACTTAGTGACTCTTCTTTTGCTCCCACCAAAAAGTGGAGAAGCCCATACAAAACTCTTTTCCATCAACCCTAGTAAGGTAAAAAATCCAACTCCTTACGCTTTCTCCTGAAGCAAGATGAGAACCCAACTTCTTTTGCTTTCTCCTAAAGTAGGATAAGAACCTCGATCAATTGTTGAAGTAGACCTCCTTAGAACCTCCAATGAACCTTGTATGACGATTGGAGAAGACCACTCAGATCCTTGCTTGGAGTAACCTTTGTGAAACCTATTGAAACTTGTTCACTATGAACTAGGTTGTTAAACCTAAGCTTATGTCCCAGCCACTAACCAAGAGGGGGGGTGAATTGGTATTTAAAAATTTTACCCTCTTTTAAAAATTAGAATAGAGAATTTAAATTTAGTAAATTTTATAGAAAAAATTTTTCAACCACAATTTTAAAATAGTAAAACAAAAAATTAAAAAGCAGTGAAAAAATAAAAGACACGAGATTTATAGTGGTTCGATCAAACATGACCTACATCCACTCCCCGGAGGCACCCTCCGAGTATTGCACTAATACCACTAGTGAATCTCCTTTTGCACCCACAGCAAGGTGGAGAAGCCTTTATAAAACACTCTTCCATCACTACCCGGTGCGGCAGAGAACTGTCATCCTTTTATACTCTACCTAGTGTTGGCAGAGAACCGTCCATCCTTTCATACTCTCCTATTATGGATAGAGATCCCTTCGTCCTTTCACACTCTCCTAGTGTGGGTAGAGAACCCTTCGGCTGTTCACACTCTCCTAGTGTAGGCAGAGAACCCTTCGGCTGTTCTCACCATCCGAGTATCGACAGAGAACCGGATCTCCTTGGTAGATCTTCTTCACAAGAAATCTAGATGGAAGAGAGAAAAGATTGAAGTAAACACAAATCAAAAATAAAAATTCTTACTTTTGAACACCAAGTGAAGCCTTCACACTCCAATAGGAAGAATCCTCCTTCAAACACTCTCTCACACTCTCTTCTTGACTCTTCTTTCAATAGGCATGAAGATCAGTAGGCAAAAAGATTAAGTGACAGTCTAAATTGGACTATTTATATGAAAGACAAGAAAAATTGTCTAAAAACTGCAAATTGTCAAGTGAACACGCAGTTGATCATCCCGTACGATTGTGGATCATCCTGGATGATTTTACTTAAATATATTGCAAACAAACCAAATGTATATTGGTATGAACTGAATTTGTACCCGATCATCATCCCGTACGAACAGTTATACCATAGGTCAGTTCCCAAAAATTGCAGGACGTCGTCAAAATTTGAAGAATCGGTTCACTTCGTCCTGGGACAAATATGAGTTCATCTGGACGAACTTTTTACAGAGAACATTTCATCCTGGGACGAATTTTCTTTCGTCTGGAAGACAATTTTCCAGAGAGCATTTCGTCCTGACACGAATATGAATTTCGTCTGAACGAAAATTTTCCAGAGAACATTTGGTCCTGGGATGAATTTGAGTTCGTTTGGATGAAAATTTTCCAGAGAGCATTTCATCCTGGCACGAATATGAATTTTTTTTGAATGATATTTCCAGAGGACATTTCATCCTAAGATGAATTTGAGTTTGTTTGGACAAAAATTTTCCAGAGAGCATTTCATTCTGGCATGAATATGAATGTCCTCTGAACGAAAAATTTCCAGAGGACATTTCATCTTGGGATGATTAAACATTCATCCTGGACGATCAGGGCTTAAAAAAATTTCTTTAATTCCTATTCATTCCATTGCTCTTTAGAGGGACAACTGACTTGATCATCCCGTACGAATTATGTTCATCCCGTATGATCCGTATAAATTCTTAAAGATCACCTTCAGTGTGTGTGTGTGTGTGTATGTGTTTATTTACTCAATTACAATCATTCCCTCTCAAACTTAATTCAAAGAAAAGTACAAGCTTCAAATTACAGAATATCTCATGCTGAATTTGATTTCAAGCCTTCAGTAGTCTGGAGTTCAATTTTTCTAAAATGTTAGTACACATAAGAGCAAAAATAAATCTTCCAAAAAGTGTTAGGATATATCAATACATAAAACAATAATATTTGGAATCATCAAAACTATACAAGTTACAAGAATGTAAAACATGCAAATAGCAACTCTTTTAACAATCTTCCCCTTTTTGATGATGGCAAAATAATTATTATTTGTATAATTTCAAATTCTTTGAATCTCCTAAACTCCCCCTGAATTGATGAACACGTAAAAATAAGGAGACAATTTAATCATAATTTTTTATTTTTAAAAAATTTTTCAGAGATACAAAATAAAATAAAAACACACCAAAACAAAACAAAAACACATATGAACAAATAATTTCTCCCCTTTTTGATAACAGCAAAAAGTGAAGAAGAAAAAAGACCTGAAATGTAAGCAGTCATATGAAAATCATTTGATAATTGAACCTTGAAAGTGGTTGAAATAAATTTTGCAAACAAAATCAATACATTAGGCAAATCAAAGTAATTCATAGAATTTAAGAAGAGATATAACATTGATAATAAAAAATATATATAAAAAATATGAGTCAATTTAGACCCTAAAATAGAGAAAATAATTTCAAAAAGGATAAATAGAAAATTTGTATATTTGAAATTTTAATACTGAATATAAATATACAGCAGATCAATTTGAATTAAGAGATTAAAAGATTATGGAAAGAAATAATTACCACATGTGGCGCTTTGCGCATCTTTTTCAAATTTGTGGCACATTTTTGTGCTTTTTTTTTTTACTTGTGGGCTTATTTTATGCCTCTTTTTCAACTTGCGAACCATTGCGCATTTATTTTGATTTTTGTATATTTGTACATTTTTCAAGAGTAATTTTGATCTTTCCAAAATCAATAATAAAAAATTTCAAAATTTTCTAAGTGCATAAATATTTATTGATAAGTGAAATACAAAATAAGAAAACATCACAGTTGCAATAATAATATTAAACATTAATGTAGTCTAAATAAAAGACATGAAATTGACAATCTTAATTACATCAAGTAATAAGCAATACTTAAATTTAGAAAAATTTAGATTTTCCAATGAATTTAATTTTAACTTGCATTTCAAAGTATAACACTTTTAAGATAAAAAATTATAACGATTGTCATATAGACTAACACACATTTTAAAAAAAATATTAAAGCAAAAACATGATGACTTATATTGATATCAAAATGAAAGATATTACAATCTAGGAATATGATATCAATACATCATAAGATTTAAAAAAAAAATAAAACATCTAAGGAAAAGAAAAAACATCACACTAACCTAAGCCACAAAACTAAAACAACAACTAAAGAATCACATAAAATCAAGTGCAGCTGTCACTCAGAATGATCTTGATCTAGAGGAGGAGGACGTGTAGCAATAAAGAAGTTATAGTAGTTGCTAATCATGATCATGTTGGAGTTAATACCGTCTATATGCTCCCTTATCCATCCATTATCATGCTGATACTGTGCAGCCTGCTGCTGAAGATGAGTCTCAATTTAATCAAAATGATAATCAACATGAGTCTCAAGGTGATCAAATATTTGAACCAAATCCTGATAATTTGGTTCATTTGTAGGTGCAGGTGCAGCTTCATGTTCTTCCTCAGTATCACTAATGACATGTTATTTACTTGGTTCTTTTTTATTGAAGATTGCTCTAAATGATCCATCGTTGTAGTAGAGCGGTTCTTCATAATCTAGATCAGGATGAACCAAAGCATATTTCTTCTCTAGAATATAGACAATTAGATGTCCTAAAGCGATATTCTTCTTTCTTTTATGTTCAACATGACCAATTTTAGAGAGTCCATTAAGATAATCAATTGTAAGTTGGGCTTCGTCTATAGGTTCTTTGGTCATGATCAAGAAGGTCACCATAGAAAGAAGAGGAGAAATGTTGATTCTATCACCAACTTTAGAAATTATAGAAATTCTAAGAACATGCTGGATAATACGAGCAATACGTACGAGACCGGATACTTTAGGCATATGCTCGTTAAAAATGATTCCTCTAAGCACTTTATTAATTTTAGACCATTCATATTCAATTGAGGTGATCAAGGTATGTGCTATAGCTCCCTCAATCCTTAAGTTTAGAAAGGCTCCTAAGTCAGCTTTAGTGATTTCAACTTTTCTCTTAAAGACAAAGGAACAGATAACAATATGGTTGGAGTTGAATGACATGTTTGCCAGGAAGTAGTGAAAGGTTTCTTTGTTGTTGAGATAAACTAGGGTGAGGATAAAACCAAACTGAGTTTAAGCAAACAAGTTCATCACCTGAAAGGTTACTTGCTCCTGGACAAGAATTCTAGAGGGTGTGAACTTGGTGGAGACAAACCAAGGAAAGAATTCTTCATTGGCTTTAGAAAGGAAGTTCTTAGAAGAATTCTTAGGTGGACCCTTGGCTAGAATCTTTTGATGCTTGCTAGAACTTGCCATTGATAGGATCTAAAGAAAGAAAATATTTGAAAGTGAAGTGAGAGTATGACTGTTGAGTTCAAAAGCCCATCTATGTATTAAAAAATGATTGTTCGTACAGACAAAATTTTACGTTCGTCCTGTACGAAATATATTCGTCCCGTATGAAAAAATTTTGTATGGACGAATAAATGCGTCCAAAATAAAGTGGCTTTTCGTAATCACACAATTTACGAAGCATCCTTTTGTACAAACTTTTGACCAAACTGATCGTACATACTAACATGTGTTCATCCCGGGATGATCAGAACTTATGATAGTTTTAATGCCAGTTGAAACCGTCCCCTCCATCGAACTGACATGTGTTCGTCCGGATGAACCAAAGGTTCGTATATATGTAATATAGTATTAAAAACTACCTTATCTATTTAACTATCATTCAATCGTCCCATCATTTGAACAAGTTCATCCTGGATGATCATGACGATCGTACAGACGAAGTGAAAATTAAAAACTGAAAAACTGCACAAAAGCGGTTCAAAATTTGACAGTTTGACACACTACACAATTCATCCCGTACAAAAAAATTTCGTCCCTGATGATTATCACTCAAAATTTTCAAATCATGTACTCAATCAAAACTAAAACACAAACACAACCAAAACTGCATAAAATCTTAATAACTCAAATACAGAAAATCACAAACAAAAGATCAAAAACTCATTAAAAAACACACAAAAATATTAACTGGAAAACACATATCAATGTTGCAGAAAACATTTTTAATTAAGCATTCAAATCAATCACACCAAGCCTTATTCTTAATGCATTGAAAGTATCAAAGGCTAAAAGTTTTGTAAAAATATCTGTAAGTTGATTTTCAGTAGAAATATGAGTGAGTTCAATTTCTTCTTTGGATACATGATCTCTTATAAAATGATGTCTTATGTCAATATGTTTGGTTCTTGAATATTAAATAGGATTTTTAGAAATACAAATAGCACTAGTGTTATCACAATAAATTGGAATAGTGCCTATAGTTAATCATAAATCAATCAACTATTATTTTAACCAAAGTATTTGTGCCACACAACTTCCTAATGCAATGTATTCATCTTCTACAGTAGATAGGGCTACTGAATTTTGTTTTCTTCTGGACCAAGAGATTGAGGAATTTCTAATAAACTGACATGTTCCAAAAGTGCTCTTTCTATCCACTTTACAACCTGTAAAGTCAAAATCTGAATAACCAATTATTTCAAATGAAGAGCTAAACTTATGATATCAAATTCCTAAGTTCTGAGTTCCTAACAAATATCTTAAAATCTTTTTTACTACTTTCAAATGTGATTCTTTTAGATTTGATTGAAATTTAGCACACAAACAAACACTAAACATGATATCGGGCCAGCTAGATTTCAAGTAAAGTAAAGATCCAATTATCTTTCTAAATTTCTTTTGATGAACAGATTTTCCCTTAGGGTCCTTATCCAACTGAATTGAGGAACTCATTGGTGTACTAATAGGTTTAGCATTGTCCATTTCATACTTTTTGAGGATGTCCTTAACATACTTTGACTGACTAAGAAATGTACCTTCCTCAAATTGCTTAACGCTAAAGCCTAGAAAGTAACTTAAATCTCTTATTAAACTCATCTCAAATTCACTACTCATTGATTTCGAAAAATCATCACAAAGATTTTTATTTGAAGATCAAAAAATGATATAATCAACATAAATTTGAATAATGAATATATCCTTCCCAACTTTCTTCCAAAAGAGAGTTGTATCCACACTTCCTTTTTTAAATGATGTTTCAAGAAAGAAGGTGCTCAACCTCTCATACCAAGCCCTACGTACCTGTTTCAATCCATATAATGCCTTTTTTAATTTGAAAACATGATTTGAGTATTTAGAATTTTCAAAACCTAGTGTTTGTTCTACAAAAACATTTTCTTGAATTACCCCATTTAAAAAGGTACTTTTAATATCCATTTGATACAATTTAAATACTCAAAAAAATGCAAAGGCTAGTAAAACCCTAATTATTTCAAGTCTAGCTACAGGGGCAAAAGTCTCCTCAAAATCAATTCCTTTAATCTGATTATACCCCTTAGCAACTAATCTAGCCTTATTTCTAATGACCACTCCTGAGTTATTCATTTTATTTTTGAATACCCACTTAGTTCCAACTACACTTTGATCATTTGGCCTTGTATTTAATTCCCAAACTTTATTTTTTATAAATTGATTTAACTCTTCTTGCATGGTCAAAATCCAAAATTCATCCGAAAGTGCTTGATCAATATTAGTTGGTTATATTATAGAAATGAAGGCTGAATTATTGACTTATTTGTTTAATCCACGCCTAGTCCTTACACCCTCACTAAGTTCACCAATTATCAACTCCTTTGGGTAGTTTTTAAAAAATCTCAAATCTCTAGGCAAAGGGTTTTCTATCTCCAAATTTTCTACCACATTTTCTTACAATTTTTTTTCCAAATTTATTTTATCAATCTTTTGGGAGTTATCCTCAATCTCATATTCTACAATATTTGGCTCTTCCAAATCTCCAGATTCATCAAATACAATATGTGTGGTCTCCTTAATTACCAAAGCCCTTTTATTGAATACTCTATAAGATTTTCCAACACTTGAGTATCCAACAAAAATTTCTTCATCCGATTTTGGATAAAATTTTTTTAAGGCAGATTTTCTATTGTTATGTATAAACACCTTGCAACCAAAAACATACAATTGAGATAAATTAGGTGTTCTACCTTTTAGCAATTCATAGGGTGTTTTATTTAAACAGTATCTCACATTCACTCTATTCAAAACATAACATACCGTGCTAACCGTCTCAGCCCAAAAATATTTAAGAAGTGAGTATTCTGCCAATATTGCTTGAGAGGCTTCTATTAAAGTTATGTTTTTCCTTTTGACTACACAATTCTACTAAGGGGTTATAGGTGCAGAAAAATTTTGATCAATTTCTTTCTGCTTACAAAAATCTTCAAATCTTTCATTTTCAAATTCTCCTCCATGATCACTTTGTATAGTCATGATTTCACACCCAAGTTTTCTTTGAATCCAAGTTAAGAAATTTCTAAATTCCTCAAACAATATCTAACCCTCAAACAATCACATAGCCATATACCTTCCCTCCTAGACTTATAGTCCAACTGGTCCAAAAGGATCCATATGTAAAAGCTCCAATGGTTTACTAGTTCTAAGATCCTTATTAGACTGAAAAGAGGACTTTACTTGTTTTCTTACTTGACATGCATCACAAAGGTGATCCTTAGTAAAGTCTAGTTTTGATATACCTCTCACTAAGTTCTTTTGGGTAATCCTCCTAAGATTTTTCATGCTATAATGATAAAGTCTCCTATGCTAAAGCCTTGACTCATCAGATACAATTTTCAATTTAAAAGCACTAGAAGTTTGAATGCAATATAAGTCTAGCATATAAACATTATTAATCCTTTTACCATTCAAAACATCTTTACCATTTAGGCTTAATATGCAACTAGTAGGAAAAAAATTTACACAATATCCTCTATCACATAGCTGGCTTATACTTAACAGGTTATGCATTAAGCCTTCTACCAATAACACATTTTCAATATAAAATTTCTTTATATCTCCAATTATACCTGTCTCAATCACCTTCCTTGTGGTGTTATCCAAGTATAATCTTGCCTCCACTCCTAGCTTCCAGCGATATGAATTGTGCAGTATCTCCAGTCATATGCTTTAACAATCCGCTGTCGATGTATCATATGTTCTCACGAGGTCTTGTGTGAGAGCGACCCTACAAAATTATCAAACGTTAGACATGGGTGTTCTCCTTTTGGCAATTTATAAAGTGATGCATATATGATATGTCTAGGTTTATGCATCTTAGGTTTTCACACCAAATAAGTTTTCTTCTTCAAAGTACAGGTGTTAGGTATATGTCCTAACAATCCATAATTATTATATTTGACTTTTGGAAAAGGATTCCTAAGTCTACTACTACTATTCATTTGTCTTTTTAGGGATTGCATAAATTTAGGATAAAAAATAGGATTAGTGAAATCTTCAAGTTTAGGGGTATCCTATTATCCTCTAGAGCTTTTATTATTAATTTTTAAAATAAATTCATATCTTCCAAAATTTGATTTGTATAATTTGATATATAAATCTTGCTCTCCGATTCATCCTTAAAATTTTTAAAATCTTTTTCAAGTTTAGCATAGGATGATATTAAATTTTCATGAATTTTATTCAAGTTATTAAACTCATCAAGTATTTTCATGTGGTTGTCATTAATTAAAGCATGATCTTTCCTAAGGATTTCATGATCCTTTTGTAGTTCTTCAAATTCTAAACTTAGACTAGTATGTATTTTCTTCATTTTCATATATGCATCATGCATGTGTTCAGAAACTTCAAAAAGTTTATCATAACTTAAGTCACATACCTCTTCTTGATTTGACTGATCAAGACTATCGGCCATTAAACACATATTAGTGACTACCTCTTCCTTTTTGTCTCTGATGAGTTCGAAGCTGAGTCGGCCCAAAAAGCTCTTTGGAATTTCTTCTTGCCCTTCTTTATAAAAGGTTTCTCCTCTACCTTCTCCTTGCTATGAGTGGCTTTGAGTTTTGGGCAATCTGTCTTTATGTATCCAGGTTTCCTGCACTCAAGATAAATAACATCATTTGAACCCTTGGCATTTCTATTAAATTTACTTCTATTCCATTGCTGGCGTCTCTTTTGCTTCCTCTTTAGAAAGCATCTGAATTATCTAGTCATTAATGCGATGTCATCTTCATCCTCAGGTTGTGAGTGTTCACTCTCAGACTCTTCCACTTTTAGTGCTATGTTCTTCTCCCTTCGTGGTTCACCTGCATCAATCTTTCTTTTGTTAACTCCTTGCTCGTAAGCAATAAGTGAACCAAGAAGATTGTCAATACAGTAAATGTTTAGATCTTTAGACTCTGTAATTACAATAATTTTAGCATCATAAGCAGTAGGCAAACAACGAAGAATCTTATTAACCATTTCAGCACTCGTTAGTTCCCTACCTAATGCATGTAAAGAGGTGACTATTTGTGCGAATCTTGTGTATATATTAGAAATGGATTCATTAGGTTTTATGCAAAATAGTTCATAATCATGCAACAAGATATTAAGTCTAAATTGCTTAATCTCATTAGTCCCCTCATATGTTATACAAAGTCTATCACATATATCCTTTCCACTCTTGCAAGTAGAAACCCGCATGTAATCTTCTGATTTAAGTGCATAAAAGAAACTGTTTAAGCATTTAGCGTTTAGTTGTGCTAAGTCACATTCTTCTACTATCTAGTCCACAAAAGGTGTTTCAACTCTAACTCTGTCAACTAGTCTAGTTGGTTTTGTATACCCTTCCTGAACAAAGATCCACATAAGATAATCTAGCGACTGTAAAAATGTAGACATGCGTGTTTTCCAAAAATAAAAAAGAATATTGTAGAATAGTGGAGGTCTAATTATAGAGTAACCCTCAGGTGTATTTCGGTTTCTAAATGTAGTCATCTACATTAATAAAAAAGTAGTCTAAACTTATAATTTTGAAACTAAGATCTGATACTTTTTGTTGAAACTTCTTCATTATGAATTAGGTTGTTAAACCTAAGCTTATGTCCCAGCGGCTAACCAAGAGGGGCAGGGGTGAATTGGTATTTAAAATTTTTACTCTCTTTTAAAATTTAAAACCGAAAATTTAAACTTAGTGAATTTTATAGAAAATGTTTTTCAACTACAATTTTGAAACAGTAAAACAGAAAAATAAAAAGCTGCAGAAAAATAAAAGACACGAGATTTATAGTGGTTCGGTCAAACACGACCTATATCCACTCCCTAGAGGCACCCTCCGAGTATTGTACTAATACCACTAGTGACTCTCCTTTTGCACCCATAACAAGGCAGAGAAGCCTTTAGAAAACACTTTTTCACCACTACCCGGTGCGGCATAGAACCGTCATCCTTTTACACTCTTCCTAGTGGTTGCAGAGAACCGTCCATCCTTTCACACTCTCCCGGTGTGGGCAGAGAACCCTTCATCCTTTCATACTCTTCTAGTGGGGGCAGAGAACCCTTCAATTATTCACACTCTCCTAGTGTGGACAGAGAACCCTTCGGGTGTTTACACTATCCAAGTGTCTGCAGAGAACTGGATCTCCTTGACAGATCTTGTTCACAAGAAATCTAGAAGGAAGAGAGAAAAGTGTGAAGTAAACATAAATCAAAAGTAAAAAATTCTTATCTTTAAACACCAAGTGAAGCCTTCACGCTTTAGTAGGAAGAATCCTCCTTCAAACACTCTCTCACACTCTCTTCTTGACTCTTCTTTCAATAGGCACAAAGATCAGTAGGCAAAAAGATTAAGTGGCTATCTAAATTTGACTATTTATATGAAAGACAAGAAAAAAAATCCAAAAACTATAAATTTTCAAGTCAACATGTAGTTGATCATCCCGTACGATCGTTGATCATTTTGGACAATTTTACTTAAATATGTTGGAAATGAACCAAATGTATATTGGTACAAACTGAATTTGTACCTGATCATCATCCCGTATGACCTAGGTTCATCCGGTAGAATGGTTATACCATAGGTCGATTCCCAAAAACTGCTGGACATCGTCAAAGTTTGAAGATTCTGTTCACTTCATCCTGGGATGAATATGATTTCATCCAAACCGAACAAAATTTTTACATAGAACATTTCATCCTGGGATGAATTTGCGTTTGTCGGGACGAAAATTTTCCAGAAAGCATTTTGTCCTAGCACGAATATGAATTTTGCCTGAATGAAAATTTTCTAGAGAACATTTCATCGTGGGACAAATTTGAGTTTGTCTGGACGAAACTTGTCCAGAGAGCATTTCATCTTGGCACGAATATGAATTTCGTCTGAACAAAAAATTTCCAGAAGGAATTTCATCCTAGGACGAATTTGAGTTTGTCTGGACAAAAATTTTTCTAGAGAGCATTTCGTCCTGGCACGAATATGAATTTCATTTGATCAAAAAATTTCTAGACGACATTTCATCCTGGGGTGATTAAACATTTGTCTTGGACGATCAGGACTTAGAAAAATTTTCTTCAATTCCTGTTCATTCCATTGCTCTTTAGAGGAGATAACTGACTTGATTATCCCGTATGAATTATGTTCGTCCCGTACGATCAGTATAAATTCTTAAAGATCTGCTTATAGATGTGTGTGTTTATTTACTCAATTACAATCACTTCCTCTTAAACTTAATTCAAAGAAAAGTACAAGCTTCAAACTATAAAATATCTCATGCTGAATTTGATTTGAAGTCTTCAGTAGTTTGGAGTTCGATTTTCCTGAAATGTTAGTACACACAAGAGCAAAAATATATCTTCCAAAAAGTGTTAGGACATATCAATACATAAAACAATAATATTTGGAATCATCAAAATTATACAAGTTGCAAGAATGTAAAATATGCAAATAGCAACTCTCTTAACAAAACCCTCACAAACTCCCCCTCACAAGATCCTCTCTCTCTCTCTCTCTCTCTCTCTCTCTCTCTCTCTCTCTCTCTCTCTCTCTCTCTTCTCTCTCTCTCTCTCTCTCTCTCTCTCTCTATCTCTATCTCTCTCTCTCTCTCTCTCTCTCTCTCTCTCTCCCTCTCTCTCTCTCTCTCTCTCCCAAGCTCTCCCTCTCCTCTTGGCTTTCTAGGTTAGGACAACAACAGAAGATCTCATCTTGAGTAAATAAGAGATCTTATATAGAAGAACTTTAAATTTACCCTAAATTACAACTAGCCGATAAAGATCGTTTAGGACATTTGAAGATCGATTCTGTATGATCAGTATAAATTTAGCTCAATCAGCCAAGATAATCTGGGGAGGCTGGATTTATTAGAGTTGTTTGTTTTGATCATCTAGGACGATGGGTACATCATCCTTTACGATTAGTTAAAAATATTAATTATCATCCAAACCATCACTCTATTCAGCTAGACTTTTCATATTAAACTATAAAAAAATAACTTATCATCCAGTACGATTCTTTGATCATCCAATCTGATTAGTTTAAATTAATATATATCATCAAAAATATCATTCTATTCATCCAAGAAGAAACCAAGGCTTGTTTAGTTGATCATCCAAGACGATCTTGTGATCATCCTGGAAGATTTGATCAATTAATTAAATCTTAACTACTTTTCATAATCATCAGACTAATTTAGGAATAATTATAATGCATCATCTCAGACCATATCATGTACGATGTCTAAAAAAAATAAAATGCATAAAGAGTTTGCAGCTGATTATTTTTTATTTGAACATATCATCTAGGACGATACTAATATCGTCCAGGATGATTTGCTTAATTTGGTTATCTTAACCAGGATTCCCTAATTAGGATTTTTATTTTTAACTTATTTTCTAAGGCAATTTGGGATCGTCCTAGATGATATGATTAAAAATAAAAAACTCTAAAATAGACATAATTTTTTCTTCTGAGTGTGTGTGTAAGGTTAATTAGCATCAGGACCTACTTTATTACATTTGATTCTAGAAAAGATAAAAATAATTGAAGTACACTTATAGAATGACTCAATCCTAATGTACCTAATCTTAAACTGGCTTAATTTGTAATTGACCTTGTGGACCTGAAACGTTAGTAGGCAGGATAATAGTAAAAAAATAAATATGTCAGAAATATTTGCTATCATCAAAATTATATTTCTTGAATCCAAATTTGTAATACAGTGGATTTGACTTGGGAGATGTGGAAGGGAGTCCTAGGAGCTCTCACACCAAAGATCTCGGGTTAAGAAGACTTTAGAAAAGAGCAAGAGCAAAAAAGGTCCTTTTGAAACCCTAATTCCCTCTATTTAAAGCCTTAGACTTATGATCAATAGTTGATATTGAATCTAGAGCCAATTAGGAGGGAAATTTGGGTGATTTGGTTGTGGTTTGATTGAGAGATGAATAGGAAACGATTAAAGGGCTTTAAGGGGTTTAATGTGACCTAAAAAGGTTAAATTTGACCTAATTAAAGCTTGGGTTGATTAAGTCAATGGTTAACCTAGTCAACCTAATCAATTAGGTCTAAGGAGGTCAAGGTTTGAGCCAAATATTTGTTTGGATTTGAATTGAATTTAATTTGATTCAATAGAGATTAATGGGTCAACCAAGGTTGACCAGGTCAACTAGATTGACCTAGGGCATAGGTCAGGGCTCAGTGGACTAGGTCTGACCCATTGAGTATAAAGGAGGTATGAGATTGAGCAAAGGAGTTATGAATTCGGGTCAACCTGGATTGACCTGTTCAACCAAGTTGATCCATGGCTAAGGTTTGGCTCAATAGACTTGGCTTGACTCACTGAACACAAGGGAGGAGGTCTTGGGGCCTAGCTTGGTCAATTTGACCAGGTCAAACTCCTTTATCCAAAATTTTAACAAATTCAAGATCAACAAACAGACCCCTAATAAGGGAGGCAAACTAACTAGTGAACCGCATGTGTTGGTGTTGACTAAATATAATAATTAAAGTAAATTAAAGAGCAAAAGTAAAGGATTATACAAAGGTGAAAAACTAGGGGGGATCCTCTCCTTGCCCTACCCCGTACAAACTGCAGGGTCCAGGAGAGAACAAAGGGAAAGGGGGTGCCATACATCCACTTGACCATATCAAAATAGAGAATATGGAAAGACTTAATGTTCACTTGATCATATCAAAATGGTTAAATACAGAGTGAAAGAAGTAAAGTAAACCTTACAAGCAAAATCTCATTAAAGGTGGAAAAGGTGGAGTGGATCATGTATTTGCCTCACTTTTGTAAAGACATAATAGAGGTAAAATAGAAGTAAAGTGGACCAACTACCTATCTGACCATATTGAAACAAAAAGATATAAGGTGAAAGGGTCACACATTCACTTGACCATATTAAAATAGTGAATGTGGAGCCCAAGTAAAAGTAAACCAACTATTTGTCTTACCTTATCAAAATAGAATAATAGAAGGTGAAAGGGGTGGTGAGGAATGCCTCCCAGGGACTCTATCATGCTCTCTCTCAACTAAGTAAGGTTCAACATCTACCTAACCATATCGGCTCGATAAATGAGGAATGGGCTTAATACTCACTTGATCATTATGAACTAGAGAATAAATAGTCAGGGTCTGATGCATGCTTGATCACAAGAGGATAATCAAAAAGAAAAATAGTGGTAAAGAATGCCTCCTAGGGACTCTATCAGGCTCTCTCAATCAGGTAAGGTTCAACATCTACTTGAACAAATTAGTTCAGCAAATGAAGAGGAGCTCAATACTCACTTTATCATTTTGAACTAGTGACTAATGAATTAGTGTCTGATGTTTTCTTGATCATAATAGAATAATCAGAAAGAAGAAGGGTGGTGAGGAATGTCTCTCAGGGACTCTATCAAGCTCTCTTAATCGGGTAAGGTTCAACATCTACTTGACCAAACCAGCTTAAAAAATAAAGTGGGGCTCAATACTCACTTGATCATTTCAAACCAATGATTATAGAGTTAGGGTATGATGCATGCTTGATCACAATGGACAATCAGAAAGAAAAAGAGTTATGAGGAATGCCTCCCAGGGACTCTATCGGGCACTCTCAACTAGGTAAGGTTCAATATATGTCTGACCAGATTGCCTCAATAAATAAAGAGGGTCTCAATACTCACTTGATCATTTTTAATTAGTGAATAAAGAGTCAGTTTTATTGACTGCTTGATCACAATAGGATAATAAAAAAGGGAGGTGAGAATTGCCTCCTAGTGACTCTATCGGGCTCTCTCAATCAGGTAAGGTTCAACTTCTACCTAACTAGATTGGCACAACAAATAAATAGGGGATCAATACTCACTTGATTATTTCAAAATAATTAGTAAAGAGCTAGGATCTGATGCATGCCTGATCACAACAGGATAACCAGAAAAGAAAAGGATGGTGAGGAATGCCTCTCAGAAACTATATCAGGCTCTCTAAACCAGGTAAAATTCAACATCTACCTAACCACATCAACACAGTAAATGAAGATGGGCTGAATACTCATTGGATAATTTCAAAATAGCAAGTAAAGAGTCAGGGTCTGATGCTTACCTGATCACAATAGGACAATTAAAAAATAAAAGGGTGGTGAGGAATGCCTTCCAGGGACTCTGTCGAGCTTTCTCAACTAGGTAAGGTTCAATATCTGCCTAACTAGATCAACACATTAAATGAAGAGGGGCTCAATACTCACTTGATCCTTTCAAAATAGTTAGTAAGGAGTCAAGGTCTCATGCTTGCTTAATCACAATATCATAATTAAAAAAAGGGTGAAGAGGAATACCTCTCAAGGACTCTATCGAGCTCTCTCAACCAGGTAAGGTTCAACATCTCCCTAACCAGATCGGCGCAATAAATGAAGAGGGGCTAAATACTCACTTGATCTTTTTAAAATACTGAGTAAAGAGTCAAGGCGGTGGGGTATGCCTCCTAGGAACCCTATCAGGCACCCCACCATGAAAGTAAGTAATCCAACTACATGCATGACCGTATCAAAATAGTAGGATAGAAGATAAAAGTTACCTCAACAACAACCTAACATAGTTTTGTGCAGGGATGTGTGGAAGAAGGTAAAGGACAATGGAAGAATTCCAAGGAAAAAATTATCTAAGAATTTCCAAGCGACTTTTAGTTACCATGTGGTAGAGGACAAATCGTTACGACCACGAGTATCCAAATTCTGGTAGAATTCCTTAGATAACTATATCATCATATCAAAATAAAAGAAAAAATACGAAGAATTTTGAGCTCTTAGAGAGTAAATCCAGGTTCCACCTATGACAAGGGCATTTATTTCGCTCAACTAAGAGCTTCGTTTTTGTTATTATATATATATATATATATATATATATATATATATATATATATATATATATATATATATATATATATATATATATATATACAATTAATGAATGAAACATAAAGTGAGGAAGATAGGTTTGGCTTTGATAACCCAGATCAAGTTTGCCATATGAATAAAACTGGGAAGAGAGAAAATATACAAGATCTCACAAAGATGTGAAATATTAGCTTTGATAAACCAGGCCACATTCGCCACATGAATGAAATCGAGGAGCACAAACATAATAAAAATTGAATGCATTAATTGAATTTATAGATGAATTGTGGAACAAGATTACCACTCCCCACTAATGCTGGTTGGTATGGACCCAATATCACATCCTTTAAGGATCTTAGTCAATGGTTTTGATATCCTAGACCATATTCAACTCTTGTGAATGAACTGGGAGCATAATTATGAAAAAGTTGATAGGAGAAAGAAATTGATATATGAATAGTATATCAACATCACAATACCTGACTAATGTAGGTGAAAATTGACCTAAAACCTCTCAAAATGAGTTTGAATTATTGATTTTGATATCCCAGACTACACTTGGGGGTGATAAGTGAAACTGAGGAAGAACAATCCTCTCTAGGAAAGGACAATTTGAAGGTTTTATATACTAGCACCAATGTGATTGGTGTACACAGTTTAAGGATAGCCTTATACCTTTCATAACCAATATCATGTGGTAAATGACAAATCATCGTGGTCATATAGACTGCCAAAAAGAAAAAAGGAACCTTTTAGGTGGTACATATATAGAGGGATATTTATAGGAGGTAGGGAGGCTCCCCTTGTAAAGTGGTAAGCTCAAGCATAATACTTTATCAAGTACTATCCATTGATGACAGGCATAGGGTGAAAACTATTTGCATCAACAAATAAGTAAGCACCACCTTTGTAAACTTGCTCTACAACGAGTGGGCCTTCTCAAATAGGCTCAAACTTACCACTTTGGTTACAGTGAAAAATAATATACCTACATAAAATAAGAACTAAGTCATCAACCCGAAAAGCATAGCGTCGAACAAGGTGATCATGTGATTGGGCCATACAGGCTTATTATAGCTTAAAGTTTTGATAAGCTTGTAAATAAAGCTCTTCTAAACCATCAAGCTCTTCTAATCATAGTCGAGCATTATTTTCATGAGAAATATTTTGACTAACTGTCACACGTAATGAGGGGAGCTCGACCTCAAGTGGGAGGACTACTTCAACCCCAAAAGTCAAAGTATATAGGTTAGACTGGGTAGGAGTACGATATGTAGTTCTATATTCCCATAATACCTTGGGTAATCAATCATTCCACTCTCATTTATTTACAATAAGGATTTTTCTTATTAGTTGCTCGAGGGTTTTATTAAATGCCTCCGCCAAGCCATTAGCTTTAGGGTAGTAGATCGAAGAGTATCACCAAATAATATTTTGGTGGCGATAAAATTTGACAATCTTTGTGCTTCTAAATGATGGACCATTATAAAAAATGATATGGCATGGAACACCAAAGTGGTAAATAATTTGATCGTAAAATAAAAGTATCACATCCTCTGATTTGACTTTCTTAAGTGGGATAGTTTCTGCCCACTAAGTGAAGTAATCAATGGCAGCTAAAATGAACCTATGACCCTTAGAGGAAGAAGGATTGATAGGACCCACTACATCTGTGCCCCAACCCTCAAAGGACCAAAATGATACAATAGGGTGAAACGGATTAGGGGGTTGGTGAATCACTATACCATGAATGTGGCATTGGTGGAACTTTCTAGCATGCTCCATATAATCTTAGATCATAGTCAACCAATAGTAACTAAGGCGTTGAATTCTACCTTTTATTTTTGGACTGGATTGATGAGCACCATAAAGCCCTTTGTATATCTCTCCCATGACCTTACAAGCCTCCTCATTATTAAGGCAATGCAATCATATTTGGTTGAAAGTGCATTGATATAGGGTTATTTATATAGGTGAATGATAGAGCTCTCTTTCTAATCTGAGCAGCGAGAGAGATCATCCGGAAGTCTAACATGCACTAAATACTCAATAAAGGGTACTCTAAAATATGACTCTACCTCAATAGAAAATACTATGAGGGTCTGATCAGGAGAAGACAAGTGTATATGGCATAGGGCTTGGTGATACTGGACAACGATAGACAATAGGTTGCCAGTTGGGTCAGCCAATTTTGTTGCTAACTTGGCCAATGCATCTGCTTTACCATTGGTAGATTGGGCAATTTTAGCCAAGGTCACTTCATGGATTACGCACAAGAGCTCTATTGTCTTATTGTGATAAGGCAATAACTCAGGTTTAAGTACTTTGAAGACTTCTGCTACTTGATTTATGATTAATTGAGAGTCTCCAATGGTTTTTACCCGCATAATATTCATTTGAATGACCAACTTTATCCCCAAAATCAGAGCTTCGTACTCAGTCTAATTATTAGTACGAGGTTCTAAAAGACTGTAGGAGTATTTGAGAGTGTGACCTTCAGGGGATACAAAAATAAGGCCCCAATCTACCCTAATTATAGGAGTTTCATTTGGATTTAAAGCTTTGATGGATGATGCACCATCAAAGTATAACTCCCAAGTAGAGGAATCTTATTCATCAACACTCATGATTAGTTAATTAGCTAAATCATCATTAAGTGGGAAATTCATAGGGATCGGGTGAGCAGCAAGAAAGTCAGCTAGAGCTTGTCCTTTGACTAGTCGTTAAGGGACTAAAGTAATGTTAAATTGCTAAATGACCTAAAAGGGTCGGATGGGTCATCAGAAACTTAAATGGGTTAACTCTAGAGATGAAGTTAACCTTGTGCATAAGCATATAGTATCTAAGCTTTTGCTCAATAAAGATCAAAGCCAAACATTACTTTTCCATCATTGGGTATTTTAGCTCTATAGGTATCAATCATCTACTAAGGTAATATAAGGCATTTTTCTTGTGTCGTCATTCTCTTGAGCTAAAACACACCCAAAGATTCATCCAAGGTTGTAGTGTACAGGATCGATAACCTACCTTGGTTGGGTGTAGCCAAAATAGAGGGGTTTATCATGTAGCACTTTATACTCTCAATAGGCCTCTAATGCTCATCCCAATAAAAATGAGCATCCTTCTTTAATAGAGTAGTGAAGGGATGATATCTACCGAAAAGATTGGAGATAAATATCCATAAGAAAGTAAGCTTACCCTAGAAGGAACTCAACTAGGTAAGACTTTTAGGGGGTTTCTAATCCACTATGTCTTTGAATATAGAAGGATCAATATCAATGCCATGATAGCAGACTACAAATATCAATGATTTATTTTCAAATCATGTTTGCATAAATGTTCAAAAATTATTCATAGATCTCGAAGCTGATCTCCACAGACCTTTTTTTTTTACCATCAAATCATCCACATAACATTCAACTTGCTCGTGTATCATCTCGTCAAAGATAATAATCATAGCACATTGATAAGTGTCCCCAACATTCTTGAGACCGAAGTGCATCACCTTATAACAAAATATACTTATAGGTGTACGAAATACAGTAATCTTATCATCTTTAGGGGACATTTTGATTTGATTATAATTAGATGAACCATCTATGATGGAGAAAATGCTATGGGATAAAGCTATATCAACCATAAGCTTGGGGATAGGAAGAGAGAAATCATCCTTGGGGCATACCATATTTAAATCACGGAAGTCAATACATACACTAATTTGTCCCTTCTTCTTCCAGACAGGAATAATATTAACAAGCTAAGTGGGATATTTCTCTTCACAAATGATACCATCTTCTATAAGCTTCTTAGATTCAGTGATCACCTGTTGTTCAATCTCCAACCTCATCCTACGAGGTTATTGCTTAATAGGGATTGCATAGAGCTTAATGGCCAACTTGTGGATTGCTACCTCTTGGTTTAGACCATACATTTCGATGTAATTCCAAGCAAAACAATCTCTAAACTCTAAGAGTAGCTTGATGTAATCTTGAGCCTCTGAGTTAGACAGTAAAGCACTATAAAAAATAGGCCTAGGATCTAATTCAGAGCCTAAGTTTACCTTATATTGTTCACCCTTGGTGAAAGTACTTCCATCTTCAAACTCTCATAGAGCATCAAGGACCTTGTTCTCAATATCATCTGGGTCTTCTTCATCGACAAGAGAAATAACCGAATAAGAATGAGAGACAACATGAATATTAGCATGAGTAGATCAAACTATTAGCATGAGTAGATCAACTCTGTCCCATATAACCCACACCTTTTAGGATTTGAGGGAGATCAGTTTGCCAAACATGAGCTTGCTATAGAGCTCGTTGATCAGACCAAGTCAAATGAATAACACCCGACTCTACGTAACCCTCTATAATAGTGGAAAATTAATGAGGGATACTTTTAACCTCTATATCTATAGCGATCTCTATCATACCCTGACTCCCAGGACTAAGTGGGGCACCTATACAATAGGATAAAGAGGTACTCATTAGTCCATAGTGAACTACCATCACTAGTGGAAGGTGTGTTAGAAGGCCTTTGACAGGAATCCTCAACTCTTAATCTGCACAGATAATGGGGAATAGGTTATTTATAAGTAGTATTATGTTAGAAGTATCCTTTCTCATCTAAGCTACTGTCAATAATTAATGCACCCCCTCAGGTATCAAGTACCTATGAAAGGTAGGAAGTGAATCATATCCAATAGAATCTGGGGTTGATAAAGGAACTGAATGATGAAGGACATCCATCATCTCTTCATCTGAAGAGTCAAACTCAAAAGTCAAAGAAGAAGTGTAAAGATGCGAGGGAGGGAGAATTCGAGTGTCATAATTTTGTGGTGAGTAAGTAGACTCTCTACATCTACCTCTACCTTGTCCACCCCTACCTCTACTAGGGGGGAATATCATGCCTAATTCCAAATTGGAAGGGAAATCTATCAGAGTTTGTAGTGGAAATACCTACTACAATACGAACCTGTGATGGACCCTATACTAATGATTGTATAGGACCCTGTGGAGGTGATTGCACAGGACCCTGTTGACCTCATTATTTGAGGTCAATTTCCCCGGAATTGACTCTAGCATCTAGGTCTTCGTAGCCTAGTGTAGACGTCACCCACAGGATTTCCCTTAGGTGGACGCCCACTGACGTAGCATCGACTCGAACCTATCACTCAAATCAAATCAAATTTGCCTCGACTCAATCAAATTCAAATTGTTGAAAATGAGATAAAAAAATTAGTATTTCAAAATTATTTCCATTTTAAAATTAACTCAAAATATTTATTTTAAATTATCAATTATTTTATAATTAATCTCTAAATTAATTTGAAATAGAAATTAACTCTTAAACTCTTCTTTAAGTTGTGATTAATCTGAGCCATCAAATTATTTTGAAATGAAATTTAATTAAGTAAGATTAGGACCGGTTAAAATCAAAACCTCCCACGCCTCTCTCTCTCCCTCATATTTTGGATGAACCGCCTACTCTCCCTCTCTCTACAGTTTCAAAAATTTCCCTCTCACACAGCAGTTCGCACGAGACCCTTCTCTATCCCGTCAGTTTTGATTCTCAAAAAAAGCTGCCCCTCACTGCAGTTCAAAAAATAGCCCCAGCCACTCCCCTCTCCAGCCATTCCCTCTCTGGATCGCGTAAGATGTCTAGCTAGGCGAAATCCCTACAGAGCACCAGGCTGAAACCCTCCTTCTCTGTCTTCCTCGATTCACGAATAGCTCTAGGATGACCCCTCTCCAGTCGCAAGAAGCCTGTCTCCCTTCTCCTCCCATTCGCAGGGCTGGACGTCTCTTTCTCTCTCCTAGTTCGCAAGAACCGCTCCATATCCCCATCTATTCGCAGAACCGAACGCCCTCTCTCGCGCAAGAAGCCCAGAAGAGAGACCTCTCAGCCCGTCGCCTCTGAGATCGCAAATACCAGCCTTAGTCCCCTAGCTCGTCACCTCCCTGTGCCGCAAGAAGCCAAGGATCGACTGCCCCAGAGCAATTTACAAGGCTTTATCACCCTCATTTTGCAGAGAGCTCTATGTGAAAAACCCGTTGGTTTCGCCCTCAGAAAGCCAACCCGTCACTTGCCGTTCGCAAGCTCCAGGCTATGCTTTTCTCTCGTCGATCTCAAACATAGATTCTTACCCTAGGTCGCCTCATCTACTCTAACCGACGCTGGAAATCTTCTTAATCTTTGGGTAAATCTCTTCTACATCTTCATCTATATTCTTCTTTGTTGATTAGGGAAGATTTTGTATATCTTAAGTTTAATAGAACAAAAGAAGAAAGAATAAGAGGTGAAATGTTTGATGTAGTTCTTTGCTCTAAATGTATAGCTTGTTGTTCAAGATATGCATAAAATACTACATTGTTTTTTTTTTTGTTCAGTAAGTGTTATATGCGTATTTCTTCAATAAATGAATAACTTATGATAGAGTGTTGATTTCGTTTTAAAATACCTTGTTTCATGAGTAGATTCAATGATTTGGGCTACATATTTGACTTATAATCTCATTTGCTTTATATATCATTCATGAGTAATTGTAGTTCCAATAGAATTTTTTTTTCTTTTTTAATTTTGAAAAGATTTGTGTTTAAAGGTGGGATTTATCTGAATTTTGGAAAAAGTGGAAGAGTTGTCTAGAAGATTGTTTGTGATGGAGTAATAATGGGAGTAGTAGATTGTAAATGAGAAGTTTCATTAAAAGAGAAAATAGTGGCTAAAATGAGAAGAAGACCGAAAATATGTACATGAATTAAAGGTGGCTTTTTGGGAATAAAAAGGTAGAAATTGTTTTAAGAGATGAGATATTTTGGAAAGTGTGCTTTAGAAAATATTGGATTTTGAAAGATTGAGATTCATAAAAGTTGAAGGGTAGAACTTGTGCGAGTTTTGAAGGTGAAAAGTGTATGTGTACATTTAGCCAATCTTGATTATGGGAGTAAGATGTGTGCATAATTATGTTTTATTTTATGCATATATGTTTTCTTCTCATATTTTGAGAAAAGCAAGGGGTTGGAGAAAAGAATTTGTTTTGATTTGTTTAAGGGGTGCATAAAGGATGAAAGGTTAAAATGTACATTGGAGAGGTTTTGTATAGGAAAGGTGAAAAACAAGTGTTTTTTATTTAAAAAAAAATATTTTAAAAGGTTTATAAGTGTGTGCGCATGAATGTTCGGGAAACGAGATATTTTGAAAAGTGTGTGTTTTGTGAAAAGTAAGAGTGTATTGAAAATAAAGTTTTTTTTTTAGAAGTGTATCAAAAGTAGAAAGTTTATGTTAGAAAGGTTTTGTGTGAAGACTGTGGAAATTAAAGTGTTTGATTTGGTAAGGAGAAGTGATTTGCATTCATGTATAAAAGTGAGACTTTTGTGAACTTTGAAAAGAGAGATAAAGAGTAGTTTGTGTTAAAGAGTGAATTAGTTGGAATTTATTAGAAAGTGAAAGTGTAAGTGTATGTTAGAAACGTATTGTATTGAAACATGCAAAAGTAAAGTGTTTAATTTTGTGGTAAGTGTATATTTTCGAAATTGGAACTTGTATGTTTTACAAATTGGAATGTGTGATTTTGAAAAGTGAATTTGTGTGTATTGAAAGGTGGAAATGTTTGTGTATGTTTGGAAAAACAAAATAGTGTGAAATATGTAGATATGTAATAGTAAAGTGAATATGAAAATGCGTGTATGAGTGTATGTTGGAAAGTGAAATGATGGGTTTTAAAAGTAAAGCTTGTGCATGTTTTGGAAGGTAGAGATGTATTTGGACTTGTATACATTTTTGAAATAGTGGAAGTTGTATATATTAGAAGTGAAGGTATGTGTGTTGAAGATGAAAATTGTGTGCATTTTAGAAAATATGAAATCGTGTATGTGAGAAGTGAAGTTTTTTGTTTGAGCATGTTTTGAAAAGTGTAACTTGTGAGTAATTTGAAAAGTGGAAAATTTTATGTTTTGAAAAGTATAAAATTGATTTTGAAAAATGAGATGTTGGAATTTTGAGAAAAGTGAAAGTGTTGAATGGTTCCAAAAGGACATTCAACCAAGCCGGTGTTCAAGCCCGAAGAAATGTACGTCTTTATTTTTAATAAATTTCAATTATTTTATTATTAATTATTAAATGTGCTTTCTAATCCCTGCTTTTCCTTGTTTTTCCTGTTTTATTTGCATAAACTTCGAGGAATGGTACCGGTCGAGGGAACAAAAGGGCAAGGAGCTAATGACGTTAGTCGCCTCTATCCAGCCGGGTAGAGGTGCTACGGGCGGAACCACCGGGTCGTAGCCCCCTGTGACTGTGAGTATTTCTAAACTTAGAAAACATTTAGGGACCCCTTGATGTGGTGTGCATGAACCATTCCTTTAGGTCCCTGTAGTAACTTCAATTTAATTGGGTTTACTTTTTTGCTTTATTTTAGATCCCTAAACCCCTTTTACACACGCTCAAAGTCCTAAGGGTTAGTAATAACAAATTTTTATCCAATACAATAGTAGTGACACTTAAGGACAAAAATTAAAGACCGGGTCTTACAAAACTTAGACTTAGGATGCATGCACATTTTAGGACAGAAATATATAACATAGATAACTTAGTGACACCTCACCTTAGGATTAGTTAATAATTGACCTAGGACATATCAAAATCACATAACCTATTGCACACACTTAGATTTGTTTGCTAGGACAACCGACTCTAGTTTTAGGTTAGGTCGGTGTTTATTTCCTTACTGCACTGTGACGGGTTTTTTCTCGAGTTTTATTGCATGCTGGTTGTGAAATGTTGGTGTGTTTGTTTATTTTTACTGCACTCTGTGTTGTGATTTGATAAACGATTAGATTACCCATAGGTTAGGAGCGATCTGGATTGTTAATATGATTTTTTGCAGGTGGCCACACTCGTGTAGGGCAGAAAAAGGGGGCTAATTAATTAATAATAAATAAATGCTACAGGTGCTTCAACTGCTTAGCCCCCAAATGAAGAAGAGTGTGGTCAAGTGTGGCTTAATAATTTAAATTCAATTGCATATATATATAACTGCGTGGGATGATTTTTATTATAAATTGCTTAGGATAACCCTGCAGGTGGACTAGATTTTTCTTCCCTTTCTGTGAAATCAAATGTAATGTAAATATAATATGTCAAGAGTCAATAAATGTGAAAGTGATTTTTTTGAAAATGGGATATTACATCCAATTTGGAATCTAAAGAAAGGAGAATATACCTTAAAGGATTATTCTCTTTTATTTGGAAAGCCAAATTAGGATGATTCAAAATCCAAATAGAAAAGAAAATACCCCTCTTAGGGATGAGTTTCTTTTCATTTGGATATCCAAAACCTGGCAGACCCGAGAAGCTCGTAGAAGAAGAAAAGGCAGAACGAGAAGATTGAAGAAAGAAGATGAAGAAATAAAGATTCAAGGAATAGTATATCCCAGTTTAAAAAAAAAATCACTTGCGTCATTCTTAGGATTAGAATCCGGGTTTGATGGCAGTGGTGCCCGGCCACTTTACTTTTTTGCAAATTCTGGGTGTGTAATATGGACATTGGACGTTGGATATTATAATTTTGGATTATTTAATTTGTTTGTTTACATTATTTGTGCAGTAGCTTTTTTTAGGGTCCTTGCATGTCGTGTTTTGTTTTAGCCTGGATTCGAATCGGAGAGATTTTTTTCGTAAGGGTATGCTTAAAATTCTTCTACTTGTAATTTTAAATAAAAATTTTTAGGCTCACATAGTAACTCTAACGATCTAAGAAGTAAGCTCGGGACCGTCGAGAGTCAGCATAAATATATTAATACTTTCTCTTCCTTGTTAGGCACCTCCCCGCCTGCGGGTTCTGGCAGACCACTTGACCTATGAGGGTGCAGTTCTGTCAAGGGGAAGTTGTGCAATCTCTAGGGAAAAACCTATTTTCTAAGACTAATTTTAAAACTGCTTCATATTCATTTTATGGATTCGAGTCAATTAGCATGCATTGCATTAGATACAAATTAAAAAAGAGTCTAAAATATTAATAGCATTTCTAGAAATTTTTCACCATACATAAGTTAAGGGGCCAATTAGGGTCTGTCTTAGATGTCGGCCCCCAATTCATTAAAACCTATACAACATCCCTACCCATCTTTCATAAGAGACTGGACACATGGTTTTAAAGCTCCTAGGTGGTTAGCTGGCTCCCCAATCCAGGCCGGGGTAAGTCCAGATTTGCACTTCATTAGTTAGGTTTGGGTCGCTACTTTGTAGTACCCAAATTAGATTTAGGTTCTGAGGCAGATTCTTTTTAGATCTTAAGTCCTCGCCCTCCGGGAATATAATCCCAACTTTCTAATAAAATGTCAATTTAAATATAAAATCTCTCTCTTAAAATGTAAAGCCCAACATAGGATAGACTGAGGTTGCCTCTGGACTGCTCAGAATCTGGCACCTCTTACTTTTCCATTCTTTGACTCGCTAATAAATGTTCAACATTGAGCTTTCACCTTGGAAAATTCCTACTTCTGTTTCTTGTTTTTTACTTTGTAGTCAAAGGGTATGAAATCACTGCTTTAATCGAGAGTTTTCTTAGGAGCATTCCTTTTAAAATGTAATTAACTATAGGGGCTTGCCTCTATAGGGATTTGAGAACCCCAGACTAAAATAAACCTTGTTTTATTCTTATAAAACAAGGGAAGAATATTTGGGAACGTAGATATTTTTAAAACCTCATTTCTAATTTTGAATAGACTTGTAGAATGTTATTATTATCTTTTCAGATAATATAATATTATACTTATTATATTCAACTTTAGAAATGATGAATTTTATAAAACTCATTCTCGCTTTTGGATATCTTGAATAATGTTATGTTCGTCTTTTAAGATGATATAATATTATTCTTGCCATATCTAAACAAAAGAATGAATAAACTTTTTCAAAAACGTATTTCTATCTTTAAACATATTCTATTGAATTTAATGTTCATCTTTTGAGATGATATGTTATTCTTTGAACTATGTTTGATTATAGAAATATCAATTTTCAAAATCCTATTCTGATATTGAATCCATTGTATATTATTATGTTAGTCTCACGAGATTGTACTTTATTCTTAATGCAGTATTTGATTACAAAATAGGAGAAATCAAAATCTGCATGGTGACATAATTTTTCCCACCAGACCCTATACAACATTAGTGGGCATCACTAGCGACTGGGCAGGGGGGAGGTCTACGAGTCTTTCAAGGTACATAATACTTAGCATCATCATAAATAGAGACCTCATACATGAAAAAGGGCTGGGTATATCAAGGAATGGAATACTTTACATTATTTCTCATATAATTCATACATTGGTGTAAGGTAGAGGGCACCATCTCATACTCATGGAACTAAGGCATACTTAAGAGAGCCCTGTATGAAGTATCAGCTTGATTCACATGAAACTTTGCCTTAGTTAGGAAACTTTCAAATTTTAGAGGCAGGGTAATAGACCCTAAAAGCACTGGCCTCAGTCATTAAAGCCTTTCAATATAATCTTGTCAGAATTAAGCTTTAAATGACCTAGGGAGATGCCCTTTAAAGTTTCATAGGTAAGGATGTTAAATGAAGCCCTCTGGTCAATGAGAACTCTATTTAACTCAAAACCATTGACTTCAACAGAGACGTACAAGGGACGATAGTGTTCAGAAGTCTCTAAAAGAAGGTCTCGATATGAAAAGGTAATGTATGACATCTCTTTTAAATGATATGTTTCTTCGACAACTTGGAAGCAAAAAAAGCTTTATAGGACTCTAGCTAAAGTACTCTTTTATCAGGGTCTCTCTCAAGTCAGGGGATATCATTAAAATGTCATATACACTAAGAAGAGAAGAAATTTTCCTTAAATGATCCAATATATTTTAATCAACATCCAGCTGAGAGCCTTTTCCTTTCTCCTTAGATTGCTATTGGGAGGAAGGAATGGGAATATCCTACTAGATAATAATGTTCTTATCTTTTTCTTTTGCATTCTTAGCCATCTGAGGTGGAAGGCCCTTCCCTGAAAACAAGTAAACTTCCTGTATTGAGTCATCCTCAATAGGAATTTCACTTGGCTCAGTGGTAATGGCTTGTGCTGGCTCAACGGAATGTGCATGGAGTGGGTTCTTGAATTCATCTTCTGAATTCATATAAAAACCACCCTCTGGGATAATAAAGACTAGTTCTTTATCACACTCAGACTCATATTCATATATTGGGTCATTTATATTATAGGAAGTATGTAAAAATGTGAAAAGGGCGAGTGATAGAAGAAGTAGAAGTAGAAGTAGTAAGAGCAAGAGACCAAAAGTAGTTAAAATTACCTTCTTCTATTATTTAATCATCAATTAAAAGGAGAATAAAGTCATTTACTGTAAGTGCTGGAAGGGGCCCCATCTTTTCTTCAAAGGTTATGACAATCTTTTCCTTTTCATACATCTTTCTAATAAAAGTAGAAGTAGAAGAAATGTACTTAATAAACACTATAATAGAAGAAGAAGGAAAAAAAAGTGCTGGCATAGCAACTGGGGCAGCAACTATTGACTTGGCATGGGAAGGACTCTTCTCAACTACCTCTGAACCCTAAACTACTCGATCAATCATCTTCTTTATCTTCTGAGAGATTGCTAGCCGCCACTCTCTTTTAGAACCTCGAGATTATATGCTACTGCTGCTCTGACTGTCATTCTAACTATCACTACAGTTGGAATTTGAGATCATATGAACTATTTGAGTAACCTTGCCCTAGGGACTACACCAAATAACTATTCTGAAGGTTATCTTCCCACTAGCCATGAGCCTCTTAACTTTATTTTTTAGCATGTAGCGGTTCTTTATAATATGCCTGATATATCTGTGAAAGGAGCAATATAGTGGGTGGTCTATCTGTCCCTTTTCCTCTAATCTATTGTTATTCGAAAATGATAAGATGGTCTTCTTAATATAAAATTTGACGATCTTTTTCATACTTTTACTTTTGAATGGATATTCCTTACTAAGATTTTCCTGTAGGTATTGCTTACTCTCTGGAGTCCTATGAGAGGGTCTAGGCTGCACTGCTGACTGACCGAGTTAGTATGACTGATGTTGTGGTGCTAAACTAACTAAGGGCTTCTAGCCCTTATTTGATGACCCATAGGAACTTTATCCCTCCCCTTTCCTAGGAGAATGTTCCCTTGAAGATTGTTGTCCCTGAGGTTTATGCGAATATTGACTCTTAACCTTAGGAGGGACTACATTGGGTATGCTTTCCTGTAAACTAATAACCTTCGTCAATAACTTCTAGAAGGTTATAATAATAAAACCCTTCAATTAGGGTGTTATGGGACCATCTATATTCTTTAACAAGATCTCTACAACATGATGCTCCTATAACTAGGGCAAACATTATAGGCTAAGGTTCCTCTATCTGACTATGTAATCGGGGAGAGTCTCTCAAGGGTGTTGTCTGGCCATAACTAACTCTCCAACTATGACCCCATACTCAACACTAATAAATATCTACATAAACAGCAGCTCTAACCCTATAAAGGTATAAATTGAGTCATTGGGGAGATCGGCATACGAAGCAAAGGGCACCCCAACTAGGCTGCTAACAAAAAGTCTCAACTTTAGTATGTCGTTCCCCCCTATATTGTAACATACGGCCCAATGTTGAGCCACATGCTACCTTGGGTTAGCAAACCCGTCAAACACTCTGAACCATGGGGGTACAAAGCCAAGGGATAGGGCACCTTCTTGTACTTAACCAGGTAAGGTCTCCTCTACTAATAATATTTCCAAACTTCCTGGAAGAAATAGCCTACATAACATTCTAGGCTATGAAGTCCTGAATCTATCCTACTGACAACTATACTAACTGACTCTGAACTAGGGTTATAGCTACGGTATATGGGTCTAGTGCTATTGGTGGTACTGTAAGCTCATCCTTTGATTTAGTAGGAGTGGCTATGCCCGTCATCTGGCGCATTACCCCCAAAGCTATCAACTGTGAGGTCATCGCCACCATAGCTCTGGCCATGTCTTCTATCTGAGTCTGAAGGTGCAAAAAGTGTAGCATTTGTATCCACTGACCTGGGAGATCCACCCACCTCAGGCTCTCCCTGCTCATTATCATCCTTGGGCTCTCTCTACTCATCAGAGTGACCTCATCGGGTAATAACACAAACTTTGTGCACTAGTAATTCTTCATCTGAATCATCTTCGAGTATGTCCTCCGTACAGAAGGTCTGAAAAAGTGCCTCTATGCACGAACCTATAGGGGAAGAGATCCTATAGGTGTTAGGAACTGAAACTGTCTTTATTCAACCTGGTGAATCGTCGGGAGAAGCTACAACATATGCATCATAAAACATTGGGACTACCTCAGACCTATAAGGAACATCTATCTCCATCTGCTCAGCTGCCTCTACTGATCGTATTATCTTGACAAGGGCGTCCTCTTATCGTGGTCTGCAACCCACCTGTTGTTGTGGGATAGAGTAGGAATAATTGACTACTGAGGGCCACAACCACTAAAATGATCTGAGGTTGAGAAGTGCTCAAACTATCATCTTAGTCTATGACAATGTGGGGGTCATCTAACTCCAAGGGCAACTATTTGTGGTCAGACCGATGGAACTTAACTAACAATGGAACTTAACTAATAGGCTGCCTAGCTGGTTGTCCTCTCTTCCACCTTTATCTTAACCTCAAAGGTTATTTCTTTAACTAAACGAACACCTAAGAGATCTAATGGAGTAACCTCTCTTTACTGATAGGCCCTTGACCTCGTGCTAGGTGGATGATGCTCCGAATCCTCTGAGAGAGAGTTCGAGCAGCATCGTCCCTAGGGACACTAACTCGAGGTAAAGTAGTGGTAATAGAAGGGGTCGCCGTAATGTGAGCGACGTCCTCCTCATCACCACTATGTATAAGTGGAGAGAAGCATCCTCCCTAAATTGCTTCTATCTTAAGTGCTATTATAACATCTAAGGTAGGTGGAACTAAAATTGATCATTGCTCCCAATGCACGAGGACCACTCTGCTCTGAACAGGCTCTTAATAAGCCACTACCTTTGCCATATTTTTCCTATCTTCCTTGGATATAGCCAATCTCAATCTTCAAATTTTATTCCTTTGGGCTCTTCTCCTAAGGCCGGAGGTGGAGGAGGAAGGTACGTCTGCACCCAATGCCTAAGGGATAGGGGAAACAGGAGCTAAAGGAAGTGTTGGTGTCTACTTGAGGGTCTAGGGGTGAGAAAGCTGAGAGAATGCAGAAGCCTGATGGACAGAAGGCAAAGGAGCTGCCATCTTGGCACCCCTCTTCCTAGAAGGAGGGGGGATCCAAATACGAGCTGTCTCTGTTAGAACAAGAAGGGGAGTAACAACAGGGTGCTAGTGCTGAAGGGCCAGAGCAACCTATATAATAGGTGTGGTAGGCATTAGTCCCCAATTATTGGATGGGTGTGCAGAGCAAGGTGTGGTCTAAGCACTGGCTGCCTAACCACATGGCGCACTAGCTACATAGAAATGAGAGTGTGATGAGTAGGTGCTCGGGCTGTCTACTGAGCCACTGGTGGTCCGAAGGGCTGCATGGCTGCGTGTCCTCTCCTCTGGGATGAGAGAATGTAGCAACCTCAGTTAGGGTGATGAAAGTTGAGTTTGTGAAAAAACCAAAAGTGAACCCTCTAATAGGCGGATTAGCTAGTAGCGACTTAGGAAGAGTCACTTACTCATCTGATCTGAAGCAGAAAGTCATGGAACATGCAATAGGAGCCATGTCACTATAGCCAAGGGAACAAAAGAATGTGAAAGGATTAGTTAGAATTAAGAAAAGAAGAGAATGGATAGGGGACGGAATGGCCTAGTAGGCTGGAAGGAAAGGGACATAGCTAAGGGAAAACTTAGCTAAGAAGGGAACCTAAATGATAAAAGATCATAACTAGAAGTAGGTCATACCAAATTTAAGGAGAACCAATCCTAGAGTACATACAAGAAAGAATAATATATGATCTAAAGATGGAGAGTAAAATGATTCCCACAGTGGTCTCCAAAAACCTATAGACCTTCGAAAGGGATTCGTTATTGAGTGCAAGGGTATATGACTGCATCCCAAATAATAGAAAGGAACGAAGGCCTTCGTACTCTTTGCAAGATGGCCAATGGAAGGAAAGATTAGATTACACATATGATTAACCATTGAGGATAGTGAGTATGGCCAATGCACCCACAATTGGTAATAATATTCATAACCTGATCAAAATAATGAGTCCCCCCCCCCCCAAGATACATCCACTAGAGTGGAGTTTATTTGATGGTGGAGTTTTTTTTTCTACGGGCATAAGCCTCCGTGGTTAATTACATCTCAGACCAGAGCCTGAGAAAACTCTCAATTAAGTTTCTGATATTATTCTTTCCAGATAAGGGATTAGCACAAAGAGCAGAGACTAGGAAATCCTACTCAAAGAAAAAGAAAAAGTTAAAATGGGCTTAGTCAATATGCACGGTTCGTACTAATATATAAAAGGACAAAGGCACTAAAGAGATTAGAGGAGAAGAAATCATACACTTAAAGCATGCAGAGGGAAAGGATAGAAGTAGCATCATCCACGTGACATGAATAAGAAGGAATTATAGTCGCATAAGAAAAGGAACTTAACCACCAATTAGGCATACTACAAGACACACGATCTCTTGAACCCTAAATCTTAGGTGGGTTTAGCGCTCTACACCCAACACTAATACCCATATCTTAATTAATGTATCAGGGGCTTATATCCTGCCAGAAAAGAAAAGCCAGCTAACCACCTAGATGTATAAAATACAAGTTCAGTCTTTTGGAAGTAAGGCTAACATCTAAAAAGTTTTCTAGTTGGCCTTGAACTTATTTATGGTAAATGCTCCTAGAGCTGATGTAATTAAAGTTTTTATTAAATTAGTTTCTAATACAATACATACTAATTAAGAGGTTCTAAATTAGGTATGCATAGAACTTTAAAAAGGCTTATATAAAAGAATTTTAAGAAAAGTCTGGGCTTCCCTAAGTCTGACACCTCATCCTCATAGGCTAGATTATCCGGACTCTACTCGTAGGTGAAGAAGTTTCTTATATCAACGAAGAAGATAAAGCATTAATATGCATGCGACCCAGACGATTACTAAAATATTAATTTTTATTTACGAGTAGAAAACAATTTTAGTCCTTATAAAGCCTAGCAAAATCAGGCTAAGCATATAAAAGAAATAAATATAAGAAAAGTAGGCAAGTTCTACTGCACAATTAATATAAACACATTAATATAAATCAACCCAGAGTAACGTAAGAAAGTTTATGGCAAGTACAGAATAAATACAACCCAGAGATTGTAAAAAATTAATGGTGGCCAGGTCACATCGACAACAACCTGGATTATAATCCTACTGAATAATGTAAGTCTTAAAAGCGAGACATTTCATCTTGAAGTCTTCATCTTCAGGTGGATCCTCCTCCTCTAGATCACCTTCCTTCAGATCATCTTCCTTTATATCATCTCCTTTGGGCTTCATAAGGTTTGTCCAAAAGGGTACCCAAATGACTATGAAATTCTCTATGAAGGACATTTACTTTTCTCTTTGGGTACTGAGTGTTTGAAATGCCTCACTTTTGAAGACATTCACAACTCGATACTTATTACATGCCAAGCAGTTAATATTTAAAGCACTTGGCCACAACTCAATACCAAGCAATTAAGTAAAAATATCTCAAGCATTCACATCCCAAGCAATTAATATTTGTGAATAAAAGGAAACACACTTGGCCATGCTCTTTTAATTTGAAAGGGGGATAAGCAATTTTTGAAGTATCACCAGAAAATAGTGTTAGTTTTAATGCTTAAATAGTTTGACCCCTTTATTTTAGCACTACATAAGCATGGCCACCTGCATAAGACTGGATTAGTCATAAAAATGTCCCTAGCCCATGGGTAATCTACTATAAAAATCATATCACAAAGAGAAAGTATAGTAATAAAATATAACATCACAACAATCACCATAACACATCAGAGCAATCAACATACATGCAACATATAAGAGTATCACATCATAGAAGAAGAAAAGGTAAATTACTGGCTATAATCATGGAACTAGAAGTTGTTGCGGATCTATGGCTTATGATTTTGATGATAGCAAACATTCATTTTTTTCTACAATTGCCTTATCTTCTGACATTTCATGTTCACACGATTGGACTGCAATTTGGAACCAGCTCAAGATTGGGTAGACTAGGTCTGAGTTAGTTTGTACACTTTTTCCTTTCTTGAGTCTATTATATTTGGTGTGGCTCTGATGCTTTATAACTTGGAAGATTTTCTGACTGTTCCCTAGAGTTTACTGTTTTTTGTAACATCGTCCGGGACGATATTTATATCTACCTGGACGATCTGTTTAAAAGCAAAAACCCTAATTAGGGCATCCTCATTAAAGCAGCCGTCATTATGCAAAACACATCGTCCTGAACGATTTTGTATCGGCCAGGATGATAGGCTAAAAATAGAAAGAATCTGCAGCCAGATTTATTTCACAATTACTTATTTTTGTACATCGTCCAGGTGGATCATCCAAAACGATCCAGGACAATTTTTCTAAAATTTCTCTAAAATTTAAGGAAAGTAATTAAGACTTAATTACACGATCAAATCATCCTGGATGATCGCAAAATCATCCAGGTCGATATGCTAGATAATTGGACATCAGACAGCTATTTTTCAGGGCAATATTCAGGACAATATTCCACGATTTGTTCTGATCGTCCAGGATGATATTTTATCATTCTGGATGATATGAACAAACTTCTTCTGATCGTCTCAAATCGTCCCGGCTGATTGGGCTTATTTTACACTGATCGTACAGGATGATATTAATATCGTCCTAGACGATAATATCGATAACTTGCATTAATGAGCTCATTTTGAGATCTTGTATTTAAGCTATGACATGACACTTGGTAAGGGTCTTTGGCAACCATTATAGCTTCATTCTTTTGAGGGAAACTTGAAAAGAGAGCTTGAAAGGGAGTGAGGAAAGGGTGGAGTTTGAGAGAGGGAGAAAATCCTGTGAGGGGGGACTCAAGGGAGTGTAGAGGGGGTTCCACATGGTTGCTCCGGCAAGCTTGCACCTGAGTACCGTCGGATTCAAGGCTTGTCTTGAGGGAAGTTCCCTAAAGAAGAAGATCTCTTTGGTGTCAAAGGACCTGGCGACTTCGCCGCACTGGGGAAGGTGGAAGTGATTTTGTAAAAGCTTCTCCACCTAGCTGTGGGGGCTAAATGAGAGACACTTAGTTTAGTGCAATACTTGGAGGGTGCCTCTAAGGAGTGGACGTAGGTCAAGGTTTGACCGAACCACTATAAATCTGGTGTGTTCTTTCTTTATAACTTTCGTATTTAATTTCTGCATTTGGTTTTAATTGTGGTGATATTGGTTTTGGTTTATGTTTTGATTTAAAGACTCTTCTTTTTCAATTACCTCTCTCTTTATTAGCCTTTGGCCAGTTCATAAGGGGCCTAACATCCCTAATGAACTTTCAAGTGGTATCATACCGGGATTGATAAAATAAGTTTTTGAAAGTTTTTGAATTTTTTATCCATGGCTAATTTTTGTAATCGTACTATTGGGGGAAGGTTATTCTATCACCAGACCACTTTTGTTTGAAAATACCTCATTTGATTTGTGAAAAATTTGCATGTCTATTTTTTTGCAATCAATTTATTTTCGCATGTGCCATATGATTTTAACTAGTTATACATTACCATCATATGTTATAAATGGAATTAAAACTGATATTCCTTTTAATCAATGGAATAGGGAAGAACAACTCAATGCTCAATTGAATACAAAATCATTAAATTATTTTTTCTGTGCTTTAAATTCTGAAGACTTTATGTTAGTATCCACGTGCACTACTGATAAAAAAATTGGGATAAACTACGCACCATATATAAAGGCACTAGTGAAATCAAGCAATCCAAGTTGAATATGTTAATGCATGATTTTGAACTGTTTTTCATGAAACCTTATGAGACGATCTTAGACATGTATACTAGGTTTTTCAAATTGTGATATTATTGCATGCTTTAGGAAAATAATTTTTAAATTTTGAAAAATTTAACAAAATTCTTCGTTGTCTACTGGATAACGTTTGATGCTAAAATTGTTACTATTTATGAATTAAAAATTTTGAATGATTATTCTATTTATAATTTGATTGGCTCACTCATTGCCTATGAAAAAGTTTGGGTCAAAGACTTTTGGATGCAGGTGAAATGATTGTTCTAAAAGCTGAAGATACGGAAAAAGATAGCTTAGTTGGTGATGAAAGCAATGACTTGACAGGCAAATTAAAAAGCTCATCAAAACATAAGCATCAATAAAAATGGAAGAAAGGTAAAAATGGTAAGAATGTTAATATTTCTTCTAACGTTATTTTCTTTCGATGTAGGAAGCCTGAACATATGCAAAATCAGTGCCCTAATTTAAGAATTCTTCCTGTAAAAGAAAAGGGTAAAGCGAAGCAAATTTTAAACTGGGAAAACAATGAAAAGCGAAAAAATCTCCTTGGCAGACCTGATTTCTGAAGCATCGGACCAGGAGAAAGATAATGGTTAAATGCCTTGTTTATGTGTTTGTGTTTTGTTTTGTTTTTAGTTATATATTGTTTTTTTGTTTCGGTTTTATTTTGTGTTTTTTCTTTTTTTAATCTTTGATTTTTTTTTTCTTGTTTCGTGAAATTTTCTCTCTAATCAACACACAGATTCACTTTTCTAAAAATAAAAATCTACTTCCTATTTTTTCTTGAAATCCTTGATAAGTTGTGATTGACTTCTCTAAAAATAATCAAAGAAAGGAAACTTATGTTTTTGACTCTCAATCTCTATTTTCTAAAAGAGATTATTCTACTTTTGATTTAAAATCTTTTTCTTATTTTAAATTAGTCTTTGATACTAAATTTTTTTATCTCCCCATATTTTATTTATCGCATAAGAATCTTTTGCAAGTTGTTGAATCTAACTCATAATTTTCTTAATCAACAATTCACTTTATCAATAGGATGGATTTACTTTTATTTTTAAGATTTCAGAAAGGTAGCATATTAAAAAAAAATTGGTCATTGATGCTAAAAATAAAAGATGCACAAAGATGCCAAATTGAAAAATATACACAAAAGTGTATCAAAAATCAAAAGATGTGCAAAGAGCGCTATTCAAATTGATAAGAGGCATAAAATGAGCCCACAAAATTTAATGCTTACCATTCTTGTACTTCTTAAAAGCTTAAGAAAATACTTGATATTTTTGATACTTGATTTTGAAAAATATGATTATTGATTCAACAATTTGTGCATTAATCTTTAGTTAGATATATTTTTGAAAGGCAGTTTTGAAAAATTAGTGTTTCTTTTTCTAATTTATTCCTTAATTTAGATAATCAATTAAAACGTTTTTGAGCCTTTTTAAAGAACTTGAGTTTGGATTATCAAATTCTGAATTTCTAATCTTTTCTAGGCTATGCGTTATCAATCAAATTCTACTAAGTTTTTGATTAAAACCAAGAGGTAACTTTCTCATTTTAAGAATATTTATTTTTTCACTAGATCTAGAAATATTTTTGTCTTTTGTTCATTTTGTTTTTGTGCCTCCTCTCTTTTTGATAATGTCAAAGGGGGAGAACGTAGTATTGATTTGTATCCTTTTTTTTCTTTTCAAAAAATTTAAAATAAAAAAATATTTTTATCTCCCCTATTTTTTTTTAAAAAAAGTGTTATTCTAGTGAGGGGGAGATTAAGAAAAAATGTTCATTTTTACAAATTCAAATTGAAATATTTTCCATCATCAAAAAGGGGGAGATTGTTGCGGATATATAGCTTATGATTTTAATGATAACAAATATTCTTTTTCTCTACAACTGCCTTATCTACTAACATTTCAAGGTTCACACGATTGGAACTGTAATTTGGAACCAGCTCAATATTAGGTAAACTAGGTCTGAGTCAGTTTGTACACTTTTTCCTTTCTTGAGTCTATTGTATTTGGTGTGGCTCCTGATGCTTTGTAACTTGGAAGATTTTCTAACTATTCGCTAGAGTTTACTATTTTTGGTAACATCGTCCGAGATGATATTTATATCGGCCTGGACGATATGTTCAAAATCAGAAACCCTAATTAGGTACATCCTCATTAAAGCAGCCGTCATTATGCAAAATACATCGTCCTGGACGATTTTGTATCGGCCAGGACGATAGGTTCAAAATAAAAGAATCTGCCACCAGATTTATTTAAGAATTACTTATTTTTGGACATCATCCAAGTGGATCGTCCAGGACTATAAAATATCATCCAGGATGATCCAATACAATTTTTTTTTAAATTTCTATAGAATTTAAGGAAAGCAATTATGACTTGATTACACGATCAAATCGTCCAAGACGATATGCTGGATGATTGGACATCAGATAGCTATTTTTCAGGGCGATGTTCAGGATGATATTTCATGATTTGTTCTGATCGTCTAGGACGATATATTATCATCCTAGACGATATGAACAAACTTCTTCTAATCATCTCAAATCGTCCCGACTGATTGGGCTTATTTTGTACTGATCGTACAAGACGATATTAGTATCGTCCTAGACGATAATGTCGGAAACTTGCATTAATAAACTTATTTTGAGATCTTCTATTTAAGCTATGACATGACACTTGGTAAGGGTCTTTGGCAGCCATTTTGGCTTCGTTCTTTTGAGGGAAACTTGAAGAGAGAGCTTGAAAGAGAGTGAGGAATGGGTGGAGTTTGAGAGAGGGAGGAGATCTTGTGAGGGGGGACTCAAGGGAGTGTGGAGGGGTTCCACACAGTTTCTTCGGCAAGCTCGCACTTGAATACCGTCGGATTTAAGGCTTATCTCGAGGGAAGTTCACCAAAGAAGAAGATCTTTTTGGTGTCAAAAGACCCAGAGATTCCATCGCACCGGGGAAGGTGGAAGTAATTTTGTAAGGGCTTCTCCGCCTAGCTATTTAGGCTAAAGGAGAGACACTTAGTTTAGTGCAATATTAAGGGTGCCTCCAAGGAGTGGACGTAGGTCAAGGTTTGCCCGAACCACTATAAATCCGATGTATTCTTTCTTTATTACTTTCACATTTAATTTTGGCATTTAGTTTTTATTGTCGTAATATTGGTTTTGGTTTTTGTTTTGATTTAAAGATTCTTCTTTTCAAATTCACTTCTCTCTTTATTAGCCTTGGGACAGTTCATAAGGGGCCTAACATCCCTAACTAACTTTCAGAAATGGTGCCCTAGGAAATTTATATGTGTGTAGTAGGCTTGTGGGGCTTTGGATAGTTCCTATATCGTGTAGTTAATTCAAGTTGTTTCGTGTTAACATTTGTTGAAGGTCAAGAGAAGAATTTGATTAAAATTTAAGTATTAATGAATTGGGGTTCACTATTGCTTAATTTAGTTTGTAGATCAATTTTAATACTTATGATAGTATTTTTGGAAGTTTAAGTTGAATTAGTGAGTTTTAGAAAGGATCGGGCCCTACCCGCTAGGCTAAGGGGGGTCCAAAAGGCCACTATTAAAAACATGATAGGCTTAAGGGTTATAATATTTAAATCAAATATTAGGCCTTAAGGGGAGTAATAGGACAATATTTTTTTAGATTTGGAAGTTTTCTAGGCAAAGTTATGAATTTTAAAAGTTTTATGGCCAGGTTAAGAAATTACAATTGACTGAAGAGTTGAATTTTTATTTAGGTTTGTTTCTAGATATCTAATATTTTTAATAAATAATAGATTTTAATTAGAGTTTAATGGTTTTTATTTTGCATAGTTTGGAATTTTTTGGAAATAGTTATGAATTTTTAAATTTGGAGAAATTAATGAATTATTTAAAATTATTTAATAAATAGTATTTTAGGGGTTTTGATGCAAATCAGCTCCAAACAACTTGGAATCACACCAAAAGGCCAAGAATGACTGAAAGAGATATTCCCAAGTGTTTGGCAAAATTTTAGAATTTTTTAATAATTTTTAGTTATTTAATTTAATCAAAAAGATAATTTTTAGTTAAAATTAAATTAATGTTTTAATTAAAGTCCAATTAAGGTGTTTTTATTTATCAGAGATTAAGCATTGAATTCTAAAACGTTTAAGGTATTATGGGTAATTTTTTAAGTTAAAATGAATTAATTAGAATTTTTTGAAGTTATCATGGCTTAATTTAGGGTTAAATTAGGATTTGTTAATTAAGTGGTTTAATGGCTCCTAAAATTTTAAAAGTTTTATGTCAATCATGGATCTATCCCAGCTCCTAAATTTTTTTTTTTAGGTTCGATTGATAGATCTTTAATTGTTGTTCATAGGGTGTCATTACATTAAGTAGGTTTAAATCAAGTTTGACACTAACTCTTATGATAACATGAAGGGAAAATGCAACAAAATAGAACATACCAAATTCAAGGATCTAGGAGGACCTAAGATAAGTGCTCGTGCATCTACAAATGAAAAATACGTTTAAAAAAAAGAGAACTAAGTATGCTTAACGATAAGATTAGTGAGTGATTTGAGCTCAATCACCAACTAATCCATCCCCCCCCCCCCCCCCCCCCCCCCCCCCACACACACACACACAAGAATATTATTCACAAATATGACATATGTTTAAAATTTCATGAAGTAGATCTCAAAAAAAATTAAGGTAATTTAATAATATCTGTTGCGGGCTAGAATATACTCGGCGATAGTGTTTCAATTGTACGTCCTAGGTTTGCACGGATATCCAGCTCACACACAGAGAACACAAGGCTTTTTTACGTGGAAAACCCTTGAAAGGGGAGAAACCACGAGGTCTAGCCCAGTTGAAAATGATTCCACTAGAAATTGAGTCAGTTACAAGGTGCTGACTCGCCTCCAAGGGTGATCAGATTACAAATAATAAATGTTCAATAGAGGTCTGGGTATCAAGTGATGGTCTGGCAGAACTTCGAGCCTTTGATGATAATTTAGTTGAAGGCAAGAGCTTCTGGCAAAGGTGAGGGCCTTTGGCAAAGGTGAGGGCCTCAGGTGAAGGTGACGTTTGACGAAGGTCAGGGCCTCAGATGGTGATCCGATGAGGCTCCGGTGAGGTTCCGGTAGTGGTCCGGCAAGGTTTTAGTGTTGGTTCGGCAAGGTTCTGGTGGTGGTCCAGTGGTGGTCGATGAGGAGCTTCTTCCTTCTCTTCTTCTCTTCTTGCTTGGGTCCCCTCTTATAAAGATTGAGGGATCTATTTATAGTTTTTCTGGAGTGGCATAGTTCGTAAAATAGGCATGAGATCAGGGGCGAATAGGGAGTGGTTCGAATGGACGACCGATATTGAATCCTACGATCATTCATCATTTGTTGGACATTTGATGGCCTCAGTGATGTCGGAATTCAACAACCTTGACCTCGTTGGATTTGTCTCGTCGAGACGCTCGATTTGACTATAAGCTTGCTAAAATCGAACACCGTTTCGTAACTCAAACGGTGCTACGAAACTTCCAACAGTGCTTCGGGTGCTTGATTTGGGCTCATTTGGGCTTAGATTGAGTCAAATTTGGTGTCGTTGGATTCATATTTTTGAGACGCTCAATTTGACTATAAGTTTGTTGAAGTTGGACTTCAGATGGCCTCCGAATTATTTTTAGAAGTTTCCAACTCAAATCTGCATCGAGATTCGTGATCGATCAAGATAAAATTTTGACGATGTATCAACTGACCCCCTATTTTTGGACATCAAAGCTTCATATGTCCGAAAATATGAGTTTCGACATTTGATAATGGCCAAATCGCAAAAATTGCATTCCAAAAATTGAAGTGCTTGCTCAAACTTGATTGTAGAGGCCTCGTTAAGCTCTAAAAGTATCAAATTTGAGTCAGGAACATCGAAAAACGTGCTCATGGACCCCAAAAACATCGGATTTGGACTTTTTGTAACGAAAAAATGGACCCGAAATGGACCGGGCAGCCAAACCAGCCAAACCAGCCAGCCGACCGCCGCCGCTTCTACCGGCGGAGCTGAACTGCGGCCTCCTGAGCCCGCGTACTGCCGCCGGTGGCTGCCACCCGAGCGCTTCCGCCCATGCGCTACTGCCCGCGCGCTGCCGCCCACGCCTGCGCGCGGTCTGTGCGTGCCGCTCGCTTGCGTGACCTCGCCTGGGCTACTCCCGCGGGCTCACGCCTGGGCCACGCCCATGCCGTTTCACGCATCGCTTGGTAAGGTGGTTCAGCCCACCGCCTCAAGTGGGCCCACCCTATTAAAAAAATGGTTTTTTATTCATTTTTGGCCGAAACAATTCTTAAAATATCCCAAAAAATTCTGAAAATTTTAGAAAAATTTGGAAATTTTGAAAGTGCCAAAAACTGCTCATTTCTCCCTTGAAGACTATGAATAGGCCCCCAAGTCCTTAATGAAAATTGCTCTTTCTCTTCTTCTCCCTCTATCTTTACAATTGAGGCTTTCCCTTGGTCCTCCAAGGCCCTTCTCTTTGCAAGGAAGTCCAAAGATTCCCCCTTCTCCCTCTATTCTTATAATTGAGGCTGTCCCTTGGTCCTCCAAGGCCCCTCTCTTTGCAAAAAAGTCCGGAGATTCTCCTTATTTATCCTCAACATACTTAGGAGAGATGTCAGGTGATTGCCTTCCACTGAGAGATCCTGCGATCTAGGGAGACCCCATCGCACCAAACGATTATGAGCGGAGGCCAAATAAGGAAGCGAGGGTGGATGAGACAGCGTCGACTGTTACAAATGACTTCCTATTTCTCTTTCATAAGAATTATCATTTTCCGAATGATGTGAAGGTAGCATTCCTCCTCCCTGGTACTTGACCATTTTTTGAGACCTACTTACGGGCAGGGTTACGCTTTGCACCTCCTACCGAGTTGATTGAAGTTTTATAATGATGTGGGTTGAACTTATCCCAATTTTCATTCAGAGTAATGTTAGTGACTGTGGGATTGATTGTGCTCTTCAGGGTTCGAGGAGCTACTTTGACACTAGAGCACCTTTCACGAATGGGTCGATTTACCAGTGACACACATACATGTATAACCTTTAGATCCAAATGGTTAGATGCACGTACTGGTGATACTTTCAAAGAATTGGGTCAGTGCATTTTTCTTTATAAAAAATGATTGGGCTTGATAGAGAAATGGGGGAAGCTGAAGGATCTACCATCCCCTCTACATGTCAAGGAAGAAGACATAATGAGAATCTTAAAGGTTCTTGATCTCGATCATCTTTTATTTGAGGTTCGTCACATGAGTAGATACACCGAGGAAGAATTCTTATTTAATGTTGGGTTATCATTCCATGCTGGAAGGTCTGATGCAAGGATGTTGAAGCCGACTTCCTAAGGTCCCTGAACCCCTTGCCCCAACTTCAAAAGTGGCCCCCAAATGACCGGAAAGAGGTGAAGACCCCCGGGTTTTGAAGAAGAAGAGGTTGGAGGGGACTGCGACAAATACTGACAAAGCTCTACCTGACTCTTCCCTAGCCATGTTTCACATCTCTGAGAATGTTTTGAACCACCAATGCATTGGACACTATAAAACTAGCAATTTGGTGATTAATATAACCTAATGCTTTTTTCTCCTTTTCTTCTGGGTGAATTTTAATAAACTTTCTTTTTTATTTCATCTTTCACGTCTTAGGATTGTGATTAATGACTAGAACAGTGAATTTATTAAGATCAAGTATCTTCAAGGAGAGTTCAAGCTGAAGTATGACCATAAGCGTCAAGGAGGTAAAGGTGCTTAAAGAGGAGTTGAGCGAGTGCAGGACTGAGTTGGCCAATACAATGCACTCCGTATCTATTCAAAATCGGCAGGCAGATCGGCATCAAATAGATCTGGATGAGGCACAAGCGACAATCACCCAGCTTTTGAAGAATCAGAAGGCTTCTGAAGAGAAGATAACATCACTTGTGGCAAAGGATAAGAGGTCCCAAACTCTTATAGCCGAGAAAGAGGCTGCTTTGTCTGGCTTAGAACCTTCAAGAGTTATTGAAGATTTCAAGAAGTCCATAACATGCAAGACTATCATTACAGGATCACATTCAGGAGGCTCGAGATCATGTCTATGATATAGAAGTGAAGGCCTTGGAGCAACAGTGTACTGAAGATGGATTCATTCAGGGCTTTTTGAAGGGGGTTCGTCTTATACAGTGGAAGATCAGAGTTCAAGTCAAAGGTGTGACCCCTAGCCAGGCTTTAGATGACTTCCATTCATGTTCTGATGGTGATGAGATAGAGAGTGAGCTTCAGAAGGTCCTTAATCTTGATGTGGATGATGAGGTTGTAGATATTGAATAGAATTTTTAGTTTTTGCTATTTGTATTGCTTTATCTTTTTTAGTGATTGTGATGTACTTGATGTTTGTATTGATGTGTACTTTGATTTAGTAGTGGATTGTTGATGTATTTTTATTCGGCTTAAATATTCTAGTGTATTTATTCAACTTGAGTGAATTTTAGTTATGCTTTCTTAAGGTACTTGCATTCCAACTTGTGTGGAGGAGTCTAAGAGGATCCACTTAGGATGTACAACTCATCTGAGGTTATATGTCAGAGCCCTGCTCGATGATGACAACTTGTATGGAAGAGGTTGAAAAGATCCAGCAATGATGTCTGACCTATCCGAGGTTATATGTTAGAGCCCTGCTCGATGACATTATCATGTGTGGAAGAGGTCGAGAGAATCCACCAAAGATGTAAGACCTATTCGAGGTTATATGTGAGAGATACGCTCGATGATGTTAATCTGTGTGGATGAGGTCGAGAGAATCCACCAATGATGTAAGACCTACCCGAGATTGTATGTTCAGAGCTCTGCTTAATGACGTTAACCTGTGTGGAAGAGGTTGAGAGAATCCATCAATGATGTAAGACCTATCTGAGGTTGTATGTCAGAGCCCTGCTCGATGACGTTAACCTGTGTGGAAGAGGTCAGATCGAATCCCCCTGGGATTGATCATCTGGTGATTGAGCTACAATAACAATTGTATATTGCTCGAATCAAGGATGTTGAAGTTCAAAGCTTGTGTGAATTTATTAATACAATTTTACTCGAAGAAGATATAGAAACAAAGTCTTACTGCATTAAACAAAGGCATAGCTCCCTAAGATAACTTAGGGACGAAGAAGTTACAAACATCATAAATAACATTCAAAATTAAAGAAAAATAATACTAAAGGCACACAATACTAAAGACATACAATACTTAAAACGAGTAACACTACTGTTCTCTACGCAATTAAAAATCGACAAGGCGTTGATGGGCCCCCAGCGATGGTTTCGATATCCCCCACTATTTGGCGATTGTTTACCGACTGCCTTTGTTGTTGATTCTGCCCCCCAATCGGACCAGCTTCAACTCGGGCAGGTGTATTCATGATGAATTATCAGATATATCCTTATCGGATCAGTCTCTCAATTTCTTTCTTGAGCTGCCAACATGCTTCAGTAGTGTGCCCATGGCTACGGTGGAAGTGGCAATATTGCTCCTGGTTTCTGACGTTGGGCTTCAAAGGATGTGGCAATTTCACGTTCTCCTGATCCCGAATAACCATTAATACATTTACTCGGGATGTATTGAGTGGTGAGTACTCCTTTTCTTGGCGAGGCTCTCATCGCGACTGTGAGGGTCAAGGAAGAAGATTATAATTTCCTTGCTTCTTTCTTTGTGAGGATGGATTCTCCATTTATGGAGGATTTTTATGCTTCCCATTTGTTTGTTCAAATTCTTTCCTGTGAGCATTAATGACTTCGTCAGCGGAGATTTGGGCGTCTACTTGATGGATTAGATCTGCATATGAATGGACTGTTTCTCGCATGAGCACTGAGTAAAAGGGGCCAGGACGAAGCCCTCCGAGAATCACACCTCTACGAAACTCAGGATCTACCCTTGCAATTTGCCTGGCTTCCGTGGAAAATCTTTGAAAGTATTCCTTGAGAGATTCTCCCTCATTCTGACGTATCCTTGAAAGATGGATGAGTCTTTCACCATTCTTCGGTTGGCGATAAATTGTTCGATGGATAATTTGGCCAATTTAATGAATAGTAAAATGAATTGGGCAGGTAGTGAATAGAACCACGTTCGAGCTTGATATGCATAATGATGTGGTAGTGATCGATATGCTCGTAGGGGTCTAAAGTCCCATCGTAAGAATCAATATTCGGGAGTTTGAATCTTGCCGGAATGGGGTGTTGGAGGACAAGCTTTCATGAAAGGTGATGACTCCTAAAGGTCTTATTGATGAAGAGATTGTCTTATATCTCTTGTGGGGAACTCTTCTCAGACTAGCCTACACAATTCATGTTATAGTGTATTACGAGGGAGTTCAGTGATGTGGTGTTGGTGTATGTCCTCAAGAACATCCGGAGGAATGTGATGCCAGTGGCATGTGCGCGAAGGATGAGTAGAGCTTGCCGTGTCAGCAAGCTCATTCTCTGGACGTGTTGGAGGGCGCGTCCTTGGAGGAGGAAGGGGGACCTCGACATGAAGAACATGTTTGAATCCTGGCGGGTATCGAGGGAGAAAAATATCTTCTTAGGGTATTAGTGGCAGTCCTCGAGTCTCTCATAAGAGTTGAAGGATCTCATTCTGATACTCCTCCATCTTTCTGATACGCTCTTCCAGGGATGGCCCTGAAGCCCCTTCTCTGGCAGGGTTTCGACCACCAGGGTGAAAAGAGGCAGACGCCTGTCATCCTTGATTCAGGGACTGATTCCTGGATTGATGTGAATTGGAGTTGGAGGCTCCCATGATGCGATATCTACGCCTGTTGTCCATTGTAGGAGCACTTAATATAGTGGGATTGACTTTTCCCACAAATATACGCGACGATAGAGTTTCAATTATGCGTCCTAGATTTGCATGGATATCCACCTCACACACAGAGAACATAAGATTTTTTATGTGGAAAACCCTTGAAAGGGGAAAACCATGAGGCCTAGCCTAGTTGAAAATGATTCCACTAGAATTTGAGTCAGTTACAAGGGGCTGACTCGCCTCCAAGGGCGATTAGATTACAAATAATAACTGTTCAATAGAGGTCTGGGTGTCAGGTGATGGTCTGGCAGAACTTTGGGCCTTTGATGATGATTTATTGAAGGCAAGGGCTTCTGGCGAAGGTGAGGTCCTCAAGTGAAGGTGAGGGCCTTTGGCGAAGGTGAGGGCCTCAGAGGGTGGTCTGGTGCAAGGCTTCGGCGGTGGTCCAGCGAGGCTCCGACGGTGGTCCGACGAGGCTCCAACTATGGTCCGATGAGGCTCCGATGGTGGTCCAACGAGGTTTCGGCGGTGGTCCGACTAGGTTCCGGCAGTGGTCCGACGAGGCTCCGGTAGTAGCCCGGCGAGGCTCCGGTAGTGGTCTAGCGAGTCTCCGGTAGTGGTCCGGTGGTGGTCTAGGAGAAGCTTCTTCCTTCTCTTCTTCTCTTCTTGCTTGGGTCCCCTCTTATGAAGAATGAGGGCTCTATTTATAGTTTTCTGGAGTGGCATAGTTCGTAAATAGGCGTGAGATCAGGGGCAAATAAGGAGTGGTCGAATAGACGGCTGATATTGAATCCTATGATTGTGCACCGTTTGTTGGACATTTGAAGGCTTTAGTGATGTATGAATTCGGTGATCTTGGGCTTGTTGGATTCGTCTCGTCGAGCCGCACGATTTGACGATAAGCTCGCTAAAATCAGACACCGTTTGACAACTCAAACGGTGCTACGAAGCTTCCAACAGCGCTTCGGGTCCTTGATTTGGGCTCATTTGGGCTTGGATTGAGTCGAATTTGGTGTCGTTGAATTCGTATTTCCGAGACGCTCAGTTTGACTATAAGTTTGTTGAAATCGGAGTTGAGATGGCCTCCAAATTAATTTTAGAAGTTTCCAACTCAATTCTGCATCGAGATTCTTGCCCGATCAAGATAAATTTTTAATGATGTATCAATATGTAATTTTAAAATAGTTTAAAATACATATAAAGTAAATAAATATATGAGTTTAAAAATAACATAATTAAAAATAGTTAAAATAATCAAACAATAGATAAATAATCTAGAAAAATAATATTTTCATTAATGAAAATAGATTTTAAAATAAAATACATAATTGTCTCAAAAATTTAAGGTATTATATGCAAAAATCTGATTTAAAATGAATTAAATATAAGTTATCAAAGTTTAAAGTATTTAAAGATAATTTTAAAATAATTTGAAATAATTACCATTTAAGAAAATTAAAAAATTAGGTTAAAATAAATATAAAAGATTCTGAAATCAAAATAAGTTAATAGGTAAATAATCTTTTATATAGATTTGGAAAGTAATTATGTTTTAAATCTAATTAATTATTAATTAAAAAATTTAGAAAATAAATTATTTAACTAATTAAAAATTACTTAAAATAATTACATAATTTTAAAATTAAATAATTTAAAAAAATTCCTGATTTTATGATAATTCAATGAAAATAATTTTCTTACAATTTTGGAAAAAAATTTAATCTTAAATTAAATAATTAAAAACTAATAATATAAATATTTAATTAAGTAAAATTATATAAAATAGAAAAGTATTCTTTATATTATACTTAATTTTAAATTAAAAAATTATAACTATTTACTTATTTTAAATAAAATATTATTATTATTTATATATTTATTTAAAAGTAGTAGTTATTAATAATATGTATTATTTAAATATAAATTATACCTTAATACATAATAATTATTTAAAATAATTAAATATGCAAATAAATTAAATATTATATACAAATATATATCAGATATAGTAAAGTATTATTTTGAAATAAAATTCCAACTTTTACAAAATATTTTTATCATTTTATAATTAATTATTAATTAAATATAAAAGATATTTAATAATTAATAAAATTAAAAATATATTTAATATTTTAAATTATTATTAATTTTAAATTAAAGGAAATAATTTTTTGAAAATTATGGTATATAATATGTGTATTTTTTATTTAAAATTAATTTTTAAACATTTTTTTGTAAGAAAAATAGTATAAAATATATTTAAAAACTAATTTAAACCCAAATTATTAAATAATAACGATGGCAGGACGCGTGAGGGCCTGAGATTCGTTCCGTGGTCACGGGCAATCATTGTCTGGCTGCGCCGCTAGAAATCGAAACTCACGGAATGCAGTTTCATTTAGCCACGTCGGCGTGGCTTAGCAATTATTCGATCCTCTGTTATTTCGAGTGTACAGTTGTGATTGAGCCATATGAATGGCTGAGTCGCATTATCAAGATCTGTGGTCGATCCAAACAACGGAATGATGAGATCTTAACCATTGATCAAAAGATAAACGGTCACGATCTCATCCCTTTGTACAAAAGCATAACCTGAAACCCTAAATTCTTTTTCGCCTTGTTATCTCGATCCACTCAATAGAATACAATGAAATTTTAAATGTAGCTACTAGGAATGAAGAGCATTCGTGGGCGACCTTTTTTTGGTCTAAAATGTACTTTGTAGAAAGCTATTTAACCATAAGTGTTACGACCTAGGCCTAGGGTTTTCAAGCAATTTTACCATTGGATCCTTTAGATTTTGATATGGTTGAGTTTGTAGATTATCCTCATATATTTCCTTTGTTAAACTCGGGCTTTGAAATGCCTTGGATCGATGGTAAAAAGCTTTGGAATGTTTGGGGTCTCGGTTAGCAGGAGATCTTGCCATCGCCGTCCCTTGACTAGTGGATTTGACTTGGGAGATGTGGAAGGGAGTCGTGGGAGCTCTCACACCAAAGATCTTAGGTTAAGGAGATTTTGCAAAAGAGCAAGAGCAAAAAAGGTCCTTTTAAAACCCTAATTCCAACTATTTAAAGCCCTAAACTCATGATCAAGGGTTGGGATTGAATGTAGCACCAATTAGGAAGGAAATAGGGGTGATTTGTTAATGGTTTGATTGACCGATGAATAGTAAAGGATTAAATGGCTTTAAGAGGTTTAATTTGACCTAAAAACGTCAAATTTGACCTAATTAAAGCTTGGGTTGATCAAGTCAATAGTTGACTTGGTCAACCCAGTCAATTAGATCCAAGGAGGTGGGAGTTTGAGCCAAAAATTGATTTTGATTTGAATTTAATTTGATTTGACCCAATAGAGCTTAATTGGTTAACCTGGGTTGACCTGGCCACCCAAGTTGACCTAGGGCATGGGTCAGGGCTTGATGGACTAGGTTTGACCCATTGAGTGTAAGGGAGGTAAGAATTTAGCCATGGAGTGATGAAATTGATTTGAGATCAAATGAAAAGATTTTGGGTCAATTAGGGTCAACCCAGGTTGACCTAGTCAACCAGGTTTGAAAGTTTGTTAAGGATGTTAAGCCCTATGAACTTAGTCTCAAGCTAACCAAGAGGGGTGGTGAATTGGTATTTTAAAAATTTCTTTTCACAAAGAACAAAAATCACATAAACCAAAATCACACCACGAGAAAAATAAATGCGGAAATTAAAATGCGGAAGCAAGAAAACAAGATCACAGAGATTTATAGTGGTTCAGTCAACTTGACCTACGTCCACTCCTTGGAGGCACCCTCCAAGTATTGCACTACAAAATGTGAATCTCCTTTAGCCCTCACGGCTAGGAGGAGAAGCCTTCACAAGAACCTCCTTTTTGCCACCCCGGCAAGGCAGAGAACCTATCTCCTTTTGCTTCCTCCTGAAGCTGGCAGAGAACCAACAACCAGATGCTTACTCCTTACCTCTACCGACCCTTTCACGGACGAGAAACTCTAGACGAAGAAGAAGCAGAGCTATCCTTGAAGAAACCCTTGTGAATCCCCTCACAAGCTCCCCCTCACAAGATCCTCTCTCTCTCTCTCCCTCTCTCTCTTTCTCTCCTCAAGGCCTTCTTAGGTCAAGGAAGCAGCCAAAGGTTTCTCAAAACGTTGAACAAGAGCTCTTAAATAGAAGAGCTTCAAAGGAGCTCATTAATTGCAAGTTGCCGACATTATTGTCTAGGCCGATATGGACATCGGTCTGGCCGGTCAGTATAAAACACAGAAGATCGGCCAGAGCATCGCCCCGAATGCAAAACTGGATGATTAAAAATTGGCATGATCGTCCAGGCCGATCTCACGATCGTCCCGGCCGATCAGTTCAAATAAGAGGAAAATCGTCCAGAGCATCACCCTGAATTCGAGCTGGCCGATATTTATCGTCCTGAAGTAACCAAGGTTTTTGAATAGATCATCCTGGCCAATCCTACGATCATCTAGGACGATATGATCGTATCAATCATCCTTAATTACTTCCTTGATTTCCTGATCAATTAAGGCATAATTTGATAATATCGTCTCGGCCGATAAATGATCTTCCTGACCGATAATTAAAAAATATAGTATACCTTAATTATCTATGGCGACAACTTCTTTCTATTTTGAGCTTATCAGCCTGGCCGATACACGTATCGTCCAGGCCGATCTGTTAATGAAGGCTGCCTTAATTAAGAATTCATATTTAGACTTTCTGTTTTAAGCCTGATCGTCCAGGCCGATGTAACTATCGTCCTGGCCGATCTGAGTAAAAATAAAAATTCTAATTCTCTCAAATGTGTGTGTAGGGTTACTTAGCATCAGTCTCTTTGACAATTACAAATAGACTCAATAAGAGAAAAACAAAGTACAGACTAACTCAACCCTAAACCTACGCAATCTTGAACTGGCTTCGTTTGTTCGTCCGATCTTCAATTCCTGAAAAGTTAAAAGCAACAGAAAGTCCAAGTGTTTGTCAATCATCAAAATATAAGTCATGAAAATAGATTTGCAACAATCTCCCCCTTTTTGATGATGGCAAACACAAGTAGGAAAAACAACTAAAAAAACAGTTCATTAAAAATTCAAAGTTACATAACATTTTTCCTACCATAACCTACTCCCCCTTTTGTCATCACAAAAAGAGGGTCCAGATACACAAAAGAAAACAACACAACAGAGACAAAAATAGACTAAAAAGTAAACTACATAGAATAGAAAACACATAACAGAAAATACAAACTAGAAAAATAAGGGATCCTGATCATCAGATGGAGGTGGTGGAGGTGGCTGCTGAATGTAGCTGGCAAGCGTGATAAACTGAGCATTGAATAAGGCGATATCCTGGTCATGCTGTTGCTGCTGGTGAGTCATGAAGCTGTCAAATCTGACTAAATTCTCAGTGCGGTGCTGCTCGTAACGGGCAATGTCCTCAGAATGTTGCTGCTCCTATGCAGTAACGTAGGCGTCAAAGCGGGTCTCCCATCAATCAAACCTCTCAATCAACTAATCAAATGGAGAGTGCTGGTGGAGAGGAACAGGATCAGGAATGGGAGCTAGAGCGGGAGCCTCCTCCTCCTCAGCCCCCCGAGGTTCCTCATCCCCAGGGTGGAGACGAGTACTGTGAAGGGTACTGAAGGAACTGTTTGAGTATAAGGGAGTTGGGAGGTTAGGAGGAATAGGATAAGGTGAAAAAATGGTTGGATCAGCCAGAATTTAAAGAAACGTCCATATCGGCCAGGCCGATCGCTGAATCGTTCAAGCTGATATGGCTCAATAATTGCGTACAGGCCGATTAGTCAAAAAGGCGGTCCGATCATCCGGGCCGATCAGATATCGTCCGGGCCGATTAGGTGTATCGTCCAGGAGAAAATCCGGATGATAGTCCCGAGGAGAAAATCCGTACGACCGTTGAAAAAGCAGATCGTCCGGGCTGATTAGGTGTATCGTCCAGGACGATGCACAATAATTGATCTTACCGACCGAAGTTAAAACGTTTTAAATCTCTGCCACATGTATCATTCAAGATGAACAGTGGATCGGCCAAGCCGATTGTCCAATAATGGATCATCCGGGGCCGATTTTAAGGATTTAAACGTGCTAACATGTGGATCGTCCAGGATGATCCAGTGTATCGGCTAGGACGATGCACATAAAATGCATCGGCCAGACAAAATATTCTATCAGACAGGACTATCATCATTATTGCAACAGAGTTCAATCAAATCGTCCAAGACGATATAGTATCGTCCAGGACGATGAGTTACAGCAAGCACATAAAAGGTCAGCAGATGGAATTTGAAGAGATTTTGTCTAATTGTCTAGGACGATACAGGTATCGGCCAGGACGATGTGACTAGAATTTGAAACCAAGGAAAAGATGGTGATGATCAAGGCCCTCAAAAATAAAACAAAATAAATGCAGACAAAACACAATAACAGGAAGCTAAAAATGACAAAAATAAAATAAAAAATAAATATTTTAGAATTTTAATTTTTTTTTTTATCAAGGCTTCATATGAGAAGTTCTCAATAATTAAATTTTAGAGTTCCACAAGATCAAGGAGTTTAGCCAATTCTAATCAGACAAAGGTAAAATATCCGATTATTGATAACCCTATATCAGACGTTCCTTATGGTATAAATTTTCTTTTGAAAAACAAAAAGGTTTAACTCATAATAAATCTAATTGGGCAAAAAGAAGATCCAATCAAAACTTGTTTACAAAGAAAAAATCTCATAAATAATAAAACAAAGTAATTTGTCTCAATCAAGAAATTTGAAATCAAGCCTTTGAAATCATCAAACACCCAATGAGTTTTCTAAGTTTTAAAATTTAAAAAAGAGAGGATAGCTTACATTAAGTGGGCTCATTTTATGCCTCTTGTCACTTTGATTGGCTCTTTGAACATCTTTTGATTCTTTGATACATTTTTTGGTATATTATTTTTTTTCAATTTGGCATCATTGGACTTTTTCTTTTTTAATTATTGCAAGCTAAAAGCTCTTTAATAAACTCTTAAAAAAACTTAGTTGTGAGTATATCCTCCAAATATTAGAGAATATGAGCTCTCTCTCTAACATAGGAAAGAACAATTCACAAAACAAAAATCAAAATCATATGATAAATGCAAAGACAAGATTTTAATTAACTTGAAAGATATATAAGAACTTTGATTATTATGCATAAGATAAATTATTGTAGCAAGAAAAAAGATCTTAATTTCAAAAACCATTGGTTAAAATGAGTTAGACTTTTGTTTAGAGAAGAAAATCATACCACAAAATAAGGTCAGAAGGAGGGAAACCATTAACGGAGTTTCTCCCTTTAACAGATTTAGAAAAGCTAAACACTATCTTCACAACTCCAAAATTTAAAATCTTGAAAAGATTCAACATATGGAAAACCAAATGTAAAAGCAAAAAGAAAACAAAACAATCTAAAACATTAACAAAGCAGAAATAAAACACACTTAAACAAAAACACATTTCAAGAAATTATTAAAGCAGTAGGTTTAAGCATTTATGAGCTGCGAGCCTTCATATGTCTAGTTATCCTATGCTCCCATAAGGTCTTTGGTGAGAGCACACCTGCAAAACTCAACAACAGTCAGATTTAGGAACCCAAACAGGTTTGGGCCCCTTCTTAGAAAAAGTAGAATGCAATGCAGGTATGGTGTGCTGTGAATCATGCACCTTAGGTCTCCACACTCAATGTGCACTACGGTGAATGGTGCAAGTGTGTGAGATGTGTCCTAGCATGCCACATGAAAAATATCTAACTCCAGGAAAAGGATTTCTTAAATGATTTGAGTTATAATACCTCTTCCTAGGTTTTGGCTTAGAATCAAAAGTAGATTTCATCTGATTTTTCTTACATGTTTCCAAATTATTTTGAATACTCAAGTTAGTTCTTTTTAATGCATCATTATCAATCCTCAATTTTTTCTCAATCTCTTTAGATTTCTTAAGATCAGAATTAAGTGAGGTGTGTGAAATTTTTAATGCATTATATTCATCAATTAATTCCAAATATTTTTTGTTTAACTCATCAAATTCATCAAGAAGAGCCATATGATTTGAATCAATCGTTGCATGATTTTTGAGAAAAACTTCATGCTCTTTTTGTAAATTCGAAAGTTCTAATTTTAGGCTTGCATGAGTTTTCTTGAGTTTTTTGTATGATGCATATATTTTCTCACAAATCTCAAACAATTCATCATAGATTAGTTTACATATCACTTCCTCATCATTTTGCTCAAGTTGATCTTTCCTCATTAAGCACAGGTTTGTAGTCTCTTCCTCTGGTTCAGTCTCAGAGGAGTTAGTACCAGATTCTACCCAGAACGCCTTTTGGACTCTCTTCTTGTCCTTCCTCGACTTAGGTTTCTCCTCACCTTTTTCCTTTTCTTTGCTTGAGTTATCTTGAAGTGTTGGGCAATCGGTTCTCACATGTCCTGGTTTCCTTCATTCAAAACAAACAACATTAGAACATCCTTTAACATGTTTATGATCCTTACATTCTCTCCAATTTTGATGATGCTTTTGTTTCTTTCTTAGAAAGCTTTTGAATTTTCTTGTGATGAAGGCAACTTTATCGCTTTCAGACCCGGAAGATTCAAAATCCGATTTGTGCGCCTTTAGTGCAACTATTTTCTCCTTCTTCTTCTCACCTGCATCAAGATTTTTTTGATTCACCCTTTGCTCGTAAGCAATGAGTGAGCGAAGTAAGTTATCAATTGAATAAGTATTCAAATCCTTAGATTCAGTGATTGCAGTGATTTTAGTATCATATGACGAAGGCAATCATCTCAAAATCTTGTTTACTTTTTCAAAGTTTGAAAGTACTTTTCCTAATGCATGCAGTGAAGTAACTATCTGAGTAAATCTAGTATACATGTCAGAAATCAATTTATGAGGTTTCATACGAAAAGGTTCGTAGTCATGCAAGAGAAAATTCAAACGGGATTGTTTAACTTCATTAGTGCCTTCATAGGTGATACACAACTTATCCAAAATTTCTTTACCAGTTTTGCAAGTAGAGACACGCATGTAATCCTCAGATTTTAAAGCACAGAAAAAACAGTTCAAACATTTTGCATTCAATTGAGCTAAATCTCGTTCATCAAAGTCCATTCGGTAAAAGCAACTTCAGTTTTAATACCATTAATTTCACGAGAATGTGGAGAATAACCTTCTAGAATAAGCATCCACATGCGATCAGTAGATTGCAAAAATGTTGACATGCGGGTTTTCCAAAAATCAAAAGGTAGGTTATCAAACAGGAGAGGTCGGGTAATGGAATATTCTTCCGTAGTGTTACGATTCCCAAGGTTAGCCATGGATCAAAATAAAAAAAAAATTAAACTTAAATTTTTGAATCCCGCTCTGATACCACTTGAAAGTTCGTTAGGGATATTAAGCCCTATGAATTTAGTCCCAAACTAAACAAGAGGGGGGTGAATTGGTATTTTAATATTTTCTTTTCACAAAGAACAAAAATCACATAAACCAACATCACACCACGAGAAAAATAAATGCGAAAATTAAAATGCGGAAGCAAGAAAATAAGAACACAGAGATTTATAGTGGTTCGGTCAACTTGACCTACGTCCACTACTTGGAGGCACCCTCCAAGTATTGCACTACAAAATGTGACTCTCCTTTAGCCCTCACAGCTAGGCGGAGAAGCCTTCACAAGAACCTCTTTTTGGCCACCCCGGCAAGGCAGAGAACCTATCTCCTTTTGCTTCCTCCTGAAGCTGGCAGAGAACCAACAACCAGATGCTTACTCCTTACCTCTACCGACCATTTCACGGACGAGAAACTCTAGACAAAGAAGAACCAGAGCGATCCTTGAAGCAACCCTTGTGAATCCCCTCACAAGCTCCCCCTCACAAGATCCTCTCTCTCTCCCTCTCTTTCTTTCTCTCCTCAAGGCCTTCTCAGGTCAAGGAAGTAGCCAAAGGTTTCTCAAAATGTTGAACAAGAGCTCTTAAATTGAAGAGCTTCAAAGGAGCTCATTAATTGCAAGTTGCCGACATTATCGTCCAGGCCGATATGGACATCGACCTGGCCGATCAGTACAAAACACAGAAGATCGGCCAGAGCATCGCCCTGAATGGAAAATGGACGATTGAAAATTGGCTTGATCGTCCAGGCCGATCTCACGATCGTCCCGGCCGATCAGTTCAAATCAGAGGAAAATTGTCCAGAGCATCACCCCGAATTCGAGCTGGGCGATATTTATCGTCCTGAAGAAACCAAGATTTTTGAATAGATCGTCCTGGCCGATTCTGCGATCGTCCAAGACGATATGATCGTATCAATCATCCTTAATTACTCCCTTGATTTCCTGATCAATTAAGGCATAATTTGAGAATATCGTCAAGGCCGATAAATGATCGTCTTGGGTGATAATTAAAAAATACAGAATACCTTAATTGTCTATGACGGCAACTTCTTTCTGTTTTGAGCTTATCGGCCTGGCCGATACACGTATCGTCCAGGCCGATCTGTTAATGACGGCTGCCTTAATTAAGAATCATTATTTAGACTTTCTATTTTAAGCCTGATCGTCCAGGTTGATGTAAATATCATCCTGGCCGATCTGAGTAAAACAGAAATTTTAATTCTCTCAATTGTGTGTGTAGGGTTATTTAGCATCAGTCTATTTGACAATTACAAATAGACTCAAAAAGAGAAAAATAAAGTACAGACTAACTCAACCCTAAACCTACGCAATCTTGAACTGGCTTCGTTTGTTCGTCCGATCTTCGATTCCTGAAAAGTTAGAAGCAACAGGAATTCCAAGTGTTTGTCAATCATCAAAACATAAGTCATGAAAATAGATTTGCAACAAGGTTGACCTAGGGCCTTAGTATGGGTTCAATAGACTTGGCTTGACCCACTAAACACAAGGGAGATGGTCTTGGGGTCAGGCTTGATCAAATTGAATAGGTCAAACCCCTTGACCCAAAGTTGTGACAAATTTAAGGTCAACATATGCCATGATGCTAGAGAAATGACCGGAGCTCAGAGTTTAGAAATTGAAATCCACCATCTGTTCGTAGGCATTTGATTTAATGGAAAAGTTGATTTTTAATGAACATTTTGAATTAAATTATTATTTGAGTGACTTCAAATTTGGCATGCATCATAAAAATCAAGGTAAAGCAAGATAAGTCATCAATAATAATAAGGTAGTATTTATAACCTTGAGTAAAAAGAGTTGGGGATGGACCCTATACATCTAAGTGAAGTAGAGCCAAAAGAAAAGATGCATACATTGTAGAAATGGGAAAAGCTAACTTATGGCTTTTAGAAGCCTTACAAAGATAACATAAATTGACAGAGGAAGGAATAACTAGTTCTATGTTTTCATTAGAGAAGACTGCTAACACATGACTATATGGATGACCAAGGCGGTTGTGCCATCAAAATGATTAGGATGAAGTGGCCAATAGTGCTGATGGAGGCTGGGCCACAAAAGGAAGTTTAATTGTGTACAGACCATTAGGACATGATCCCTGTAGAAGGATTGCCTGAGTCTTCTGATCCTTAATAGAGAAGCTAGATGGAGAAAAGAAAACAGAAACATTATTGTCCTAAGTGAGGTTAGAAATGGAAAACAAGTTGTGAGAGAGAGTGGGAACATGGTAGATTTGAGGAAGAGATAACTTACGAGTTGGAGTTGAGAGAAGACATGGGCCGGAGTGAGCTATGAGAAGGTTTTGTCCATTGCCAACAGAGATGTTGTCCACTCCTTGATATGAGTTTGGTTATGCAATGTTTTCCAAGGAGTTCGTAAGATGCGAAGTTGCTCCGGAATAAATATACCAGTCTTGAGAGGATATTGTTGAGTCTGTTATAGAGCTTTTGAGGGAGTTTGCGATATAGTTGGAGTATAGTTCACATTTAAGCAATGCCATCATTGGGTGTTGCATGACCTCGTTTAGCAAGATTTGACATATAATCATGGAGAATGAGTTGGAACAACCACGTGTGTTATTATTTTTGGTAAATCGGCCTCTGTCGCAACGTCCATAACCGCGAAAAGAGTATAATTCCATATTGGTATCAACTGAATGAGGGTCTCTATTTGATTCAGCAACAAGATTTATCTCCTTAGTTAGAAGATAGGAATATAGCTCATCAAGCGTAAGAGGACTACGTTTAGTTTGGATCAAGGTCTTGAATACTTGAAAGGTCAATGGAAGTCCATTAAGTATGTAAATAGTAATATCTTCTGAGTCGACGTTCGAAACAGTGGCGACAATGTTGTCTACTAAGGTCTTGATCACGTGAGATATTGTGCTATTGAGAGATTTCACATAGAAATGTTGTGTAGCTCATTTTTCAGTTGTATTACTCTAGATCAGTTGGATGCCTGAGTCTTTGTTCGAGTGTATGCCATATGTCGGAGCAGCAGTCCAGATGAAGAACATACGGTAAGATTGAAGGTGAGATGGTTGAGCATATAGCATTTGCGAGATTCTAATCTATGAGTAGCCATTGAGTGTAGACTGGGTTGAGCATTGTGTTACCATCATATTGTTGAAGAAGCCGGTGACAACGAGACTCAGAGTTATCGAGATGACTGGTGAATCTGTTTGCTCGCAGTAGTTTAAGTATTTGCGACCTCCACACAGGGTAATTATCATTAGAGAGAGGCGGGTACTATGGTTTTTTTGTTAGAGATAACAAGTTTGAGGGAGGATGGAGTAGGTAACGGATCTGCGGACGTAGTAGTCAACTGATCGGCGATTTGCAAAGAAGACGACTGCGCCATTATCACTATAGCTCGGAGAAAAGTTCTCTCAGCTCACAGCCTTGCTCTGATATCATGAAGAAATGCCAAGGTAAATCTTCTACAAACCTGCAATACAGGTTAGAGCAGAGGAATCACAGCAAAGACAATTTCAGATAATCTCTTCATCATTGATCTGATGTCCACTGTTTACTACAATGCTCATATATAGACTATGTGTATACACATGTATAGGGATATGCCATGTGGTTTGTTATGAATGAATGGTGATTAGGTGAGGTGTTTGTTGTTGATGTGATAGTGGAGAGCTGTGCTAATAGTAACATCACGAATCTTTCAAAAAACCTTATTTCTCGGGGTAATCCGAGCTCGCAGAGGCTTCGACATTACCACTGTAAATTCAGACTTCTCAGAGAAATCAATCTCCTCTCCGTCCACGGCAGCCCATTCAAACTCCCTCACCATATTAGCAACAAAGTACTCAAGGTGAAGAATGGCGAGACCAAGCCCAGGGCAAATCCTCCGCCCAACCCCAAAAGGCATCATCTTTATCTCTCTGTTCCCCGTAATATCGACCCCTTCTCCATCACCCCCAGCCATGAATCTCTCCGGTTTAAACTCCATGGGCTCTTCCCACAGCTTCTCATCCCAAGCCATATCCGCCACCGTAAAGTTAATCGATGCATTCTTGGGTATAAGGTACCCTCCAAATTCAACATCTTTAATCACCGAGTGCGGCAGCAAGAAGTGCGATGGCGGGTGGCGGCGCAGCCCTTCCAAGACCACCGCCTTTAAGTATGGAAGCTTATTTAAATCTTCCTCTTTGATCTCTTCTCCATTTATCCCCTTCAACTCCTCAAGCAGTTTGGCCTGCACGTCAGTCCGCGCTGCGATCTCTGCCATAATCCACTGCAGCGCAGTGGCGGTCGAATCCGTTCCGGCGGTGAGAAATTCCGAACAGAGCAGTATTATTTCATTATCTGTGAGTTGGCTTCCTCCTTTCTCTGCTAGACTGAGGTCGAGGAGAGAATCTACGTATGAGTAAACGAATCTTTGTTCCCTGGCTTGTTTGTGATTCTCTCTGCGAGCCCTTATCAACGGGAGAAAGAGGTCGATCTGTATTTGCCTTAACCGCGCCACATTCTTTAACATCCCCTGGAACATAAATCTCAGGAGTAATTTAGGAACAAAAGCAAAAACCCTCATATGCTTACTCATATACAGGAGTGGCTCCCTCTGTGCATTTTCAATCTTCCTTATGGCCTTCTCATCAAGCTTCTCTCCAAAGCACATGTGGACCAAGAGGGAAAACATGGCTAACTGGAAGCTCTCCATGGCAACCACAGCTCGTTTAGGAGATTGTTCAGACCTGGTTTGGAGGTCGTTGAGGAGAAGGCCGAGGACCCAACGGCGTCCAGGTGCGAAACGGTGGATCTTGACGGGGTGAAGGATCTCGGAAGTAAGGTTCCGGCGCAGGAGGCGCCATTGGTCGCCGTAAGGGGAGGAAGTGATGTTCAAGATGCGAGAATTATGGAAGCGGCTGTAGGGAGACGGAGGAGGTCGCGAGGAAAAGGAGGCGCCGTGCTCGACGAGGGCTTTGTGGGCAAGATAGCGATCGACGATGAAGATAGAGGGATGAGATCCAAAGCGGAGGGTGATGATGGGGCCGAGTTGAGAACGGAATTTTCTGAGGAGGATTTCTAGGTTTAAGAGGGAAGTGGAATGGCGAAGACATAGGAGGCTGCCTAAAATAGGGATGGATGGAGGTCCAGGAGGTAGCGGTGGTTTCCTAGAAGGGAAGAGGAGGAAGGCGATTATGAAGGAAAGGAAGATGGGGATGAGGAGAAGGATTATGGACCAGGCTTCCATTGTTTGTTATGCTCTGAGTGGGAATTGCTGTGGTATATATTTCATATTGAATAAGTTTTAAGTAGAATTATGGCAAAGTTTAAATTGGTCAAATTTTAAGAACGAGCAGCTCTTACGTCAATTTTAGCAAGAGAAGTAAGAATGATAGAAAATATAAGAACGAGCAGAGTCGTGATATGTTTTGGCACATTTTGAATGCGCCGATCAATTTGGCATATTCCATTGCTTTCGGAAATTCCTGCCTTGTTCTCGTTTTCGGAATTGCTCTCCTTTTCCAGAATTGCTTTGGGAGGGAGAAATTTATTTTGGCCCTGTCTTGACGGAAGTGCCTACTAGAATAGTAAAAATATATGTATAAATTTAGTTTAAATAAATATTTAATTGTAATATAATTTGTAAATTGTAATTAATTTTTATAGTTGTAATAAGTAATTATATTTTCTTCATTGTTTTATTTAATTTAAATAAAAATTTAAAAGATATATTACAAAAAATATTTATTTGTTATAATTATAATTACATTTTAGATAATAAAATTTAAATTATTTTATATTTCATTTAATATTAAAAATATATTTCATGTAATATATTTCATAACTAAATAGTCTCTATGTAGCAAGGGCCTCCTCATCATCGTCCATCAAAACATCAAAAACCATCAAATCAAAAATCCTATTTCTTTTTACCTCCTTTTTTGCTTATTACCATTCGCATTGAGAACATCAGAAACAGCAGAATGGTCCTTCTAAAATTCATGATAATTGATACATCATAAAAAAATTATCTTGATTAGGCACGAATATTGATGCAAAAATCAATTTTGTAACTTCCAAAATTAAAATTGGATCCATCCGAACTTTGATTTCAGCAAACTTGTAGTCGAACTTAACGTATCGGAAATACGAACCCAACGAAACCAAATTTGACTCAATCAAAGTCCAAATGGATCCAAATCAAGGACCCGAAGCACTGTTAGAAGGTTCGAACCACAATTTGGATTTTCAAACGATTTCCAAACATTACGTTCTTGTAGTCGAATCGAGTGGCTCAACGAGAAGAATCCAACAAGCCCAAGATCGCTAAATTTTGACATCACTAAGTCCTTCAAATGTCTGACGAACGGTCCACGATCATGGGATTCAACATGAGCCATCCATCCCACCACTCCCCATTTACCCTTGATCTCTCACCTCTTCAAGGGAGGGGGGAAGCAAGAAGAGAAGGAAGAGAAAGAAGAAGCTCCTCCTCGACCACTGTCTGAGCTCCGCCTGACCACCACTTAAGGCCCTCTCCTCCGCCGAACCATCACCTGATGCCGGAGTTTCGTCGGACCACCACTTAAGGGCCTGAGCTCCGTCGGACCACCACCTAACGTCGTTGCTCCTCCGGACCACCACTTGAAGTCCTCACATCCGTTGAACCACTGCCTGACACGAGAGTTCTGTTGAACCACCACTTGGCCTGAGCTGAATTTGGTGTTGTTGGGTTTGTATCTATGAGACGTTCAGTTCGACTATAAGTTTGCTAAAATTGAAGTTCGGATGGTCCCAATTTTAATTTTGGAAGTTTCAAACTTGATTTTGCCTTGAGATTCGTGCCCAATCAAGATAATGTTTTAAAGACTATCAATAATTAAAACAATTAAATATTTTTTAGCAATATATCTTTTAAATTTTTATTTAAATTAAATAAAACAATGAAGAAAATAAAATTACTTATTACAAGTACACAAAAATTAATTAGAATTTATAAATTATATTACAATTAACTATTTAATATATATATATATATATATATATATATATATATATATACTATTCTGCACTTGTGCCAAAATAGAGCCAGAACAAATTTCTCTCTTCCAAAGAAATTCCGAAAAACGAGAGCAATTCGGAAAATGAGAACAACACAGGAATTTCTAAAAACAGTGGAATACGTCGAATTGATCGGCGCACTCAAAATGCACCAAAGCCTGTCACAACTCTGCTCGTTCTTATATTTTCTGCCGTTCCTGCTTCTCTTGCTAAAACTGGCGTAAGAGCTGCTCATTTTTAAAATTTTGTCGTTTGAATTATATGAATGAACTAAATTTATAAAAATTTAAAAACAAGCATACTAGTCAAACTATTTAGTGTTTTTCATTGAAAACGTCAAATAGTTTGACTTATTCTAAAAAGTCAAATAATTTGACATTTTCTATACAATTATTAGCCAAACTATTTGGCTAATTATGAATACAATAAATTGTTTGGCTAATTCTATAGAATTAGCCAAATTATTTGGCTAATTCTACCCACATTTCCACTAACCATGATTAGTAATATCTTTACCTGATTAAGGATGCATAAAAAAATTAAAAGTAGGATAACGGGCTATAAGCTCTCAGGTTAACTAATCACCTGCTTAACAGGTCATTATTAGATAAATGACCTATTAAACGAGTGATTTTACCCTAGCTCAAATTTTTTAAGAAAATCATTTTTATTATTTATTTAACTTAATATTAAATAGTAACTTATTCATGTTTTAGATAAAATTTTAAATTGTTCATTGATCGACTTATGTGAGTTAGTTTTAATGAAAATACTACTTAAACCAAGCAGGTTGTATTTTTAAAGTAAAAACCACTTAAACTAGCCACTTTAGTGTTTACGAACATTCACCACAGCACGAACCAATAATCGTTGGTCGCTTAAGTCTGAGTGAGCGTTCGACATTGTTAGAACCACATACGAGAGGGCATGCAAGTGTAAGTGATTGGACGCCCTTAGGTGCAAGCCTTTTTCATGTCATACTAGAGAAGGTGTACTGGCCAGCGTTTGATGGGGTTGCATGCTTAGTTCGAATGGTACCCCTAGCTAGCATTCTATCGAGGGGCTGGGACACCACGTTCCAATAGATATAGAAATACGATGGATGAGCTACGAAGGAATACTTGACAAGTTTGTAAATCTTGCGGTGTGATCGGCCATAATAGCGCAACCTGCTCAAGTAGGGCTAGAAGTTTAAGAATAGTCATTTACAATACATATTTCATGGATAAAATTATGAAATTGAAGCGATCTATCTTCACTTTTTAGGATGGGCGGTACGCGCAAATAGTACTAATTAACAACCTACATTCAACATGCAAAATACGTGATGCTGTAGTTAAATTATATGTGAAATGGAATTGGGCTTATAAAGGTGTAATGGTTGTAACCATTACAGTGATATTAACAAAATTTATATTTTCAATTTTTATCACTTAAGTATGTTACTCACTTGATGTTATTAAAATTCTCTTTTCTCTAAAAAATTTGGACAAATTAAATTTAAACAACAAAAATTTATATGAAATTTCTAAACTCATAAGCAACATTCCAACAATAACTAGAACTATAGATTGAGAACCAAATTAAAACATACTAACTTCAACCATAACAAACACAAAGGACATTGACATCACATTCATTAAAAATATAACTAGGAGCTCGTTACAAAGTTCTGAAAGCATAATAACTTCACCAATTATTTATCACGATGCGCGTGCTAGCTTGGAGTTGTGTTTGGGCTGGATAGCAATGAAATTTCTGTTGAGAATACAATGACATATATTAGCCATTGGGGTGTCCACAATCAGCTCAACCGATCCATAATCATGTCTTCTTGTTTCAACATGTCTTTTCTTTAGAATCTTCATCAGTGCTAGTTGTCCTATCATTTCCATAACCCTCATTTGCACATATTTTCATCTTTCCTTGTTCAATCTGGCTTCATCTCAGTAAGAGAGAATCATCATAGTTATGCCAAGTGTTTCCCATAATATGAAGTATTCCATGTCGAACCAATAATGCATACAACAATGATATAGCTCATTTGATCTAGCCTTCCCCTCTAACGCATCATCAATAAAATGTGCTAAACATTCCTTTAACCTTGTGCTGCCCTCTTTAATCAACCTTTTCAAAGAGATTTTTTCTTTCCGATACATTGTATAAGAACATAAAACAAGCACAATAAAATCTATAGAAGAAGTTAAGAATATAGGGAATCAACTGCATACATATTTTTATAGGCGATGACTATCAGTTCTCATTATCAATTATGAGTTGCTAAATATATAATAAATAGGACAGGGTGATTTAATAACACACACTAGTTTGAGTTTGTCAAATATAACCTGATTTGACAGCACACGTTGTCTTTATAACACATGTTGAGTTAATAATACTAGTTGATTTGACAATATAGTCTGATTTGACAGCACAAGCTAATTTATATTTAAAAATAAACTTCAAGTGTTATGTATGCACTTTTTAAATTGTAAAGTACAAACATATCCAAGCATCACTTGTAGTTAGAAACTACAATAGGATATTAATGGATCTTACAACTTTATAGGCTACTTAATGGGATTGGATATTGCCAACAATATGATATGTTCAAGCACGATCAACAAGATTATATAATGCTTTCAATGACATTTTTTAATAGAGGAATCTAATGTTCTCAGAAAGTACATATTAATTATTTTATTATAGAGAAATCCAATGTCCATAGCAAGTGCACAATTGTATTAAAATTTTAATAATTCCTTTAAAAATATGACAAATTATATAATTAATAAAAATAAATCCATTAATTAATTTATAAGAATTTTAAATAGTTAATAATACAAATTCAACTCAAAATTTAACTAATAAACAAATATAATTTCATTAAAATCAAATAAATTAATCAATAATTAATCATTCCCTTTTTAATAAATATTTAATCATTAATGAATTAATTAATTTTTATTATTTAAAATTTTATTATATTTATATTTTATTTGTTTCATATAATAAATGACTCATTCATTATTATTAGTTAAAATACATTTAAAATATAAAAGATAATTTATAATTTTTACAAATTAATTTTTCTTTCTAAATATAACTTTTTTTTTAAATTAAAGTAACAATTAATTTTAAAATAAAATTATTTCTACATTAAATTCATAAAATTTATCAACTTAATGACTTATATTTAAAAAATATAAATAAAATTTATATATAATGTTTTTTAAATACTAAATGATTTACATTTAAAAATTACTATAAAATTTAAATTAAAACATTTATACAAACTAGATAACTTAATTTATAAAATTAAGATATACTTGATTCAAGATTTTACTATTTAAACTATAAAATTTATATTATTTTAAAAATAACAAATTACATTTTAAAAATTAAAATATAATTACTTTCTTCATTGATACGATCCTTCTGCATATTCACTTATTAAACGAGCTCCTTTTTATAAATTTTCCACAATTAAATCACTTTATATTGACAGATAACATATGTGTTATCAAATCACTTTATATTGATAGATTAGTATGTGTTATCAAATTATTGTAAATTGATAGATATTCATGTGTTGTCAAATCTCTTCAAATTTACAGATTTGTTTGTGTGGTCAAATCACTTTATATTGATAGCTCAGTGTATGTTCTCATATTAGTATATAATGATATATGTTCACCTTGGTATATAAATTAAGCATTTGGATGCATAAGATTTATGTTCTACTTGCTCAATTTCCATTGTAAATCTTAGTAGAGCTACTCAGAATATTTTGGCCATGTATGGAAAGGATTAAAGACATCCCCAACAAAGAAAGGTTCGATAATACAATCCAAAGAATGCATGCTTGTATAGCACGAGCTAGTGATACTCCTTAGAGCAACAAGCGAATAAGAATGAGATCTTTAGGTGTTGCATCCATGAATGGTCACAAGTTGAGAATGATTTCCTCTGAAATATTCATTCTGAGTTAATTAGGGTTAAACTTTATAAGATAAGAAATTTTTTAAATGCCACCGGTTGGAAATCTGTTTAAATTTGGTTCTGCCAAGAGAATGGTCACCTTGTCAACCCTCATTTGTTACAGATGTGATATCATAAGACGAAACGACAAATGTTTTATATTTAAGTTTGTCTCATTAATCATAGATAGAAATTTACATTGCAGTAAACTAGGACATGCACGGAGGAAATAAACTGACATACATATCCATAAAACATTACTACATAAAAGCTGATGAAATAAAATATAAATTCATCTCTTTCTTTTATTACATGGAATAACATCACTACCCAGGGTAAATCTAGCTATAGGTCATCGTACTCATTTTTGCAAGGTTCTTAAACATCTACATCCTCCTCCCCCTTGACATGTTGGTACTCCTAGGAATACTGCCTTGTTGTAATAGTAGATCTTGCTATGTTGGTGTTGATGGTAGGCCCACGGTGCCATCCAATGAGGCATCATCATGTAAAATGATGAATATGAAGGTGTCTATTGGGACTAAGTACCATAAATGTGATCTAGAAGATGGTCGACTTGTGCATCAAAAGTGTTAAAAAACTGAGTAGGCATCGATGATTATCCTACATCATATGTGGATGGCATGTGAAAATTCTTAGTTCCACCATACATTGAATAACTAAGTGGATTCATACTTTGCCTTTGCACTTTTGATTTCCTCCTATACATCCCTATGGATGTAGATGGTGCATTCGAGGTAGAACATTTGAAACCCTGGCTGGCTGGGCCCTATATCGGGTCGGTCATCTGTACTTGTGTTGAAAGTATTATAAACAATGTAGACTGATCTCTATACACTATTTGTTAGCTCTAAAACTTGATCAATAACCAACTGCAGTGAGCTTGCATTTACACCATGTTCTCAAATCCGTGGTTCCAGCAAGTCATAACTCTGTATGTAGTAGTCAGCCTATAGTGTTTATTCATAGGAAAAAGTGCAACAATGCAAATAAAATTTAGTATGATTAATATATGTAAGTAAGAAAGGATACTTACCACCAATTACTCTCTAGGAAATCTTGGGAAGAAGTTTTCTGGAGGCAAAGCCTGAGGCTTAAATAAGTAAATGGATGCCTAGGATCAGTACCATCGTAGGTATGCACCGAACTCCTAATTGCCACTACCTTTCAGTTGAATCACCGGAACAAGATATGCATATATGTTATTTCATATCTTAATGTATGTCATGTACTTAATTGTCCAGTCCATGTCTGTCTGCCCTTGACCATCTATCCTCTTGAACCCTCTCTCCATAGGCTCCAAATTGAAGAATTATACTCCTCCAAATTGCCTCTTAACTCGATCAAGAAGGTGCCACTCTGCATGTTTCCAGCTTATCATCGAAACCCGTGCTATCCATAACACCCTAGACACACGAAATCACTCGGGTAATGATGCAAGAAATGCATATGTGTATGGAGTCATCTTTATCAATAACATGTGAATATGAAAATTATTTTATACATGCAAATTAAAGGTATTTAAACATACCTAGCTAACCTTTAAACCATCAAGTTCATCCCTATATGTCATTGTGTTGCATGATGGAATCTCCCTAATCCGATGTTTGCCCCACCTATAAAGAAAAATAATTAAACCTATCTATTTAGATGAGAATTAGTAAGCATAACTACATTTATTTGTGTTGTAGTGTATACCTGCATCCAAGTGTTTGTTTATCCAACTTAATTAGAAGAGGTACTGGAAGTATAGGCCTTTCAACGTACAATCGCTCCCACGACCATACTTATAGCAGAGCCACATAATCGACAACATAAGAGCATGTAGGTTGAGTGGCAAGACACAACTATCTATATAAATGTGCCAAAATTGCAATGCTAATGGACATACCACCAAATTTATCCAGGCTTAAAAGTAAGGGCAACCACTACAATGATATGTGCAATTGTGATGTGTATAGTATAAGAAAACATCCAATCATGAATAAGATTTAAGCTCAAACATGCTGTAAGAACATAGCTGGTGACAAATCATTATACCATTCTCTATAAAAAGTCTATCTCAATCATCATAGAGGTACCATGGATTCTACTTGCATAGTACCCATTCTAAAGCTGGCTTGAATGTCAGCATCTTCAGGATCATGATAAATAATGTCATGACCTGGGTGTGTGCCAGTAACCTCATTATAACAATCAGACCAACTCTACCAATGTAAACCTTCTTTAGTAACTATTGGTCCAATAATAGGAGGACCAGCAACTCAAATACCAAGAAGCACCTGGACATCCTAAAGTGTGATAGTTATCTCCCCAATCATAAAGTGAAACTATTTTTCATATGACACCACCTCACAGCAATAGCAGTGATAAGATTGTGGTCCAATCTAATAAGTTGCAAGTGTCGAACATTATCCAAACCAACAGCCTTAAGAACATATAGTAATCATGGGCAATGTGAAAGTTTGTGCAAGTTATTAGACCTAATTGAACTGTTTCAAGGCTAACCAAGATGGAGGGGGTGAATTGATAATTTATAAAATCTCTTGAATTTTAGAAAACCATTTTACAAAATTTTACTCAATGATTATTGAATTATGAAGTTATTTATAAAAATAGATTTTCATAAAATATTTTTCCACCATAGAAATATAAAGTGTAGAAAAAAAATGCAGAAAAAGTAAAGTGAATAGAAGAATATCAAATTTTATAGTAGTTCGATCTTGTTAGAATAGTTGCTATTTGAATGATTTATATTTGTGCAACTTATGTAGTTTTGATGATTCCAAACAATATTGTTCAAATGTATAGTTATCTCCTAACAATTTTAGAAGATTTGCATTTGCTCTTGTGTGTACTAACATTTCAGGAAAATCAGACTCCAGACTACGATAACTTCAAATCAAATTCAACATGAGATATTTTGTTTATTTGAAGTTTGTATTTTCTTTGATTTAGTTTTGAAAGGGAGTGATTGTAATTGAGTGAATAAAAAAAAAAACTTACACACACACATAAAAAGATCATAAAATTTTATGATGATCGTACGGGACGATATTTTATCGTACTGGACGATCCGTCAGTTATCTCCTATAGAGCACAAGGAACGAATAGGAACTTGCTCGGAAAAATTTTCTAAGTCCTATTCGTCCAGGACAAAATTTATTATCGTCCAGGACGATGGGTTCTCTGTAAAATTTTTGTCCAGATGAATTGTATCATCGTACGAGGCGACCGGTCCTCTGGAAAATTTTTGTCCAGACGAAAATAAATATTGTACCGGACGATCAAGTCTCTGGAAAATTTTCGTCCAGACGAAAACAAATTATCGTCCGTGGCGATTGGTCCTCTGAAATATTTTTGTCCAGACGAAATAAATAATCGTCCAGGACGATCGGGTCTCTGGAAAATTTTCGTCCAGACGAACATATTTTCGTCCAAACGATTAACCTACTTAGAACAGTTTTCAGCAGTTTCTAGAACCAACCTTGTAATAATCGTTCGTACTGGACGAACCTAGTTCGTACAGGACGATCATCTGTACGAAGTCATTTCGTACACATATACAAATTGGGTCGTTTCAGATCGTTTAAGTAAAATCGTCCAGGACGATCCAGGATCGTACAAGACGATCCACTGCGTACAAAATTGGAAACTTGCAGTTTTTGGGCGGTTTTTCTTGTCTTTTACATAAATAGTCCAAATTAGACTGCCACCCAATCTTTTTGTCATTTGATCTTCGTGCCTCTTGAGAGAATAGCCAAGGAGAGAGTGGAAGAGAGCATTCAAGGGAGGATTCCTACCACTGGAGCGAGAAGGCTTCACTTGGATTACTAAGGTAAGAGTCTCTACTTGTGAAATTGGATTTCTTCACTCTTTTCCTTCTTCCTTCTAGATTATTGTGAGAAGATCAGTCAAGGAGATCCGGTTCTCTACCGACACTTGGAGAGTGTACACAGCCGAAGGGTTCTCTGCCTACACTTGGAGAGTGTGAACAGCGGAAAGGTTCTCTGCCTACACTTGGAGAGTGTGAACAGCCGTAGGGTTCTCTGCCCATACTAGGAGAGTGTAAAAAGACGACGGTTCTCTGCCAGCACTGTGGATTGTGTAAAAGGACGACGGTTCTCTGCCGCACCGGGTAGTAGTGAAAAGAGTGTGTTGTAAAGGCTTCTCCGCCTTGCTGTGGGTGCTAAAGGAGAGTCATTTTGTGGTATTAATGTAATACTCAGAGGGTGCCTCTAAGGAGTGGATGTAGGTCTGGTTATAGACCGAACCACTATAAATCTGGTGTTATTTACTTTATTGTTTTTTCGTTTTCGCACTTTAAATTTTAGTTTTAACAACTCTGTGGTTGAAAAATATTTTTCTACAAACTTTAAAAGAAAATTTTATTTCGGTTCAACTTTATCATTAAGAGGGTTTAAAATTTTTAAAACTACCAATTCACTCCCCTCTTGGTAGCCGTGGGACATTTACTTAGGCTTAACAACCTAATTACTGGACTCAACAAGTGGTATCAGAGCATAGTTTTAAAATCATAAGTTTGAACTACTTTTTGATTAACGTAGATGGCTACATTTGGAAACCGAAACACACCTGAGGGTTACTCTATCACTAGACCTCCACTGTTTGACAATATTCCTTTTGATTTTTAGAAAACACGTATGTCTACTTTCTTACAGTCACTTGATTATCGCATGTGGATGCTAGTACAGGAAGGTTACTCAAAACCAACTAGATTAGTTGATGGAATTAGGGTAGAAACACCCTATGCAGATTGGACTATTGAAGAACGTGACTTAGCAGAATTAAATGCGAAATGTTTGAATAGTTTTTTTTGTGCTTTAAAATCTGAAGACTACATGCGAGTTTTCACTTGTAAAAGCGGAAAAGACATATGGGATAGACTTTGTATTACTTATGAAGGGACAAATGAGGTTAAGCAATCAAGTCTCAATATCTTGTTACATGACTACGAATTATTTCGCATGAAACCTAATGAATCTATATCTGACATGTACACAAGATTCACTCAAATTGTCACCTCTTTGCATGCACTTGGTAGGAAAATAACTAATGCTGAAATAGTTAATAAGATTCTTCGTTGTTTACCTACTGCATACGATGCTAAAATTACTGCAATTACAGAGTCTAAAGATTTGAACATTTATTCCATTGACAATCTTCTTGGTTCACTCATTGCTTACGAGCAAGGAGTAAGTCAAAGAAAGATTGATGCAGTTGAACCAAGAAAGGACAAAAATATTGCACTAAATGTGGAAGAGTCAGAGAGTGAACACTCACAACCTGAGGATGAAGACGATATTGCACTGATGACTAGACAATTCAGAAGCTTTTTAAAGAGGAAGCAGAAGAGACGCCAACAATGGAATAGAGGTAAGTATAACAGAAATGGCAAGGTTTCTAATGAAGTGATTTGTTATGAATGCAGGAAACCAGGTCATATAAAGACTGATTGTCCAAAACTTAAAGCCACTCCTAGCAAGGAAAAGGTAGAGGAGAAACCAATGGTAAAGAAGGGCAAGAAGAAGTTTCAAAAGGCTTTTTGGGCGGACTCAGCTTCAGACTCATCTGAGACTGAAAAAGAAGAAGAAGTCACCAACCTTTGCTTGATGGCAGATAATGCTGAACAATCAGATCAAGAAGAGGTATGTGATTTAACCTATAATGAATTGTTTGAAGTTTCTGAACACATGCATGATGCATATAGGAAAATGAAAAAGATGCATGCTAGTTTAGTTTTAGAATTGGAAGAGCTTAATAAGGAACACAAAATACTTAGGAAAGATCATGCTTTAATTGATAGCAACCACATGAAACTACTTGATGAATATGATGACTTGAATAAAAATTTTGAGAATTTAAAATCATCCTATGCTGAACTTGAAAAAGAATTTAAGAATTTTAAGGATGAATCTGGGAGCAAGACATATAGAATCAATTATACCAATCGAATCTTGGAGGATATGAATTCATTTTACAAACTCACTATAAGAGCTCTCGAGGATAATTGGAACCCCCTACACTTGAAGATTTTACAAATCCTAAATATTATCCTAAATTCATGAAATCCCTTAGAAGACAATCATATGAAAGAAAACATAGGAATATTTTTCCTAATGTTAAATATAACAATTGTGGATTTTTGGGACATATATCTCACACCTGCACTTTAAAGATGAAACCTAATTTGGTGTGGAGAACTAAGATGCATAAACCTAGACATATCATACATGCATATGATTATAAATTTCATAAAGGTGAACCCAAACTAGTTTGGGTTCCCAGGTCTAACATTTGAGAATTTTGCTGGTATACTCTAACACAAGACCTCGTGAGAGTATATGGTACCTGGACAGCGGATGTTCAAAGCACATGACTGGAGATACTGCTCAATTCATAACGCTGGAAGCTAGGAGTGGAGGCAAGGTTAGACTTGGAGATAATACCACAAAGAAAGTGGTTGGATCAGATATGATTGGAAATTTGAAAAACTTTTTCATAGACAATGTTTTATTAGTTGAAGGCTTAAAACATAATTTGCTTAGCATAAGTCAGCTATGTGATAAGGGCTATAATGTAAAATTTTTACCTACTAGCTGCATAATTAGCCTAAATGGGAAAATTGTTTTAAATGGAAAAAGGGTAAACAATGTCTACATGCTAGATTTAAATTGTATTCAATCTCCTACTGCTTTTTGTTTGAAAACTGTTTCTGATGAATCATGGCTTTGGCATAGGAGACTTTATCATTCTAGTATGAAAAATCTTAGAAGAATTACCCAAAAGAATTTGGTGAGAGGAATATTTAAACTAGACTTTACCAAGGACCATCTATGTGATGCATGTCAATTAGGAAAATAAGTGAAGTCCTGTTTTAAGTCCAATAAAGATCTTAGGACCAGTAAACCTTTAGAAATTCTTCACATGGATCTTTTTGGACCTGTAAGCACTGTTAGTCTAGGAGGAAAGGTATATGAATTTGTTATAGTAGATGATTTTTTAAGATTCACCTGGGTTAAATTTCTTTTTCATAAGAGTGAATCATTTGAGGAATTCAGAAATTTTTCAGCTTGGATACAAAGAAAACTAGGATGTGAAATAATTTCTATACAAAGTGATCATGGAGGAGAATTTGAAAATGAAAGATTTGAAGATTTCTGTAAAGAAAAGGGGATTGATCACAATTTTTCTGCACCTAGAACTCCTCAACAAAATGGAGTAGTTGAAAGAAAGAACAGAACATTAATAGAAGCCGCCCGAGCAATGTTAGCAGAATACTCGCTTCCTAGATATTTTTGGGCTGAGACGGTTAGCACTGCATGCTATGTTCTGAATAGGGTGAATGTGAGATCAAATTTGAATAAAACACCCTATGAGTTGCTAAAAGGAAGAACACCAAATTTGTCTCATTTGCATGTATTTGGTTGCAAGGTGTTCATACATAATAATGGAAAATCTGCCTTAGGAAAATTTGATCCAAAATCAGATGAAGGAATTTTTGTTTGATATTCAAGTGCTGGAAAATCTTATAGAGTATTCAACAAAAGAACTTTAGTCATTGAAGAAACCACACATGTTGTTTTTGATGAAAATTGAAACATGGAAGAGCCAAATGTTGTTTAAGAAGAAATTGAAGAAAACTCTCAAAAGATTGATAGATTAAATTTGGAAGAAAATGTGGAAGAAAATTTAGAAAGAGAAGACCCTTTGCCTAGAGATTTGAGATTTTCTAAAAACCACCCAAAGGAATTGATTATAGGTGAACCAAGTGAGGGTGTTAGAACTAGGCGTGGATTAAACAAGGAAGTCAATCATTCAGCCTTTATTTCAACTATTGAACCCACTAACATTGATCAAGCACTTTCAGATGAATTTTGGATATTGGCCATGCAAGAAGAGTTAAATCAATTTGTAAGAAATAAAGTTTGGGAACTAACTACAAGGCCAAAAGATCAAAGTGTTGTTGGAACCAAATGGGTGTTCAAAAATAAAATGAATGACTCAGGAGTAGTCATTAGAAATAAGGCTAGATTAGTAGCTAAGGGGTATAATCAAATTGAAGGAATTGATTTTGAGGAAACTTTTGCCCCTGTAGCTAGACTTGAAGCAATTAGGGTTTTACTAGCCTTTGCCTGTTTTAAAGGTTTTAAATTGTTTCAAATGGATGTCAAAAGTGCCTTTTTAAATGGGGTAATTGAGGAAGATGTTTTTGTAGAACAACCTCCAGGTTTTGAAAATTCTAAATTTCCAAATCATGTTTTCAAATTAAAAAAGGCATTATATGGATTGAAACAGGCACCTAAGGCTTGGTATGAGAGGTTGAGCACCTTCCTACTTGAAAGATCTTTTGAAAAAGGAAGTGTGGATACAACTCTCTTTTTAAGAAAAATTGGAAAGGATATACTTATTGTTCAAATTTATGTGGATGACATCATCTTTGGATCTTCAAATAAACATCTTTGTGATGATTTTTCTAAAATAATGAGTGGTGAATTTGAAATGAGTCTAATGGGAGATTTAAATTACTTTCTTGGATTTAGCATTAAGCAACTTGAGGAAGGTACTTTTCTTAGTCAAACTAAATATATTAAGGACATCCTCAAAAAATATGAAATGGACAATGCTAAACCTGTTAGTACACCAATGAGTTCTTTAGTTCAGTTGGATAAGGACCTTAAGGGAAAATCTGTTGATCAAAAGAAATTTAGAGGGATAATTGGATCTTTACTTTACTTGACTACTAGCCGACCAGATATTATGTTCAGTGTTTGCTTATGTGCTAGATTTCAATCAGATCCAAAAGAATCACATTTGACAGCAGTGAAAAGGATTTTAAGATATCTACTAGGAACTCAAAACTTAGGAATTTGGTATCCTAAGTTTAGCTCTTGATTTGAATTATTGGTTACTCAGATTCTGACTTTGCAAGCTGTAGAGTGGATAGGAAAAGCACTTCTGGAACATGTCAATTCATTGGAAATTCATTTGTTTCATGGTCTAGTAGAAAACAAAATTCAGTGGCACTATCTACTGCAGAAGCAGAATACATTGCATTAGGGAGTTGTGTGGCACAAGTACTTTGGTTAAAACAACAGTTGATTGATTTAGGATTAACTATAGGCACTATTCCAATTTATTGTGACAATACTAGTGCTATTTGCATTTCCAAATATCCTATTCAACATTCTAGAACCAAACACATTGATATAAGGCATCATTTCATAAGGGATCATGTATCCAAAGGAGAAATTGAACTCATACATGTTTCAACTGAAAATCAACTTGCAGACATTTTTACAAAACCTTTAGCCTTTGATACCTTCAGTACTTTAAGAACAAGGCTTGGTGTTATTCATTTGAATGCTTAAACAAAATGTCTTTGCAACATTGATATTTGTTTTGTTTTGTTTTTTGATTTTGTGAAATTTTGTGTGTTTTGAATGAATTGTTTTTGGATTTATGGTTTTGTTTTTTTTGTTTTCTGTGTTTTTGAATATTTTGTTTGATTTTCTTAATTTAAAAATTCAAAATTAAAAATTTTTTTTGGAGGAAATCGTCCAGGACGAAAATGTTTTCGTACGGGACGATGTGTGAAGGAACAGTTTGCGCGAATTTTAACCGTTTTGAGAGCAGTTTTTAATTAGATCGTCTGTACGATATGATGATCGTCCAGGACGAATTTTTTTTCTCTCAAACGTCGGGACGATTGAATGCAGCGGTTGAGTGGATAAGACAGTTTTTAATATGAACTTCGTCTGTACGAAGTTTTAGTTCGTCCAGACGAACATGTGTCGATTCATTGTAGGGGACGGTTTTCAAGAGTCATTAAAACGATTTACTTTTTGATCGTCTGTACGATCGGTCAAGTCAAAAAGCCTGTACGAAGGGACGTATCGTAAGTTGTGTTGATTACGAAAATTCGTTACATTTTAGACGAATTGGATCGTCTGTACGAAATTATTTCGTCCAGACGAACGATGATTTTTCATCCAGGATGAATATTGTCGTCCAGGACGAACGTATCATTTTTCTTTAAATATGAAGGCTTTCTAACTTAACAATCACACTTCCAAACTTCATTTTCAATCCCTTTCTACTTCAAATCAACAATGGCCTCCTCAAGCAAAAGACAAAAAGTGTTGGTGAAGAAACCAAATAGGAATGCCCCAGATAACTTTCTTTCTAAGACGAATGAGGAATCTTTTCCTCATTTTGCATCCGCAAAAATCACTCCCTCTCGCATTCTTATTAAAACTGAGTTGAAATTTCGGGTAATGCACCTCTTTGCCTCAACCCAATTTCATTTCATTCTTTCTCTCGTCCACTTCTACAACAAACAAACCTACCACTACTTTCTAGCGAACATGAGTTTCAATTCTGACCACTCCACCATTAGTTCTTATGTTTTTAAGCAAAAAGTTGAGATCACCAAGCATGACCTTGGTGCATTTTTAAACTTAAGAACTGAGGGATATAGAGCCCACACCCTAATATCAGAAACCTCCTTCAAATGGTTTCAAATCAATAGGGTAATTAGAGAAAATGTTATTGATAATCATGTTGCTAGAGTCTCCGGTATGACCCAAGATGCCCGAATCATCCAGCATATCCTTCGATCCTCAATCATTCCTAAAGCTGGTGATAGGATTAACATTACTCCTCTCCTTTCTTGTCTAACTTTTTTAATCATGAAAGGACATCCTATTGACGAAGCCCAACTCATCATAGATCATATCTATGGGCTTTCAGAAATAGGGTCTAACTTTTTTAATCATGAAAGGACATCCTATTGACGAAGCCCAACTCATCATAGATCATATCTATGGGCTTTCAGAAATAGGGCATGCAGGTCAGAAGAGGAAGAAGAACATTTCATTAAGACACTTAATCACTTATATTTTGGAAAAGAAATACAATATAGTGCATCCTGATGAAGAATATGAAGAGCCAGTTTACTATAATGATGCATCATTCAGATTGCTCTTCAAGGAGGAAAAAGAAAAAGCACATGCCAGTGCTTTAGAAGAGGAAAAAGAAGAAGGAGTGCAATCAGAGAGATTTGATAGATTAGAGACTCACATTGATCAAAGGTTTGATCAATTTGATGCTCAACTTACGCAGCAGCAACAAGACATTGGTAATATTAGAAATGAAGTTCATGAAATTAATACCAATGTAATGTTGATGGCCTCCTACTTCAACCTTTTTGGCGGCATTCCTCCTCCTCCTCCAGAATAGTAGAAATGTTTTTATGTGTGTCTGTTGTATTTGTTTTTTATGTTTTTATCATGTCTGTTTAATTGTTAAGTATTTGTGTTTATGCTGGTTTTTCTTTTTAAGTTCAATGTATTTTCTTCTTGTTTTTTTTATGTAATCCGTTTCTTTAATATCAATGAAAGTTTTTTTTTATTATTATTAGATTTGTTTTGAAATGTGGTTAATGTTTATGAATTTCAGTAGTATTATTTAATCTACATAGTGCTTAAATTCGATTGTAATTTGAGATTATCTATATTAGAAAATCTAGACTTTCTGAATTTATAAGTTGTTTATAACTTGTTGTAATTAGAACTGTTAAATTCATGTCTATTCATTTAGACTACATAAAAGTTAATATTACTTTTACAATTTAGATGTTTTCTTATTTTGTATTTCTACGCTCAATTAATATTTATGCACCTAGAAATATTTGAAATTTTAGATTATAGATTTTGGAAAGAATTGGTCTCAATTACTCTTGAACATTGTACAAATGTACAAAAATCTAAAGGAATTCGCAAAGATTTGCAAAGTGAAAAAGAGGCACAAAATAAGCCCAACCAAGAAAAAATGCACAAAAATGTGCCCCAAAATTTTGAAAAAGATGCGCAAAGCGCCACATGAGGTAATTCTCTTCTTTCCAAATTCGTTCAATCTCTTAATTCAAATTGATCTTATGTTCATTTATATTCTATTGAACTTTGAAATATAGAATTTTTATACATCTCTCTTGTAATGATTTTCTATAGTCAAATGTCTAAATTGAATCATGTATTTGATAAATTCTTCTTACTTACAATGTTATATCACTTCTTAAATTGTATGAATTTCTATGATTGACCTAATATCTTTAGTTTAAAATTGCATACCCTATGTCAATCACAATTTAGATTAAATTTTAAAAATGAATTTCATATAATTACTTACATTTCTTGTCTATTTTTTCTTCACTTTTTGTTGCTGTCAAAAAGGGGGAGAAATTATTGTATTGTTCTGTTTGTTTTGATTGTTCTGTTTGCAAGTTTTTGACTTTGTAGTTGTTTGTGTTAAAATTTTTGAAAAACAAAAATATTGTTCTTTATGCCTCCTTATTTTAATGTACTCATCAATTCAGGGGGAGTTTAGGAGATAGGAGATTTGTTTAACTTGAAACCATACAAACAATAATTGTTTTGTCATCATCAAAAAGGGGGAGATTGTTAGAATAGTTGCTATTTCAATGATTTATATTTGTGCAACTTATGTAGTTTTGATGATTCCAAACAATATTGTTCAAATGTATAGTTATCTCCTAATAATTTTAGAAGATTTGCATTTGCTCTTGTGTGTACTAACATTTCAGGAAAATCAAATTCCAGACTACGATAACTTCAAATCAAATTCAACATGAGATATTTTGTTTATTTGAAGTTTGCATTTTCTTTGATTTTGTTTTGAAAGGGAGTGATTGTAATTGAGTGAATAAAAAAAAAAACCTACACACGCACATAAGGAGATCATAAAATTTTATGATGATCGTACGGGACGATATTTTATCGTACTGGATGATCCGTCAGTTATCTCCTATAGAGCACATGGAACAAATAGGAACTTGCTCGAAAAAATTTTCTAAGTCCTATTCGTCCAGGACGAAATTTATTATCGTCCAGGACGAAATTTATTATCATCCAGGACGATGGGTTCTCTGTAAAATTTTCGTCCAGACAAATTGTATCATCGTACGAGGCGACCGGTCCTCTGGAAAATTTTCGTCCAGATGAAAATAAATATCATACCGGACGATCAAGTCTCTGGAAAATTTTCGTCCAGACGAAAACAAATTATCGTCCGTGGCGATTGGTCCTCTGAAATATTTTCGTCCAGACGAAATAAATAATCGTCCAGGACGATCGGGTCTCTGGAAAATTTTCGTCCAGACGAACATATTTTCGTCCAAACGATTAACCAACTTAGAACAGTTTTCAGCAGTTTCTAGAACCGACCTTGTAATAACCGTTCGTACTGGACGAACCTAGTTCGTACAGGAAGATCATCTGTACGAAGTCATTTCGTACACATATACAAATTGGGTCATTTTAGATCGTTTAAGTAAAATCGTCCAGGACGATCCAGGATCGTACAGGACGATCCACTGCGTACAGAATTGGAAACTTGCAGTTTTTGGGCGGTTTTTCTTGTCTTCTACATAAATAGTCCAAATTAGACTGCCACCCAATCTTTTTGTCATTTGATCTTCGTGCCTCTTGAGAGAATAGCCAAGGAGAGAGTGGAAGAGAGCATTCAAGGGAGGATTCCTACCACTGGAGCGAGAAGGATTCACTTGGATTGCTAAGGTAAGAGTCTCTACTTGTGAAATTGGATTTCTTCACTCTTTTCCTTCTTCCTTCTAGATTCTTGTGAGAAGATCAGTCAAGGAGATCCGGTTCTCTACCGACACTTGGAGAGTGTAAACAGCCAAAGGGTTCTCTGCCTACACTTGGAGAGTGTGAACAGCAGAAAGGTTCTCTGCCTACACTTGGAGAGTGTGAACAGCCGTAGGGTTCTCTGCCCACACTAGGAGAGTGTAAAAGGACGACGGTTCTCTGCCAGCACTGTGGATTGTGTAAAAGGACGACGGTTCTCTGCCGCACCGGATAGTGGTGAAAAGGGTGTGTTGTAAAGGCTTCTCCGCCTTACTGTGGGTGCTAAAGGAGAGTCACTTTGTGGTATTAGTGCAATACTCAGAGGGTGTCTCTGAGGAGTGGATGTAGGTCTGGTTATAGACCGAACCACTATAAATCTGGTGTCATTTACTTTATTGTTTTTACGTTTCCGCACTTTAAATTTCAGTTTTAACAACTCTGTGGTTGAAAAACATTTTTCTACAAACTTTAAAAGAAAATTTTATTTTGGTTCAACTTTATCATTAAGAGGGTTTAAAATTTTTAAAACTACCAATTCACCACCCTCTTGGTAGCCGTGGGACATTTACTTAGGCTTAACAACCTAATTTCTGGACTCAACAGATCCAACTAGTCCTACGTCCATTCCTTAGGGACTCCTTCTCCAGATATTACACTAAACACAAGTGACTCCCCTTTTGATCCCACTGTAAGGTGGATAAGCCCTTACAAAACCACTCTTCCCCCAACCCAATGCAAGTACCATCATCCTTTTTTACTCTTCTTATGAAGGCAAAGTACTGTCATCATTTTTCACCCTCCTGGTGATGGTAGAGTACCATCATCATTTTTCACCCTTTTGGTGAAGATAGAGTATCATCTTCCTTTTTCAACCTCTTAGTGAAGATAGAGAACCATCATCCTTTTTTACCCTCCTAATGAAGTCAGAGTACCCGATCTTCTTTGAAAATCTTCTCTCAAGAGCCTTCAAGGAAGTAGGGTAGAATTTTTAAGAATAAATAAGAGATCCTCACCTTTGGGCAATCTTGTGAATTCCCTCACAATTTTCTCTTATAAGTTCTCTCACTCTCCCAAACACTCCATATTCACTCTTAAGAGAAATTCATTGCAAGATCTCTAAAAATCAATTTCTAGGATTCATTATATATTAATTTCATAAAAAATCATCCATAAACTAAAATTTCAAAGTGAAACATCATTAGATCATATAGTATGATAGTTGATCATCTGTACGAATAGTTTAAAATCATGGGATGATCTGGTATGAAGCTTATTCTATACACTATAAGTCGTCTATATGATTTTCAAATCATATGTATGAAGAGTTGAAGTTCCTCTAGATGATCGAGTATGAACCTTATTTAGTACACTATAAGTGATCTATATGATATTTAGATCATATGTATAAATGGGTAAAGTTCATCTGGATGATCTGATATAAACCTTATTTCATACACTGTAAGTAATCTATATGAACTGACATCATACATTATGAATAAGAACAAAAATTTTTATTTTCAATTTTAACTCTGTCCCCCTATGTATGTGTGCACAGTTACCTAATTATAATCACCCTCACTTAGACTCAGGAAAATAAAGTGTGCACACGAGGTTGATGATAGATTGAAGGTGCACCTCTAAGGGTTTAATTTATGGTAGACCAATCAAAATCATCTCTAGATGTCATAATGTGTGCCCTTACACCCTTAGTTCTAAGGTGTAGATATATGCCTAACACTTCTTTAGTTATCTCTACCCTATGTTTAAGAACATAAGATGACATGTCTGTGTGGTTCTCCCTCATTTTTAAATTAGCAAGAAAATAATAGAAAGTATCAAAATAAAAAGCATGGATTAAAGTGAAAATGAAAGTACATTGGGTAGAATCAAAGAGAGACATTACAGAAAAGTTGACGTCTTCTTGAATCAGAAGATGAGGAGTTATTTTTGCCTCAAATAAATGTTTGTAAGCTTGTTCATTCTCTTTTGAAAGGAAGTTATCATCTCTTGACCTGAATGAGATGAACACCCTTTAGAGTGTTAAGCCTGTTTGCCACAAGTGCTTTCCATTTGAACACAAGAAGGTTTGAAATCAAGGAATGGTGAAATATTTAAAGAATGGTTTTTAATTTAAAGAAATAATGCCAATTAGTACAATACGAACTGGGGTTCATATGCACGAAAACAATTTTGTATTGGACAAAAATAATTTTATACATACGAATGGAAATGATAAAAAATAGTTAATATGATGAAATGTCTTTTCATAATAAACAATTCGCGATGAGGCATATCATATGACTTTTTGACCAAACTAATCAAAAAGATAAACATGTGTTTGTCCAAGACGATCAGATAATAATGATCGTACCTAGTAATTAGGTTCGTCCACATACAAACTGATAACAAAATTGAACATATGAACAGGGTTTCTTACGGATGATGTTTAAATAATTAACTATTATTCAAAAGCCTGTCCCCATTCGTACAGACAAAAATTAAATTATTATATAGATGATGATGTCATTGTATAGTATAATATGCCTACAAAATCTCATTTTTGTCTACTGAGCTAAGGAAAAATATCATGTATAATCTATTGAATTCATATAATATGAGAGTTGTTCAAAGAGTACGAATGGAAAAGGAGCTTAATATATGATTAGCAAAACTCTTTTTCCAAAAACAAAACACCCAAGATCTACGAGATGCAAAGAAAAAATAATAATACAAATAGAAAAACAAACACAAAATAGAGAAAAAAAAACATTAACAAAATACAAATAAAGAACTCACAATAAACATCAACATACATGAAATATATTATAAATATAATTTACAGAATTACAATTTTTAAGCATGAATATCAATCAGACCTAATCTGGTTCTTAAGGTACTAAACATTTTAAAAGCCAGTGGTTTTGTGAAAATATTTGTAAGTTGATTTTCAGTAGCTACATAATGTAGCTCAATTTCTCTTTTTAGTGACATGGTCTCTAACAAAGTTATGCCTTATGTCTAAATGTTTGGTTCTAGAGTGTTGAATAAGATTCTTTAAAATGCATATGACACTTATATTATTCCAGAAAATTAGAATAGTGCTAATTTAATATCCTAAATTAATAAGTTATTATTTTAACCAAACAACATGTGCCACACAACTATCTAATGCTATGTATTCTGCTTTAGAAGTAGAAACGGTTACTGAATTATATTTTCTACTTGACCAAGAAAATAAAGAGTTTTCAATAAATTAACAAGTTTCAAAAGTACTTTTATAATGACCCCTACATCTTGCAAAATTTGAATTTGAATATAAAATGATTTTAAAAGAAGAGTTATGCCTAAGATACCATATTCCTAAATTTTGAGTTTCCAAAAGATATCCCAGAATTCTTTTAACAGTAGTTAAATATGATTCATTTGGATCAGCTTGAAATCTAGCACGCAAATAAACACTAAATATGATATTTGGTCTATTAGCAGGTAAGTAAAGTAATGATTTAATTATTCCTCTAAATTTCTTTTGATCAAAAGATTTTTCCTTAGAGTCCTCATTTAACTACACAGAGGAACTTATTAGTGTACTCATTAGTTTATCCATTTCATATTTCTTAAGGTGTCCTTAATATATTTTGACTGACTAAAAATGTGCCAACCTCTTTCTGCTTTATGCTAAAACTAAGAAAGTAACTCAAGTCACTCATGAAACTCATTTCAAATTCATCACTTATTTTTTTTTTTAAATCATCACAAAGATTTTTATTAGTAGATCCAAATAAGATATCATTAACATATATTTAAACAATGAGTATTTCATCTCCTACTCTTTTTAATAAGATAGTGGTACCCACACTTTAACAAATAATCTTTCTAGAAGAAATGTACTTAGCCTCTCAAACCAAGCCCTTGGTGCATATTTTAGTCCAAACAATACCTTTTCAATTTAAACGCATGATTAGAATTTTTTTGAATTTTTAAAACTTAGAGTTTGCTCAATATAAATATCCTCTTATATCACCCCATTAAGAAAGGCACATTTAACATTCATTTGAAATAATTTAAAACCTTTAAAATAGACAAGGACTAGTAGCACTCTTATCATTTTAGGTCTGGCTACTAGGGACAAAGTTTTTTAAAAATTAATTCCTTTTATTTGATTATATTCCTTGGCCACCAATCTTACCTTATATCTAACCACTACATCTAAATCATTCATCTTATTTTTGAAAACACACTTAGTTCCAACAACACTTCAATTTTTAAGCCTTTCAATCAATTCTCAAACATAATTTCTAGCAAATTAATTCAGTTCTTCCTTCATGACCAAAATCCAAATATATTAAAAAGTGCTTGATTTATATTAATGGGTTCTATCATTGAAATAAAAGCTGAGTGGTTCACTTCATTGCTAAGTCTATGCCTAATTCTAACACCTTCACTCGGTCCATCTAAAATTAATTCTATATGATGACTTTTTGAATATTTCAATTCTTTGGGCAATTTATTTTATGTTCCTACATTCTGTTCAAGATTTATTTTTTTCAATTCCTTAGGAGATATCTTCAATATGTTCTTTTTCCAACGTTGGCTTTTTAAAAATATCATATTCATAAAAAAACTATATGTGTGGTCTCCTTATCTATCAAAGTTCTTCCATTAAATACTTTTCAGGATTTGCCAACATTAGAATCCTAGAAAAATTCCTTCATCAGATTTAGGATTAAATTTTTCTAAAAGAGTTTTTCCATTATTATGAACTAACACCTTACATCCAAAGACATGTAAATGTGAGAGGTTAGATGTTCTCCCCTTAAGAAGTTCAAAGGGTTTTTTTTTTGCTTAAATTAGATCTAATGTTCACCCTATTTAGAACATAATATGCCATATTGACCACTTCAGCCCAATTTTTTTTTTAAAGTGAATATTTAGCCAATATGGCTGTAGTGGCTTCTATCAATGTTTTGTTCTTTCTTTCAATAACTCCATTCTACTGAGGGGTCCTAGGAGCTGAAAAGTTATGATATATTCCTTGCTCTTTATAAAAAGTTTCAAATTTTTTATTTTCAAATTCTCCTCCATTATTAGTTTGAATTCTAAGAATTCTACATCCTAATTTTCTCTAAATTCAAGTAGAAAATTTTCTAAATTTATAAAATCAATAATTCTTTTGTGATAAGAGTCTAACCCAAGTGAATCTTGAATAAATATCAATAATTACATACCCAAAAACTTTTCCTCATAGGCTTTCAGTGCTAACTGATCCAAAAAGATCCATGTATAGAACTTATAATGGTTTGTTAATTCTAAGACCCTTAATTGAATAAAATGTGAACTTTACCTATTTTTCTAATGGACATGCATCGCATAGGTAATCCTTAGTAAAGTATAAATTGCGTATTACTCTAACCAATTCTTTATGGGTAATTTTTTTATGATTTTTTCATGCTTGCATGATAGAGTCTTCTATACCATAACCATGATTCATCAATGATAGTTTTGAGATGAAAAGCATTAAAAAATTTAACATATTTTAAATCAAACATGTAAATAATATTACCCTATTTCCATGTAACACATCAATTCCATTTTATCTTATAGTATAGCTTGTAGGTAAAAATTTAATGCTAAAATATTTATCACAAAGCTAACAAATATTTAACAAGTTATGTTTTAAGCCTTCAACCAGTAAAACATTCTCAATAAAGGAATTGTTCTTATTGTCAATCATACATGTACCTATCACTTCTCTAGTGGTATTGTCTCCTAGTGTCACTTTGTCTCCATTATTGACTTATAGTGACATGAATTAAGTTGTATATCTAGTCATATGTTTTGAATATCCATTTTTTTGGTACCAAATGCTCTCGTGAGAGATTGTATGAGAGCATTTCTATAAAATGATCAAACGTTAGACTTGGAAATCAAAATAAATTTTGGTTCACCTCCAATAATGATAATCTAGATGCATATTTGATATGCTGTGATTGATGCATCTTATGTGTCCAAACAAAATGTGTTATACTTTGAATAGTGCAAGTGTGGAAAATATATCCTAAAATTCATGGGAAATATATCTTAATATTCCATATGAAAAGTATTTTACACCAGGAAAAGAATTTACTAATCTTCATAAATTATAATATATTTTCCTAGGTACTGAACATGTATGCTTTTGATTAGGATTATGAAGTTATTTAAGTGTGGGTGGAATACTATTCTCCTCAAAATCTTTCACTTGTATTTCAAGAATTTACACTTTCTAAAATTGAAATCTCAATCTTCAAATCATGATCTCTACAATCTTATTCATCTATAAATATTTTAGAATTATTTCAAGTTAAGTATATAATGATTTCAATAGTTCATACTTTTTGTTCAAATCATCATATTTATCCAACAAGGTCATGTGGTTTCTATCTATATCTAAGTGATCATTACAAAGGATTTCATGCTCTTTTTTGTAAATTTAAATACTCTATGTTAAACTTAGCATGCAATTTTTTAAGTTTCCTATATGTAGTATGTATTTTCTCAGAAACTTCAAATAATTTGTCTTAATATAACCTAAGGAGTCTAAAGCTGAGTTAGCCTAGAAATCTCTCTACAGCCTTTTCTTGCCCTTCTTAGCATTAGTTTTTTCCTCAAATTTCTCCTTATTAGGATTAGCATTGCGATTTGGGCAGTCGATCTTAATATGTACAGGCTCCTTTCATTCATAATAGATGACATTATTTGAAACTTTTGCATTCCTATTGAATTTACATTTGTTCCACTACTGACGTCTCCGTTGTTTCCTCCTAAGGAATCTTTTGAATTGCCTCTTCATAAGAGAAATATCTTCTTCATCCTCAGGTATTGATTGATCACTATCTAAATCATCCACTTTCAATGCTATATTCTTCTTCTTCCGCTTGTCACCTTCATCAATATATCCTTAAGTCACTCCTTGCTCATAAACAAGTAGTGATCCAAGTAGATTGTCAATAAAATAGACATTTAGGTCTTTTGATTTAGTTATGAAAGTTATCTTTACATCATAAGTAGTAGGTAAACAATGTATAATTTAATTAACTTTTTTTAATTAGTTAGTTTCCTATCTAAAGTATGCAATGAGGTAATAATCTGAGTAAAACATGTATAAATGTTAGAAATTAACTCATTCGATTTCATGCAAAATAGTTCATAGTCATGTAGTAGAATGTTAAGTTTGGATTGTTTGACCTCATTAATTCCTTAATAAGTTATGTAAAGTCTATCCTAGATTTCTTTTCTAGTTTTACAAGTTGAAACACACATGTAGTCCTAAGACTTCAGGGAATATAAAAAGCTAATTAAATATTTTGCATTTAACTAAGCAAAGTTTATTTCTTATACTGTCTAATCAGTAAATGGTGTTTCAATCCTAATTCTATCAACAAGTCTAGTGGGCCTGGTGTAACCTTCATGTACTAATCCATATACGATAGTTAAGTGATTGCCAAAAAGTAGACATGTGAACTTTGCAAAAGTCAAAATGAATGTTATCAAATAGTTTTGATCTATTGATCAAATATCTTTCAAGAGTATTCCATTTTTCAAAAGTAGCCATGATCATATTTTTTTTCAAAAAATTATCTAAACCTTAATTTTTGAAATAGGCTTTGATACCACTTGAAAGTTCATGCAGGTTATTAGACTTAACTGAACTATCCCAAGGCTAGTCAAGAGAAGGGGGGGGGGGGTGAATTAGTAATTTAAAAAATATCTTAAATTTAAGAAAACTATTTTATGAAATTTTACTCAATGATTCTGATGTATCTATTAGTTTTTAGAAATATATATTTACAAAATATTTTTCGACCATAATAATTTATAGTGTAAAAAAATAAAAATGAAAAAAAGTAAGGTGAACAAAAGAACACCAAATTTTACAATGGGTTAGTCCAACTAGACATACTTTCACTCCCTGGAGACTCCTTAAGTTATTGCACTAAGCACAAGTGACTCTCCTTTTGCTCCCACAGCAAGACTGATAAGCCATTACAAAACCTCTCTTCCACCAACCCGTGCAATAGAGTACCACCATCCTTTTTCACCCTCCTGATGAAGGAAGAGTACCATCATCCTTTTTCACCCTCTTGGTCAAGGAAGAGTACCATCATCCTTTTTCACCATCTGGGTGAAGGCATAATATTATCATCCTTTTTAACCCTCATGGTGAAGGTAGAGAACTGTCATCCTTTTTTACCCTCCTGGTGAAGGCAGAGTACCTCATCTTCTTAAACCGTCCATAAACTAAAATTTCAAAGTGAAACATTGTTAGATCATACAGTATGATTGTTGATCCTATGTATGAACAATTCAAAAATCATGGGACGATCTAGTATAAAGCTTATTTTATACACTATAAGTCATATGTACAATTTTCAGATCGTCTGTTGAATAGTTTAAGTTCATATGGATGATTGGGTATGAACCTTATTTCATACATTATTAGTCATCTGTATGATATTTAGATTATCTGTATGAAAGGGTAAAGTTTTTCTAGAAGATCTGGTATGAACCTTATTTTATACACTGCCGATCATTTATACAAATTGACATCGTACAATACGAATAAGAAACAAAATTCAATTTTAATTTTAACTCTCTACCTCTGTGTGTGTATGCACAGTTACACAATTACAATCACACTTACTCAAACTTAAGAAAATAAAAATTACTGACTTCATTACATGAAATCCTATTTTATTCTGTCTTGAAGTCTTCAATAGTTTAGAGTATGATTTCCATGAAATAGTAGTACACACAAAAATAACCAGAAACATATCCAATATATGTTAAGATAAACCATAATAACATCAGAATAATAATATTTTGTTATCATAAAAAAATCATAACATAAAACTTAATATTTATTTCTATGTTTCAACATAATGTACTGACCATTCATGAGCCATGCGTAAATGCATTGATGCCACTAATGGAGATGCATACAAAATAACAAAGTTTGTTCACCTAACTTAACACAATTTATATGAAAAAAATTAATAAAATAAATGTTTCATGCCATTTTTTATCATAAGCTCTAGTTAAGCTTCTAATGATGTAATGGTCAACTAAACATCTGTGAAGTCTTCAGTTGGCACTTACGGGACAGTATCCCCACATGTCCGACGTTGTGATGATCTACATATTATTTCTGCAATGATTGTTAGAGATTTAGAAAATAAGCTATCAAACTACCATAATTTATCAATCCTTTCACATCATTTCTCAATATTAAAGTTTTTTTTTTAATTTCATAAGTCTAAGCTTAACTAAAATTTTAAAATAAATGAGATGGTTTCATTTTGGCAACATAAAATACATTAATATACTGAAATTTAAACAAAAATTTCATGGACACATAATTTATATATATAACCTAATATAACATATACTTTAAAGATCAGATGTGAAATAAAAAATGTGTAGTACAACCAATACTAAAGATCTAACCAAGAAAAAGAAAAGAAAAAAAATGATATATTTCACAATAATATATTCGACAACATAGTTGAATGTCTTCTAACATGGTGCAGTCTGCTATCGATTGTGTCTCCCGTGTATGCCAGTGTATTAAGGAATCTTATATTAGACATTTATGGAATCTCATAATAAAAATAAATACGAAAGATGTTTTAACCAAGGCAGTCATTTGATCCTGAAAGAACTAGGATTATTTGGACAGGTTTCTTGGTTATGCCCAAGATTCTTATATAAGCCACAAGCCCTTACTGATGCATTGGAAGGCTCATCCATTATGTTCCTTATTATAATTCTATGCAGCTATCCAACGCGACGCCTAAATGTGGGGGCAATAAAAGGGATAATATCATGATCGATGTTAAATGCAAGCCTTACATCTTTTTCTGGAATGATATGAAAAACCTTTGCATAGCTTTCTTTATAGAATTTCAATGTGTAATATGGAAACACAAATGTAGTGTGATTCCAATGCCTAATTTTGGAAGTCGTAATTACATGGACATATGGAATGTGATAAATTTGTGGCTTACTACATTTGCATGTATTTGTCCCGATAACCACTACCTTCTGTGTATGATTGGACATATCAAAACTTGAAATTTTATATTAATAATCATTATCGGATCAGGGCAACAACGTGCCTCCCACTCTAATTGCTGAATATGGCTTTTAGTGTGTGGAACAAAGTTTTAGTCTACTTGATCTATCAAATTCAAAGCTTTAGCGCATCAGTTATTGAATAGTGCAACAAGATTATAATATATGGCCATTATTACACTTTGTATTAAGTGACCACGAGCAAGTTTAAGAACTCCCTTGAAGCATTTTGAAGAGTTTGTTGTCATAACATCATATATATGCCCTTCATCAAAAAGTAAAGTCCACTTTTCCACATAATGTTGAACTAGCCAATTGAAAGCCTCTTGCTTCATCATCATTGTATCATTCATCATGTGATTGAAGTAATTTGTATCATATGTATTTCAAGCATTATACATCTTTGCAACTAGTCCCTCGCTATCCTAAACTCCTAAATATCGTACATCCTTCTTGAAGTTCTCACATAGGTGATGTAGATAATGATTGTGTGCGACATTTGGAAATACTTCATGACATCCCCTAACTAGCCTTACATGCATATCTGATATTAACAAGATTGTGAAGCATTCGTAAGAACCAAGTTCACGATTAATTAGTCTCTATTTCAACAATTACAAATGCAAGTGGGAACAGACCACCATTACCATCCAATCAAATAGCAGCTAGAAGGGTACCACAATACTTCCCTAGTAAGAAAGTTCCATCCAAGCTAAGAATAGGCCTACATTGTTTCCATCCAGCGATACATGCATCGAAGGCAGATAAAATGCTCTAAAATTATCTGAGATAGGAATGCAGGCTGCCTCGATGAAGTGATAAAGGGAGTGATAAGATTCTTCATATGTATTGAATATGGAAAATATCTCCTTTCAACGTGCATCCCATGCCTTAACATATAAAAGCTTTATGTTAAATTTTGATTCTATTCGGGCAATTATCTCTCTTGGATTTATGTCCAACTACTGACGCATAATTAGAGTAATGTATTGCATACAAATTTATATGTACAATTATGATGATCACCCATCATTATAACATGTGTATAAGTGTGCTATGGACCACAGTCGGATTTACTCAAAAGTCGCCCAAGTTGCTTACTTCATCCTACATGTAGGAGACACGTAAAAGGCCTCTATCGGTTGTCATGCTGAGCACATATGATGGTGAGTCTGCCCTTATTAGAGCTACATTTGATATACTAAATATTATTGGAAATAGACCGATATTTTAAATATTCTAGCTCATATTTTGCAAGTTTTTCATTGATATTTTAAATATTGTGATGCATATTATGCCAGTAATTACGTCAGAATTATCGTCACATATTACACCAGCTTACTTAAAATCGATGAAATAATATCGGCATACTATTTTCCAATAAGTTAACTGATGGCTAATCTGCTAGAAAATATGCCGGTAATTACCCTACTTCGACTGATCCGTCATCAGACTTTTCATTTCTTTTCGCATCTGAGGTTTTTCCTTTCCCTTATCTACTTCTTTTGGCTTTGTTCCTTCGCATGAGTGTAGAGTTTTGCACAAGTACTTCTTCATCACTGTTCGAGTTCGCTCCTTCGATGATGTTCCCTTCCTATAGGAGTGAAAGTTACAATATTTTTTTATTAGAAGCAACAACGGAAGCTCACTTGTTGTGAAGGTAACTTTCTCCCTTTCGCGCTCTTCTTCGACCAAATCCCGTAAATCCGTTGAACTAAAGGATTTTGTAAATCCGAAATTTAGCACAAAAAAAGAGAATTTTCCATTAATCATGGCTTTTATTTATTGTGAGATTTAGTTTTGCCATTTTGACCGTTTAATGGATTTAGCTCAAATCTACTTCAAATCCACCCTAACTGCATCGAAATAGCCCCTTAGTGTATGCTTTTCCTTTTGTAATAGATTTCTCACTAGAAATTTGTAAGAGAATGTATCTTTGTGTAAGCTTTTAATTTGTTTTTGTTATGAATGTTCTCATTAGACATTTACAAGAAAATATATCTTGGTGTTTGCTCTTAGTTTTATTTATGAATGTTCTCACTAGATGTTTTTAAGATAATATTATACCTTGGTGTATGTTTTTTGCTGATGATATTGTTATTGTAATTGATAATAGTAGAGAGAGAGAGTTGAAGGTAAACTTGAATTATGCAGGTCAATCTTAGAGTCTAAATGTTTTAGCATAAATTGATCTAAAATTTAATATATTGAATGTATTTTTAGTAGTAATAGATCTAGTTTGAGGGATAGTGACTTTGGGCAATGAAGTCATTAACAAAAGTATACATTTTTTATATTATTGATCTATTTATGGTGAAATAGATGGGGATATTATTTATAGAATTCAAGTTAGATGTTGGAAATAGAAAAATACATTGGGTGTTGTTATGTGGATGTAGAGGAATGCATTGGGCATACTTGATTATAGACAGGATATGAAAATAACATATATGTGAGAAGGTTGGAGTAGTTTCAGTGGAAGAAAAGATTAGAGAGAGTCGCCTCGGATGGTTTGGTCACTTATAACAATGTCCTTCCGAGCAATCTAAGACTCTTTGTATTTTTTCTTCAATAAATAATACAACATTATCTAATATATGCATATTATATATAGGTTATATTATGGATATCAAAACTCAAAGAAGTTAGATGTATAATCAATTGGTGTAAGGATGAAAGACATTAACGGATGAGTTCATTATAGGGGTGAATATTTTCATTCAAACAGCTTCTCAACTACCCAACTTTATCTCATACAGAGAATTTTGGTGTATATGTAAGAGGGAATACCCGTACAGGTGATGATTATGAGTATTATGGGTTATTACACAAAATATTACAATTGGAATATTATGGCCTTCGGAACAATGTGTATCTATTCAATTATGAGTGGTTTGATCCAGTACAAAATAAATGCACAAGAATAAATCCACTTTATGGTATAATAGAAGTTAAGCGGGGTAGGAGATATTTAAAGTTTTACCTATTCATCATTACTAGTAAGGCAAGCAAAGTCTATTTTTCTAACTACCTGAGTAGAGTACGAGGCAAATAAGATTGGCACGTAGTTATGAAGACCAAACCCAAGGAAGTTTTTGAGAAGACTATTTCAATACCACTAGCACATCAAGAAGAGTTTATGTCAGACATTAAAGATCTTGCTAACGAAGTGGATGATTAAGTTATAACTATTGAGAGTGAGTTACAATTAGAGGAAGTAGATATAAACATAGATGACAGTCATGTTGAATCTGATAGTGGTGCTGATGTTTTACTATATGAAAGTGAATAAACATAAGATAAATGATTTTTGAGAATCAATTATAAATCAATAATTTATAGTAATAATATTTTTTTTATATTTAAAATTTTGTTTTAATTGCATTTATTTAATTGCTGCGTTATTTTATATTCAATTTTTGCTATAATTTCTATTGCTAATATTTCTTAATTTTTTGTATAGATGGTTTCAGGTGATGATCGTCAAAGAGGATTGATAAATAATATATTTGTTAGGCGCAGCAAAAGGTTACTATTGGCTCATCCAGTATGCATGTACGCACTGAGGGCACCTCTTCCGCTCTGCCTGCTATCTAGAGTCAGCCTAGCCTATCTTTATATACTCCTGTAGCTAGTAGCCTACAATTTTACTCATCAGACCAACACTTTTCTTCGTCGGACGTCATGTAGAGTACTCCATTCTACCCCTACTACCCACCTTATCCTTCTCATGGTGGCCCTCCTATATATCCATATCCATATACATATACACCATATATCCCACCACCACCTCAGCCCACTACAGCACCACCTCAGCTCCTTACAGGTGGACCTTCCAACCTAGTTGTAGTAGAGTAGGCGATAGAGGGTCGTATGTTGATTGAACCTGATGGTGATATGTATGTACTAATTTTATTTTTGACATACAAATAAAATTGAATGAATGTTTTTGACAACTAACATATTTCTTTCAGGTTTTATCTAACAAAGCAGCCAATGCATAAAATACAAGACATAATACATAGTAGATATGATGCTCCTTATGTTTCTAGGAAGAAAGTCCCAAAAGAAGTATGGGACATATGGTTTAGAGAGTTTGAGGTTAGTTATTATATAAATATGTTATGTATTATATCTTATTTATATAATCTAACAAAAATATATATTCTTTATTGTATATTTTTAAATACAAAAATATTTTTTTGGCTACCACAAAATAATGATAAAATCATAAAGAATTTTGAGAAGTGTGGCTCGACTCACATGCGAGACATGTTTACAGACATTAAAAAATCAGGTGAGCAACCACTTTGGATTGGTGAGAGTGTATGGGCAAAGGTTAACAGTGCTTCGGTTAGCCCAGACTATAGCCAGAGGAGGGATCAAAATATACAGAATAGAGGTTCTAATGTTGGGTGCTTGGGTAGTTTACTTCATATTGGGGGTTCTATTCCACATACTAAGCACAGAAGATGTTTGGTAAGGAATTTTAAAATCTTCTAATAATTTACTTTAATAAGAATATTATTATATATTTGTTACAGAAAGAGGTGCTGGGTAGAGAATTGACTCCTGTTGAATTGCAGAGTCATACCCACAAGCATTAGGAGGACCAGCAATGGGTTGATGAGTTTTAAAGGAAAATCTATGTAAGTATATAAGTTTAGTTTTTGTGATGTTATGTATAAATTGCTTTAATTTTTATTTACTTTCATATGAGAAGTACACACAACTTTGAGAGAGACAGACTATAATAGGTGAAGGTTCTTCTAGTGGATCAATAGAATATTGTGACTATCACAATTGGTCATAAGCATTAGGAGGAATGCATCACGGTAGAGCATGCGGTGGAGGATTGTAATCCTATGCATAAGAGGGTAAGATATCTGGTGGCTCTAGTCAACTAGTACCTAGGAGTCTTTATATACCCAATAAACAACTGCCCTTATAGCTGAGTTAGAACATGTTAGGAAAGCACAAGCTGATTGGCACAAGCAAATGTAGTAGCAATAGATGTAGATGAAGCAGCAATAGTTGGAGATGTAGTAGCACATGCATATGTAACAAGATCAAATGTTAGAAGAAATGAAAAAGATGAGGGAGCAGATGAGTAGTGGGATGAGTATAACATCAGCAGAGGGGGAAATTGCACCAGTGTATATGTTATTTATTTTACAGATGTGGACATCAATATTTATATTTTTGGATATGTTTAGTTATTTGTTGTTTGGACATGTTTAGATATTTCTTTATGATACTATTTCAAATATGCTTTTAGGGAGTATAATTTTGATGATAGCAAATACTTCAGTTTCTCTACGACTGTCTTTCCTACTATTATTTCAGGTCCGCAAGATTGAGTGCAACTCAAGCCAGCTCAAGATTAGGTAGATTAGGTCTGAGTCAGTTTGTAATTTTTTCTCTTTCTTGAGTTTATTGTAAACGATGTGATTCCTGATGCTAAGTAACCTTGTACACACACTTGGGGAAATTTTTTATCTGATTTAGAGTTCTCTATTTTTTATCACATTATTTAGGACGATCCAAATATCGGTGTGGACTATCAGTTAAAAATAGAAATGCTAATTAGGGCATCCTGGTTAAGGTAGCCATCATTAAGCACATTATCCTGAATGATATTTATATTGATAGGGATGATAGGCTCAAATTAGAAAGAATCAGCTGCCAACTTTATTTAGGTTTTTTTTTTTGACATCGTTCAGGACATTGTCCTGGATAACGAAATACAATTATGCCTAAATTAATCTGGTTATTAAGGAAAACAATTAAAGTTTGATTGCTCGATCAAATTGTCATAGATGATTTCCAGATCTTACAAGATGATCAGTTAAAAAAAAAACCTTAGTTATTCTTGTATGTTCAATATCGGCCAGCTACTATTCAGGGTGATGCTCTGGATGATTATCATGGATTTGAACTAATCGTCCTGGACGATTATGAGATCGGTCTGAATGATCAAGCTATTTGCTTATCGTCCAGACATCCATTCAGTGCGATTATCTGGATGATATTCAAGAGTTTGTACTGATCATACAGGATGATATCCTATCATCCTGGATGATAAGAATAAAAATCTTATGATCGTCCAAACCTGTCTAGGCTGATTGAGCGTAATTTACGCTGATCATCCAAGATGATATTTATATGGTCCTAGATGATAAAGTCCGTTTGTATAAATTAATATCTATTATAAAACTCTTCTATTTAAGAGCTCTTGTACTTCCCAAGAAATCAACTTTTGCTGCTATCTTGTCCCGAGAGAACCTAGAGGAGAGGGAGAGAGAGAGAGAGAGGATCTTATTAGGGGGAGTTTATGAGGGGTTTCACAAAGGTTTCTTCAAGAAAGGATCTAAGTCATCTCCTTCGATCTTCATTCTTTATTTTTAGAGGTTTGAGAGAGGTCCACTTGAGCAATAGATCAAGGTTCTCTGACTACTTCAAGAGGAAGCAAAAGGAGTTGAGTTCTCTGCCTCACCAGTGTCGGTGGAAATGAGGTTTTGTACAGGCTTCTCCGCCTTACTGTGGGAGTAAAAGGAGAGACACTAAGTTAAGTTCAATACTTGGAGGGCGCCACCGGAGAATGGACGTAGGTCGAGTTGATCGAATCACTATAAATTTTTGTGTTTCTTTTATACTATTTTTCCTCATTTAATTTCCACACTTTGATTTTTTTTGTGGTGAATTTTGGTTTAATTTGATTTTGTGTTTTGATTGAAAGATTTTTGAAATATCAATTCACCCCCCTCTTAGTTAGCCTCGAGACTAGTTCATAAGGGCTTAACATCCCTAATAAAATTTAAAGTGGTATCAAAGGTTGATTCATAAAATCATGTTTTTGAAAACTTTTGAAGTTCAATCCATGGCTAACTCCGGCATTCATAATACTGTGGAAGGGTATTCTATTACCTGACCACCTTTATTTGACAATATTCCTTTTGATTTTTAGAAGACTCGCAAGTCTACTTTTTTACAATCGATTGAATATCACATGTGGATGCTTGTTAAAGAAGGTTATACACCTCCTTCTCAAGAAATAAATGGCATTAAAACTAAACTTTCCTTTTACTGAATGGACTTTTAATAAAAGAGATTTAGCATAACTTAATGTTAAATATTTGGATTATTTTTCTGTGCTTTAAAATCTAAAGAATATATGCGTGTTTTAACTTGCGAATTGGTAAAGAAATTTGAGATAGATTGTATATTACTTATGTAGGAACCAATGAAGTTAAGCAATCTAGGTTGAATATTTTGTTGCATGACTATGAACTTTTTTGTATGAAACCTTCTAAATTAATTTCTAACATGTATACTAGGTTTACTTAAATTGTCACTTCATTTCATGCTTTAGGAAGAGAGCTAACTAATTATGAAAAAGTAAATAAAATTTTGAGATGCTTGCCTTCTTCTTTCGATGCTAAGATCACTGTAATTTTTGAATCTAAAAATTTGAATACTTATTCTATTGATAATTTTCTTGGATCACTCATTGCTTATGAGCAAGGAGTGAATCAAAGAAATCTTAATGCATGTGAGAAAAAGAAAGAGAAAATTATTGCTCTGAAGGCCAATAACACAGACACTGATTCTTTCGGGTATGCAAGCAATGATGTTGCCTTCATCATAAGGCAATTCATAAGCTTTCTAAGGAAGAAGCACAGAACCATCAAAAGTGGAATAAAGGTAAGGCTAGCATAAATTTTAAGAATTTTAATGATATGATTTGCTTTAAATGCAAGAAGCCATGACATGTTAAAGCTAATTGTCCAACACTTAAAACAAACTCAAGCAAGGAGAAGGGTGAGGAGAAACCCAAGTTCAAAAAGGGCAAGAAGATATTCCAAAAGGCATTCTAAGCAGATTCAGCATTAGACTCCTTTGAAACTGAAGCTGAAGAGGAGACTACAAACTTGTGCTTGATGGTAGACAAAGATCTTAGCCAAAGTGACCAAGAAGAGGTATATGAATTATCCTATGAGCAAATACGTAAAGTTTCTGAATAAATTCATGCATCATATATGAAACTTAAGAAATCACATGCTAGCTTGAAATTGGAGTTTTTAAATTTACAAAATGAGCATGAAATTCTTCTTAAAGATCATTCTATAATTGATAGCAATCACATGTCATTACTTAATGAGTTTGATGCATTAAATAAAAAGCATACTGAATTATCTGATGCACATAATTCTTTGAAGTCATTGCATGACGAGATAGAAAAGGATTTTATGAAATTAGCAAATCTCAAAGCTTTTCAAAATAACAAATCATCATTACATGCATCACATAACTTTAAAAAGAAGCATCACCTCCTAAGTAGATTAGTACATCCTTTTCCTGTTGTTAGATATTTTTTATGTGGCACGTTAGGACACATTGCACACACTTTCACTATTCACCATAGTACACATTAGGTATGGAGGCCCAAATTGCATGATTCACAGCATAACACACATGCATTGCATTCTACTTTTCATAAGAAGGGACCCAAACTTGTTTGGGTTCTGAAATCTGATGTTTGATGATTTTGTAGGCTTGCTCTCACAAAAGGCCTCGAGAGAGCATGTGGTACCTAAACATCGGATGCTCATGACACATGATTGGAGATAATAATCAATTTATTTCGTTGGAAGCCAGGGCTAGAGACAATGTTACTCTTGGAGACAACACTACTAGGAAGGTAGTGGGAACATGTATAATTGAAAACTCTAAGAACCTTTTGATTGAAAATAATTTGCTTGTAGATAGATTGAAACACAACTTGCTCAACATCATTCAGCTTTGCGATAAAGGCTTCATCATAAAATTCTTGGCAAATACTTGTATTATATGCTTAAATAACAATATTGTTTTGCAGGAAAAGCATATCAATAATGTTTACATGCTTGACTTAAATAATATTTAATATACTACTTTATTTTGCTTATAAATTGCTATTGATGATTCATGGTTGTGGCACAAGAGATTATGTCATGCCAGTATGAAAACCCTTAAGAGTGTAACCTAGAAAGACCTAGTTAGAGGTGTCCCTATGCTTAATTTCTCAATGACCACCTTTATGATGCCTGCCAACTAGGGAAGAAAGTTCAATCATTTTTTCACTCCATTAAGGACATTAGCACCTCTAGACATTTATAAGTCCTTCACATGAATTTGTTTGGACCCATTAGCACTATCAGCTTAGGGAAAAAAGTCTATGGATTTGTGATTATAAATGACTACTCATGGTTTACTTTGATTAGATTTTTGTCACATAAGAATGAGTCTTTTGATGAGTATAGATCCTTCTTCACTTGGATTCAAAAAAAAGCTAGGTTGTGAGATTTTCACCATCTATAGTGACCATGGGGGGAGAGTTTGAAAATGAGAGATTTAGAAACTTTTGTGAGGATAAGGGGATTATTCACAACTTCTCAGCACCTAGGACCCCTCAACAAAATGGGATAGCTGAAAAAAAGAACCAAACCTTAGTTGAAGCTGCTAGAACCATACTTGCTGAGTATTCACTTCCAAAATACTTTTGGACTTAAATGATAAATACACCTTGTTATGTGTTGAATAGGGTGAATGTTAGAGCCAAACTTGATAAGACACCCTATGAGATCCTTAAGGGTAGGACACCTAACCTTTCCCACCTCCACATCTTTGTCTGTAAGGTTTTCATTCATAATAATGGGAAACCACACTTAGCAAAATGTGACCCCAAATCTGATGGAGTGTTCTTAGGATATTCAAGTATGGGGAAATCCTTTAGGGTGTTTAATAAGAGGACATTGGTGATAGAGGAGACTACTCATGTAATGTTTGATGAATCTAATCCTAAGAAGTCTGAAGTTAAGGAGGAAGATGATGTTAGAGAGAATACCAGTGGGGTTGAAAATTTGGAGAAGAGGGTAGAGCCCCAAAATACAAAAGGAGTAGGTGAGATAACCCAAGGAGTATAAAATATAGATATGGAGGAAATGGTTGAACCTACATACACCTTGCCTAGAGATTAGAGATATTCTTTGAGTTATCCTAAAGAATTGATCTTAGAAGACCCTTTTGAAGGTGTTAGGATTAGGCATGAAATTAGAAAGGAAGTGAACTACTCTGCCTTTATCTCAATGATAAACCGACCAATATCAACCAAGCCCTATTTGATGAGTTTTAGAACATAGCCATGCAAGATGAGTTAAACCAATTTATTAGGAATGATATTTGGGAGGTTGTAGAAAGACCAAAGGGATAAAGTGTAGTTGGAACCAAATGGGTCTTTAAGAATAAGATGATGATTCTGGTGTGCTGGTTAGGAATAAGGCAAGATTGGTGGCTAAGGGGTACAAAAAATAGAAGGAATTAATTTTTAGGAGACCTTTGCCCCTGTAGCTAGATTGGAAGCCATTAGAGTGTTACTAGCCTTTACCTATTATAAATGATTTAAGCTTTTCCAAATGAATATTAAGAGTGCCTTTTAAATGGGGTAATAAAAGAGGATGCATTTTTAGTGCAATCCCCAGGTTTTCAGAGTTCCTAATTTTTAAATCATGTTTTCAAATTAGAAAGGCCTTATATGGATTAAAGTAGACACTCAGAGCTTATTATGAGAGGCTTAGCACATTCTTATTAGAGTGGGAGTTTGTTAAGATTTGCATAGACACCACCTTTTTTCTGAGGAAAGTAGGAGATGAATTACTCATTGTTCAGATCTATGTCGATGATATACTTTTTGGATCTTTTGTTAAGAGACTATGCGATGATTTTTCTAAAATAATGAGTAGGGAGTTTGAGTGAGTATGATAGGAGAGTTGTCCTACTTTTTGGGGTTTAACATAAGAAAATTGGATGATGGAACCTTTCTAAATAAATCAAAATACATAAAAGACATCTTGAAGAAATATGAAATCGATAAAATTATGCCAATTAATACTCCCATGACCTCTAGTGTTAAGTTTGATAAGGACCCAAATGGAAAATCTATTGATCAAAAAAAATATAGAGGGATAATTGGATCTTTACTTTACCTGACTGCTAGCCGACATGATATAATGTTTAGTGTTTATCTTTGTGTTAGACTTTAAGCTGATCCTAAAGAATCCTGCCTAACTGTAGTTAAGAGAATTTTTAGATACCTCTTTAGAACCCAAAACTTTGGAATCTGGTATCCTATGCAAAACACTTCTTTTGAAATTATTGGATATTATGATTTTGATTTTGTAGGATATAAGGTAGATAAAAAGAGCACTTTTGGGACTTGTCAATTCATAGGACAATATTTAGTCTCCTGGTCTAGTAAAAAGTATAACTCTATTATACTTTCCACTACTGAAGCTGAGTATATTATCTTAGGAAGTTGTGTGGCCTAAGTCCTTTGGTTGAAGCAGCATGTTCTAGATTTAGGATTATGTGTACGCATACTCAATCATTTGTGGCAACACTAGCGCCATTTATATTTTTAAGAATCCTATTCAACATTCAAGGACTAAGCACAGTGACATAAGGCATCTTTTTATTAGAGACCATATGACCAAGGGAGATATTGAGTTATACCATGTGGCAACTGAGAATCAATTGGCTAACATCTTTACTAAACCACTGGCCTTCGACACTTTCAGCACTTTAAGGACTAGATTGGGCGTGATTGACAGTAATGCATGAACTTGACTCTAACTGATTTTTGATCTGTTATCTGTTGTTTATTTTTATATATATATTTTCTTTCTTTCTAATCATTGATGAATTGATATCTTATGCCTTATTTTTATTTTTGAAAATTTTTAAGTCAAAGATTGACATCTCTAAATCAGCTAAAGGGGGAAACACCATTGATTGTTTCCTTTCCTCTAACTTATTTTAGTGGTGTAATTTTTTTTTCTAAACAAAAGTCTATCTCAAATCAACAACTAGACTTTGCAATTAAGATCTTTTCAATCTTGCTATAGTAATCTATCTTATACATATAATGTTCAAAGTCTTTATATTAACTTTAGATTTTTTTTTATCTTATCATTATATTTATCATATGACTTTTGATTCTATTTTATGATTCATTTTTTCTTATATTAGAGAATGAATTTTTCTTCTCTAATATCTGAAAGATATAATCACAATTGAGGGTATTTAAGAATTTTAAAAAAGGGACATAGCTTGCAAAGTTAAAAAAAGAAAAAAAAGTGGCAAATGATGCTAAAATCAAAAGATGTGCAATGACGTCAAATTGAAAAAAAATATATTCACAAAGTGTATCAAAAATCAAATGATGCTCAAAGAGCGCCAATAAAATAGACAAGAGGCATAAAATGAGCCCACCATAAGCAAGTTTCTTCCCTTTCAAAATTTTTAAACCTTAGAAGAATTCATGTGTCACTTGATATTTTTCAAAGGCTTGATCTCCAAATTCATAATTGTGATTAATTACTTTAATATGTTATTCTATAAAATATTTTTCTGGAACCAAGTATTAAAAAGATCTCCTTTTGTTATCCAATTATTTTTCTGATTTAGATCTTTGTTTTCAAAAGACGGTTTCCCCTGAAGAAGTTCAAGGTAGGGCTAACATGATCAGTTATTCTACCATTTTTTAGATTTTGATGATGTAAACTCATTGACTCTTATAAATTTTTAATTCAATCACATGGAAAATTTATCAAATTTAAGCATTGATAAAAAAAAAATTATTCCTTATTCTTTTTTATGTTTTTATGTCTTTTTCGTATTTTATTTTTTATATTTTTCGGGTCTTCTCTGATCATCTCCATCCATTATTTGATTTTAAACATTTTCTCACATCATTCAAAAAAATATTTATAATGTCCAGGACGATCTATTCAAATCACTCTTTGAATTCCATCTGATGGCTATTTTTACTCTTTTGCTTCTGATCATCCTTGATAATCCATTATCGTCCTGGACGATCTGATCATCTTTTGTTTCAATTATTTGTGATCATCTTGGACGATCCTCCTCATCCTAGATAATCTTCATAATCTCTGCTCAATTATTGGTGATCATCCTGGACAATACCTCTATTAGTCCTAGATGATCCACGTGGCAAAATTTGGCACTCAATTTTAATTCGGCCGGTATGATCCATTATTGTGCATCATCCTGGATGATTAGGACCTGGATGATTCACCTAATCATCCAGGATGATATACTTTTTCAACAGTCATCCAAAATGACTCCTCGGGATGATTACCTGTGTCTTATCATCCCAAATGATATCACCGCCTTTTTGACCAATTGTCCTGGATGCAATTATTGTACCAGATCGTCATGGACAATTATGAGATTGTCCTGGATGATCCAGTTGATTCATTATAAATTGAGCCCCTCAAGCAATTTTTCTCACACTCTCTTCTTCCATCAGTCTTGCACTTCCTATTTTCTTGTTGTTCTTGATCATGGAAGGAGGAAAGCGATCTCACCATCTTTTTGGGATTTCCTCGAGGGAGACTCTAGATTCTCGCTTCATTGAGGTGGATGATCAAGCTTCCTATCGAAGGTATAAAATAGCTGGCATTACTGTCTCTCAGACTATCAATCAACACACTCTTTCCTATCCTGTCCTGGATCTTTTTGCGCACACTTCCTTGAATTTCCTTCTTACTCTCTCTATCCCCTTCAACTCTGAGCTTCTTTTTGAATTTTTTGCTAGCCTCCACATTAATTCTTCTTTCACTGCTCTCGAGTCGTAGGTGAATTGACGCCCCATTGAAATCACATATCAGGACTGTAAAGAACTATTACAACTTTCCACCACAGGGGATAATCTCCATATCCTATGTACTGATCCTTATTATGATTGGGCTCCGGCCAACTACTTTCTTAGAAATACTAAAGCTCACTTTCATGTTGGAGAGTCTAGCACCTTACTCAAAGATGCTAGGACAATCTAGCATGTCGTTTGGACCTCAATTCTTCCTAAAGTTGGTGATCACATTCATATCACTCCTCTGCTTTCTATCATCACTTTTACATTTTGGCTCACCGAGAATTCAATGCCACTGATTTAATCTTTCGCTACACCCCTATTCAAGATCCAGGATATAGGAGGAAGCCCAATCTTTCCCTATGACATATCATTGTCTTTATTTTAGAATCAAAATACAACCTTCAATATCCTATCCCACCAAATTTTCAGGCTGCCCTCTACTCAAATAACTCTTCCACATTTTTTTATAGTACTCATCTCCACCCGAGGAATAAAGAAGTCGAGGGAGCTGAGGAGGAGGCAGCTCCTGCACCTATTCCTGCACCTACTCTTCTCCGCCAGAACTCTCAGCTAGATCAGTTGGTGGAATAATTTGGCCAGTGGGAGACTCACTTTGAGATCTATGTTGCTACATAGGAGCAGCAATATGTGGAAGTCGTTGCTCGCATTGATGCTTATGTAGCACACCAGCAGCTCCAGCACGACTAGGATATAACCTGGCTTTCAGCCATATCCACCACCACCACCTCCACCTTCAGATGATTAGAGGCCATCTTTCTTTTATTTTGTTTATTTTTGTGTGATATTGTTTTACTTATGTTTAGTAGTTTAGGTTATTTTTATTTTTTCCTCCTTTTTGTGATGTCAAAAGGGGGAGTAGCTGTACTTGTTTTTACTGTTCTAGTTTGTTATGTTCTTATGATGTATAGTTGAACTATTTAAACTATGGTTGTTTATTTACCTACTTCCATTAAAACTATTTTGAATTGCTTCAGTTACTTTGTATTTGCCATCATTAAAAAGGGGAAGATTACTGCAAATCTACTTTCAGGGAGTATAATTTTGATGATAGTAAACTCTTATGTTTCTCTACGTCTGTCTTGCCTACTAACATTTCAGGTCCACAAGATTGAGTGCAACTCAAGCTAGCTCAGAATTGGGTAGATTAGGTCTTAATTAATTTGTAATTTTTTTCCTTTCTTGAGTCTATTGTAAACGATGTGGTTTCTGATGCTAAGTAACATTGCACACACACACTTGTAGGAATTTTTTTATCTGATTTAGAGTTCTTTGCTTTTGGTCACATAATCTAGGATGATCCAAATATCAGCCTAGACGATCAGTTAAAAATAGAAACCCTAATTAGGGTGTCCTAGTTAAGATAGTCGTTATTAAGCACATTATCCTGAACAATATTTATATCAGCCGGGACAATAGGCTTAAATAAAAAAGAATCACCCACTAGATCTATTTAGGTATTATTTATTTTTGGACATCATCCTGGACGATGAAACATAATTATGCCTAAATTAATTTGGTTATTAAGGAAAGTAATTAAGGTTTGATTGCTTGATCAAATCATCCTAGATAATTGATAGATCGGCCGTGATGATTAGTTCAAAAAAAAAAAAAAAACCTTAGTTATTCTTGGACGTTTAACATTGGCTAGCTGCTATTCAGGGCGATGCTCTGGACAGTTATAACATATTTGAACTAATTATCCTGAATAATCATAAGATCGGCCTGGACGATCAAGCTATTTTTTTATCTTCCAGACATCCATTCAGTGCAATTATTTGGACAATATTCAAGGATTTGTACTGATCGTACAAGATGATATCTTATCTTCCTGGATGATAAGAATAAATATTTTCTGATCGTGCTAAACTGTCTGGGCTGATTGAGCAAGATTTATGCTGATCGTCCAGGATGATAAAGTTGGTTTGTATAAATTAAGAGCTATTCCAAAACTCTTAAATTTAAGAGCTCTTATACCACCCAAAAAATCATCTTTTACTGCTGTCTTAGCCTGAGAGAGCCTAGAGGAGAGGGAGAGAAAGGGAAAGAGAGAGAGAGAGAGGATCTTGTGAGAGGGAGTTTGTGAGGGGTTTCATAAAGGTTGCTCCAAGCAAGAATCCAAGTCATCTCTTCAGATCATCATCCCTTATTCTTGGATGTTCGTGAGAGGTCCACTTTAGCAATCGATCAATATTCTCTGCCTACTTCAGGAGAAAGAAAAAGGAGTTTGGTTCTCTGCCTCATTGGTGTCAGTGGAAAGGAGTTTTTGAGCAGGATTCTTTGCCTTGCTGTGGGAGAAAAAGGAGAGACACTGAGCTTAGTGCAATACTCGGAGGGTGCCTCCCGAAAGTGCATGTAGGTCGAGTTGACCGAACCACTATAAATTTATGTGTTTCTTTTCTACTATTTTTCCGCATTTTATTTCCGCACTTTGATTTTCTTTGTGGTGAATTTTGGTTTGGTTTAAGTTTGTGTTTTTATTGAAAGATTTTTAAATCCTTGGGACTAATTCATAAGGGCTTAACATCCCTAGCAAACTTTCAGATACTACTCTTATTTGTGTTATTATGTATATGTTTATATTTAATAATGTAATTGGTGATGTTCTTGATCATAAGTGGATGTATGAATATATATATTTAATTATGTAAATAAGTTTGAAAAGGAAGAACGTTATTTTTTTTTTGTTTATGCTAAAGGTTTCTGGCTGATTTTCCACTAGAAACACTACTAGTAATACGATACGATGATGTTTTTGTTGAAAATTTATGCCAGTATGTCCGGCGGATATTGCGATAATAATATATGTTTGTAATAGGACATTATTTTTTGCAGTAGAATATTCTCCGATATTTTCGGCGTAAATGTTTCGCCTGAAACACTGACCAATAATATTCCAGAATACAATAACAAAAAATGCATCAACTTTTTCAAGCTTTCTACCGGTGATGATTTTTTGATGGATGAATTACCGTCGGAATAATTTTGGTCAAAAATGCACCGTAAAGCTTGAATTTTTGGTGTATTTTTATTATTACCATTGGATTCCATCCGTAAAAAACAGCTCATTTTCTTCTAGTGCCCTTGTTCGTATGGAAAAAAAAACCCTTCATGAAGTTCAGTGGACTACATTAATTCTATTAATATTAACGCATTCCCCACTGCTGGAGCATCATACTCTGCATTTTGGTCCCTTTCTTATATTGTATTAACATTCTCTATGAATTCATTACTAGTAAATATTCTATCATGGCCTTCCTGATTTTCCTTAGCATGTTCTTGAATGCACTCATACCCGAGTATCTCTGTATCATTATCTTCAATTGAAGGGTTAAGAATGTCTAATCCAATGCCCCTATCAGATGAATCACTATTGACACTATCCATTGTTAAGTATTTGTTCAAATCATATTCATTGCATTGCCCATGTTTAATATTATGTGGTTGTTCTCATGAAACCTCTAGCACGTATGATCTAAAAGAATAAGAATCATAATTATACTCAAATAGCGATTTGCGGTCACCTCGTCGTTCATTAACACTAGCACGTGGCTGAGCATCTTATTGCAAATAGGTTGGGCGCTTGCATAAGCTTAGGCGTCTGCAAAAGTCAGCAGCCATTGCAATTGAAAACTCTACTATGTTAATAGGTTATGGAATGGATATTGGAGACGTCCTATAAAATAATGACAAAGTTTGAGAGCATGTCATTTTTTGGTCAAAGGCCACTAACAAAGAAAGAAAACTTTGACGTTAGGTGAAAACGTATCGATATACTTGAGTTGATGGGCCACCAACATCAAATGTGAAGGTTTTTGCACTTGTTCCAGTAGGATCTCTTGGGAGAACTTCTTTAGCCTTGACATATATGGTAACAGTGCACCTTCTAGCCTCGAACAACATATATTCACAATCCTCATCACCGATCACATGGGTGGCAGTATATCCGCCGTTATTATGAATTTGACATACAATATTTAGTGTCCATCTTGATGAACTATACTGTAACATAAACATAATTTTTACTTTTAGGTTGGCCAACGGTATAATGTCCTCTTTCATAATTGGCCTATTCCTACCGCCGACATAGTTTGGTGTGAATTCAGTTGTCACTTACAACTCGCCACCAAAGTATAAAAGTAACCATGACATTCTTTGAATAATGAGGATGTGTTAAATTTCTAATAAGACATTTTCACTACATGAAGACGATAACTTTTAAATAAATTAAAGTGATTCTCCTCACTTTGATTATGCTATTCTATCCAAATTTATAAATTTTGGTTTGTTTTTAAAATCAATTGGAAACATAATTTTAATCTATTTAAATAATGTTAATATATATTATTAAGTTCTATTTTAATGTTCTATTTTATTAAATTATTAAAATTTAATTTTCATTTTATAATATTTATATAAACATTTTGAAGATAAATATATAAACATTTATCATTTTTTATAAGAAAAAATTTATAAATAGTTAAAAATTTAATATAATATTTAGTCTAAATTTAAAAAAAATATTTTTAATAGTTATAATTAAATTAATATAGATTAAACTAATAATGATTTAATATTTATTATAAAACTAATAATAAATTTTTATTAATATTATATATATAAATACTTTTTTTCAATAAATTAAAAAAAAATCTAAAATTCAATCCTAAGTTTCCAAATTGAGCGGTTTCTCCCCGTAATTACGATCCCACCGCTTTACCGACTTTGAGAAAGAGTCCAATATTTTGTTATGGTTTTATTTATAAAATATTTTTTGATAATTTTTTTTAGATTTTCTTAAGAAAACACTAATCTATTTTTGTTGCGTCCCAGAATATTTGTGGTAGAGAAATATATAGTTTAATGTCTTAGCATTATATGAAGATATGATCCGGCACACAAGTAGATAAGTGAGAGAGAGTGTAGTGTTCATAAGAGACACTAGAGTTTTTACATGGAAACCCTTGAAAGGGGGGAAAAACATAGGTCCTGAACCAGTTTGAATGAATCCACTAGTATTTATAATTGATTACAAATGAGGTACTTCCTTAGGAGAAGGCCTTTGCTTGATGTCATAAATATACATCATATAAAGTGCATTACATGTTGGGAGTCACAATAATCAACATAGATGTGTTTGTTTGGTTGGAATGATGATAGTCAACATGAGATAGGGGTTTGAAAGGTTGTAGTTAGCAGGAGACCAAGGTCAAAAAGATTGTTATCTGTGATGGAGGACAAAAGGACCATAGTTGGAATGAGATAGGAGTCTGAAAGATTGTGGTAGAAGGGCAGTACTCTAGGAGAACTCTGGGCATCAAGTGGCGTCCTCGTGGAGCTCAAGGCCTCAAGTAGTGGACCGATAAAATTTTAAGCCTTAGGTGATGAATGGTGGAGCACAAGGCCTCAAGTGGTGGTTCGGTGGAAGTTTGGGCCTCAGGTGGTGGCCTGGTTGAGCGCAGGGCCTCAAGAGGTGGTCTGGTGGATGTCTTGGCCTCATGTGGTGGCCTGGTGGAACACATGGCCTCAAGTTTGATTCAAAGAAGCATCGACATTAGGTGGTGGTTTGGCGGAGGTGAGGGCCTCAAGTGGTGCTCAGGTGGAGAAAAGACATTAGGCGGTGGCCCGGCGGAGGTGAGGGCTTCAAGCACTGGTCCGACCAAGCAACGATGTCAGGCAGTGGTCCAATGGAGGTGAGGACCTCAAGTGGTGGTCTGATAGAATCAAGGGCTTCAAGTGGTGGTCCAGTGGAGCTCAGGGTCTCAGGTAGTGATCTGGCGGAGCAACGATGTCATGCAGTGGTCTGAAGGAAATGACGACCTTAAGTGGTGGTCTGGTGGAGCTCAGGGCCTCAAGTAGTGGTCTAGTGAAAGTTGGAGCCTCAGGTGGTGGCATGTTGGAGCATAAGATCTCAAGTGGTGGTCTGGCAGAAGTCTGGACCTCAGGTAGTGATTCGGTAGAACTCTGGCAGTGGTCGATGCCAATTAACCTGATCTCTCTCTTGCTTTCTTTCTTTGAGCCCCCTTTCTTAAGATAAAAGAAGGGTCTATTTATAGATTTCTAGAGTGACATGGCCGATAAATAGGTGAGAAATCAAGGGTAAATGGGGAGTGGTTGGATGGACGGCTGATGTTGAATCCCTCGATCGTGGACCGTTTGATAGACATTTATATGCTTTAGTGATGTCAGAATTCAATGATCTTAGGCTCATTAGATTTGTCTCGTCGAGAAGCTCGATTCAAATATAAGCACATTATGTTTAGAAACTGTTTCTGAAAGTTTGTTAGGGATGTTAAGCCCTTATGAACTAGCTAAAGGCTAACCAAGAGGGGGTGAATTGGTATTTTAAAAAATTCTTTCAATCAAAAACTCAAAACTTAAACCAAAATTCACCACAAAGAAAATCAAAGTGTGAAAATTAAATGTGGAAAAAATAAAAGAAAGAACACACCATATTTATAGTGGTTCAGTCCAATCTTGACCTACATCCACTCCTCGAAGGTACCCTCTGAGTATTGCACTAAACTCAGTGTCTCACCTTTATCCCCCATAGCTAGGCAGAGAAGCCCTTACAAAATCACTTCCACCTTCCCCGGTGTGGTAGAGTAGCCAGGCCCTTTGACATCAAAGAGATCTTCTTCTTCCCAAAACTTCCCTCAAGATGAGCCTTGAATCCGATGGTACTAAGGTACAAGCTCGCCAGAACAACCGTGTGGAACCCCTTCTACACTCCCTTGAAACCTTTTCCTCTCTCTCTTCTTCCAAGCTTTCTCTTTAAGTTTCCTCCAAAAGAACAAAGCTTGAATGGCTGCCAAAGACACTCTTCTTGAGAAAGCAAGAGGTGTTTAAATAGATTTGCAAAACCGACATTATCATCCAGGACGATATCCAGATCATCCCGTATGATATTCTTAAAAAGTGGGCTTCTAAAACTCTAAAAACTCAATTTTAATGCCAAATATTATCCAGTACGATCGCAGAATCATCCTGTATAATGCGCTTAAAAAGAGGGCTTCAGAAAACCCTAAAAACTCAATTTTGGCACCCAGCATCATCTTGGATGATGCAAGATCATCCAGTACGATATGCAGAATTTGACCTGATAGTCCTGGACAATATTTGGATAGTTCAAGATGATTAGTACAAAAATATACAGATCGTCGAGGATGATATTGTGGATTGTCCAGGACAATTAGAAGAAAAATTATGGTATTTCGGCTTGGGCAATTTAGGAAAATCAAGTATGTCGGCAAACATCATCTTGTACAATATATAGATTGTCCAGGATGATCATATTAAAAAAACTAACCATAATTAATCCCCTAATCATAGGATCAATTTAGGCATAATTTTTATTGATCGTCTTGGATGATCCAAATCATCAGGGATGATTAGAACAAAAATTAAATCTTAAAATGTTGCCTAAATTAGCATTGGCGGCTCTTTTCCAAGATCATAAAGGATCGTCCTTGATGATCCAAAATCGTCCAGTATGATTAGTTCAAAACTTAATCTTTTGGATTTAACTAGATCTCACTCCCCTGAGTGTGAGTGTGCATGGTCACTAAGCAATCATACACCCTTACATGACTTGACTCAGGAAATCAAAATTACATCAATGAATATTACAGACACATTTATAACATAACATTATTCAACCCAATCTTGAGCTCTAATTCTTTGTTTGATGTTGCATGATATTCTTGAAATGTTAGTATACACACAAACAAATATATATTACAAATACAAGTAGACAACAGAAAGTGAGCCATAATGATTATTATCATCAAAAATATAAACTCATAAGCTTGAGTTGCAATAATCTCCTCCTTTTTGATGATGGAAAATATTACTAGTTGAATTTACAAAATTAAAAATATTTTCTTCTAATCCCCCACACTAGATTAAAAAAATTTAAAAATAGGGGAAGAAGAAATTTTAGTTATTTTTATTATTTTTTTAAATAAAAAATAGATACTAATACAACTGTACGTTCTCCTCCTTTGATATTATCAAAAAGAGGACGGGCACAAACAATCAGAATAATAAAAAAATAAAAAATAAAATGATCTCTGATCTAGTGAAAAAAAATTCAAATATTCTTAAAATAAGAAAATTACCTCTTGATTTTATTTAAAAACTTAGTAAGGAATGAAATGACAACACAAAATCCAGAAATCATTAATCCAAGCTCAAGTTCTTTTAAAGGCAGGAATGAAATGATAACGCAAAATCCAGAAATCGTTAATCCAAGCTCAAGTTGTTTTAAAGGCTCAAAAAATTTTTAATCCAATAACTAAATCAAGGAATAAATTAGAAAAAGAAACATTAATTTTTTCAAAAACTTCTTTCATAAAATATATCAAATAGAAGAATAGTACAAAAATTGGTGAATTATAAATCATAATTTTCAAGCTCAAGTAAAAAAAATATCAAGGGTTTTCTTAAGTTTTAAGAAGTATAAGAAAGATAAGCATTACCTTTTGTGGGCTCATTTTATAACTCTTATCCGTTTTTTGGCACACTTTGCACATTTTTGATAATTTGATACACTTTGTGTATCTTTCTCAATTTGGCGTCATTGCGCATATTTTGATTTGACATCATTGGCAACTTTTTTTTGGCATCATTGACCATTTTTTTAATTAAATATGTTACCTTTCTAAAATTTTAAAAATAAAATTAAACCCATTCTATTCATAAAGAGAACTACTTGATTAAGAAAATTATGAGATAGATTCAACAACTTGCAAAGAATCTCGATGCGATAAACAAAATATAGGGAGAAGAAAAAGATCAGTTTCAAAATCCAATTTATAATATGATGAGGATTTTGAATCAAAAGGTAAATAACCTCTTTAAGAAAAGAGATAGAGAGACAAAATCATGAGTTTTCTTCCTTTGACTATTTTTAGATAATTCAATCATAATTTACGTAAGAATTCATGGACAACAGGAGGTAGATTTTTCATGTTTAGAAAGGTGAATGTGTGTGTTGTTCAGAGAGAACTTCAAAAAAAAAGAAAAGAGAAGTAAAATTAAAATAAATTAATGAAAAAGATAAGAAAAAAAAGAAGGAAAAATAAATCAAAAGAAAAAACACAGAAAAAAATATAAGAAATGAACAAAATCTACATACACAGAAAAATAAACATACAAACAATGGTTAAAACATCATCTTGCTCCTGATCTGATGAGAAGAAATCTTAACATTCTTATCATTTTTATCTTTATTCAACTTTTGTTGATGCTTATTCTTTGATGAGATTTTTAATTTGCCTAATAAGTCATCGCTTTTGTCACCAACCAAACCAGTTTTCTCTGAGTTTTCAGCATTTAGCGCTATCATCTCATCTGCATCTAAAAGTCTTTGACCCAAATTTTGCTCGTAGGCAATGAGTGAGCAAATCAAATTATCAATAGAATATTCATTCAAAATTTTTAATTCACAAATAGCAACAACTTTGGCATCAAATTTTTCAAGTAAATAATGTAGAATTTTATTAAATTTTAAAGTTTGAAAATTATTTACCTAATGCATGTATTGATGTCACAATATGAGTAAACCTAGTATACATGTCTAATATCGTCTCATAAAGTTTCTTGCAAAATGATTCATAATCATGCATTAAAATCTTTAATTTAGATTCTTTGATTCAACTAGTGCCTTCGTATATAGTGTGTAATTTATCCCAAATTTTATTGCTAGTAGTGCACATAGAAACAAACATAAAATCTTCAAAATTTAAAGCACAGAAAAAAATAGTTTACTAATTTAGCATTCAATTGAGCATTAATTTATTCTTCTTTACTACATTGATTAAAAGGAATATCAATTTTAATTCCATCTATAATACGTGATGGTACAGAATAACCAGTTAAAATCATTTGCTACATTTAGAAATCATTTGATTACAAGAAAGTAGACATGCAAATTTTTCAAAAATTAAAAATAATATTTTCAAACAAAGGTGGTCAGGTGATTTAATAACCTTCCGCAATATTATGATTTCAAAAATTAGCCATGGATCGAAATTCAAAAGTTTTCAAAAACTCATTTTTATGAATCATGCTCTGATACTACTTGAAAGTTTTTTAGAGATGTTAAGCCCTAATGAACTAGCCCAAGGCTAACGAAGAGGGGATGAATTGGTATTTTAAAAAATTCTTTCAATCAAAAAATCAAAACTTTAATCAAAATTCACCACAAAGAAAATCAAAGTGAGGAAATTAAATATGGAAATAATAAAGGAAAGAACACACCAGATTTATAGTGGTTCGGTCAAACCTTGACCTACGTCCACTCCTCGGAGGCACCCTCCGAGTATTGCACTAAACTCAGTGTTTCTCCTTTAGCCCATAAGGCTAGGCGGAGAAGCCCTTACAAAATCACTTCCACCTTCCCTGGTGCGGTAGAGTAGTCGGGCCCTTTGACACCAAAGAGATCTTATTCTTCCCAAAACTTCCCTCAAGGTGAGCCTTGAATTCATTGGTAATAAGGTACAAGCTCGTCGGAGCAACCGTATGGAACCCCCTTTACACTCCCTTGAAACCCCCTTCAAGGATCTTCTCCCTCTCTCAAACTCCACCCTTTCCTCTCTCTCCCTTTTGAGCTCTCTCTTCAAGTTTCCTCCAGAAGAAAAAAGCTTCAATGGCTTCCAAAGTTACTCTTCTTGAGAAAGAAAAAGGTCTTTAAATAATTTTGCAAAACTCACATTATTGTCCAGGACGATCGCCAGATTGTCCCGTATGATATGCTTAAAAAGAGGGCTTCTAAAAACCGTAAAAACTCAATTTCGATGACAAATATCATCTAAGATGATCACAGGATAGTCTTGTATGATGCGCTTAAAAAGAGGGCTTAAGAAAGCCATAAAACCTTAATTTCGGTGCCCAGCATCATCCTAAATGATCGTAGGATCGTCTAGTACGATGTGTAAAATTTTACCTGATAGTCCTGGATGATTTTTGGATAGTCCAGGATGATTAGTACAAAAATGTACAGATCATCTAAGTTGATATTGTGGATCGTCCAGGACGATTACAAGAAATATTATGGTATTTCAGCTTCGGCGATTTAGGAAAATTAAGTATGTCAGCAAACATCATCCTGTATGATATACAGATCGGATTGAAAAAATTAACCATATTTAATTCCCTAATCCAGATCATCCAGGACGATTGCAACAAAAATTAAATCATAAAATCTTACGTAAATTAGCATTGGCTGCTCTTTTCCAAGATTATAAAGGATTGTCCTGGACAATCCAAAATTATCCAGTACGATTAGTTCAAAATTTGATCTTCTAGATTTGACTAGATCTCACTCCCTTGAGTATGTGTGTGCATGGTCACCAAGCATGCAAACACCCTTATAAGACTTGACTCAAGAAATTAAAATTACATCAATGAATATTACAGGCCCTTTTACAACATAACATTTCAACCCAATTTTGAGCTCTAATTCTTTGTTTGATGTTACAAGGTATTCCTGAAAAGTTAGTATGCACACAAATAAATATATATCACAAATACAAGTAGACAATAGAAAGTGAGTCATAACATTTGTTATCATCAAAAATATAAACTCATAAGCTCGAGTTGCAACATTTTCGTAATCCAAATTATGGTTTTAACCTTCCAACAGCGCTTCGAAACCTTTATTTGGATCCATTTGGACTCGGATTGAGTCGATTTAGGTGTCGTTGGGTTCATATTTCTGAGACACTTAATTTAACAATAAGATTGTTGAAATTGGAGTTAGGATGGTCCCAATTTTAATTTTGAAAGTTTCCAAATTTATTTTGCCTTGGGATTTTTGTCTGATCAAGATAAATTTTTGATGATGCATCAGTTGCACCTCTACTTTTGGTTGTCGAAGCTTTAGAAGTCTGAAAATATGCATTTTATTTAGTGGGAATTTTTTTGGGTGATCTGATATTCGAACACACTCCCGTTATAGTTCGTGTAATAGTTAAATTTGCAAAAAAAATAATTATAAAATACTCACGTTTGCTATAGTGCTTCTGCTATAGTGTCGTGCTACAGTAAATGTGCAAAATACCTTTTTAAAAATAGCCATGGTTGCTATAGTACGGTGCTGCAGTGTCGTGCTATACTAGACATTGAATAGGGCCACATGAGGCTACCCTTAACTGCCTCTTAAGGCAGTTCATTTAACGACCTCGTAAGGCAGTTCATTTAACTGCCTGCTTATGGACGGTTTATTTAACCACCTATAATCTTTTTATTTTTTTAAGTAACTCCCTCAACTTCTCTAACACGCCCCTCATGCCTATAAATACCGCCCATAGGGGGTATGAAATTCTTGCACATCCCCCTCTCTTCCTCTCTTTTAATTGAGGTCTTCCCCTGAGCCCTGTACAGGAGGCATCCCCTGTCTAGGCCCAGGACCCCTCACTGCAAGAAAGATATTTCTCTCCCTCAATCTGAGACATTCCCCTAGTCCTATTTAGGTATAAGGCCCATCACTAAGTAGGAGTATTCTCCTCTTTCTTTCACTTGAGCCATTCCCCAAGGCCCTGCACAAGTGGCATCCCCTATCCAAGCTCAATGCCTCTCTCTACAAGAAGGGGCTTTCTCTCATGCTTCTTCTTTCCTTTTGCCCTCTTCATATATAGGAGGCTTTCCCTCGCTTTTGGATAAGTGGCATCCCTTATTTGACTGTAGGGCCCCTCCCTATACAGAGGGCATGTCAGATGACCATTCTTCTTCGAGAGATTCCACGATGAAGAGGGATTAAGATCTGTAGTTGGTTGGTGATGGAGGTCGAAGAAACTATTTTAAGGAGGAGGTTGAGAGGACTATTGATGGGCATAAATTCAATGTCTAGTAGATATCCGACGAGAGTCCGATGGTGAGTAGAATTCTGATGCAGGGTAAAAGTATAAAGTTAGGTAGAAGTCTGATAAAAGTCCATCAATGGGTAGAAGTCATTTGATTGATAAATATTTGATGTCGTCTGACAACATGTAGATGTCAATTGATAGGAGAAAGTCCAACTTCGAGTAGAAATACAACGAAAGTCTATCGACAGACTAAGTTTGACAATGGGCAAAAATTCAATTTTAGGGAGAAGCCTGATGAAATTTTGGCGATCGGTAGTAGTCTGACGACGAGTAAAATTTTGGCGCTGGGTCTTAGTATAACATCAGGTAGAAAATCAACAACAATCCGATGATGGACATAATTTTGATGACAAGTAAAAATTCGATATTGGGTAGGAGTTCAATAATATTCTGGTGATGTTAACCTATATGAAAGAGGTTAAAAGGAATCCACTAAGAATGTATGACATATCTGAGGTTGTATGTTAGAGCATTTCCTCGATGATGTTAACCTTTATGAAAGAGGTCAAGAGAATTAATCAAGGATGCAACTATCCTAGATTGTATGTTAGAGCCTTGCTCGATGACATGAACCTATATGGAAGAGATCGAGATAATCAATTAAGGATGTATGACCTATCTGAGATAGCATGTTAGAGTCTTTGCTCGATGATGTTAACTTGTATAGAAGAGGTCAAGAGAATCATCAAGGATATGTGATCTATCCAAGGTTATATATCAAAGTATTTACTCGATGATGTTAACATATTTGGAAGAGGTTAGCAGAATCCATCAATGATGTAAGACCTATCAAAGGTTGTATGTCAGAGCCTTTGCTCGATGATATTAACCTCTATGGAAGAGGTCGAGAGAATCCATCAATGATGTATGACCTATCGGAGGTTATATGTTAGAATATTTGCTTGATGACGTTAACCTGTGTGGAAGAGGTTGAGATAATACACTATGGATGTATGACCTATTCGAGATTGTATGTTAGAGTCTTTGCTTGTTAATCTGTATGGAAGAGGTTGACAGATTCCACCAAAGATGTATGACCTATCCGAGGTTGTATGTTAGAGACTTTCCTCGATGACATTAACCTGTGTGGAAGAGGTCGAGAGAATCCACCAAGGTTATATGACCTATCTGAGGTTGTATGTGTTTGAATAGTTGCTATTTGAATGATTTATATTTGTGCAACTTATGTAGTTTTGATGATTCCAAACATTATTGTTCAAATGTATAGTTATCTCCTATCAATTTCAGAAGATTTGCACTTGCTCTTGTGTGTACTAACATTTCAGGAAAATCAGACTCCAGACTACGAAAACTTCAAATCAAATTCAACATGAGATATTTTATTTATTTGAAGTTTGTCTTTTCTTTGAATTAACTTTGAAAGGGAGTGATTGTAATTGAGTGAATAAAATCTCACATACACAAATAAGGAGATCTTGAAATTCTATACTGATCGTACAGGACGATATTTATCGTACTGGACGATCTGTCAGTTATCTCCTATAGAGCATTTGGAACGAATAGGAACTTGCTTGAAAAATTTTTCTAAGTCCTATTCGTCCAGGACGAATTTTATTATCATCCCGGACGATGGGTTCTCTGTAAAATTTTCGTCCAGACAAATTTTACCATCGTACGAGGCGACCAGTGCTCTGGAAAATTTTCGTCCCGACGAAAATAAATATCGTACCGGACGAACAGCTCTCTGGAAAATTTTCGTCCAGACAAAACCAAATTATCGTCCGCGGCGATTGGTCCTCTGGAAAATTTTTGTCCAGACGAAATAAATAATCGTCCAGGACGATCGGCTCTCTGGAAAATTTTCGTCCAGACGAACATATTTTCGTCAAAACGATAAACCGACTTAGAACAGTTTTCAGCAGTTTCTAGAACTGACCTTGTAATAACCGTTCGTACTGGACGAACCTTGTTCGTACAGGACGATCAGCTGTACGAAGTCATTTCGTACACATATACAAATTGGGTCGTTTCAGATCGTTTAAGTAAAATCGTCCAGGACGATCCAGGATCGTACGGGACGATCCACTGCGTACAGAATTGGAAATTTGCAGTTTTTGGGCGGTTTTTCTTATCTTTTACTTAAATAGTCCAAATTAGACTGCCACCCAATCTTTTTGTCATTTGATCTTCGTGCCTATTGAGAGAATAGCCAAGGAGAGAGTGGAAGAGAGCATTCAAAGGAGGATTCCTACCACTGGAGCGAGAAGACTTCACTTGGATTGCTAAGGTAAGAGTCTCTACTTATGAAATTGGATTTCTTCACTCTTTTCTTTCTTCCTTCTAGATTCTTGTGAGAAGATCATTCAAGGAGATCTGGTTCTCTGCCGACACTTGGAGAGTGTGAACAGCCGTAGGGTTCTCTGCCCACACTAGGAGAGTGTAAAACGACGACGGTTCTCTGCCCACACTAGGAGAGTGTAAAAGGACGACGGTTCTCTGCCCACACTAGGAGAGTGTAAAAGGACAACGGTTCTCTGCCCACACTAGGAGAGTGTAAAAGGACGACGGTTCTCTGCCGCACCGGGTAGTGGTGAAAAGAGTGTTTTGTACAGGCTTCTCCGCCTTGCTGTGGGTGCTAAAGGAGAGTCACTTTGTGGTATTAGTGCAATACTCAGAGGGTGCCTCTGAGGAGTGGATGTAGGTCTGGTTATAGACCGAACCAATATAAATCTGGTATCATTTACTTTATTGCTTTTACGTTTCCGCACTTTAAATTTCAGTTTTAACAACACTGTGGTTGAAAAATATTTTTCTACAAACTTTAAAAGAAAATTTTATTTCGGTTCAACTTTATCATTAAGAGGGTTTAAAATTTTTAAAACTACCAATTCACCCCCCTCTTGGTAGCCGTGGGACATTTACTTAGGCTTAACAACCTAATTACTGTACTCAACAAGTGGTATCAGAGCATTGTTTCAAAATCATAAGTTTGAACTACTTTTTGATTAACGTAGATGGCTACATTTGGAAACTGAAACACACCTGAGGGTTACTCTATCACTAGACCTCCACTGTTTGACAATATTCCTTTTGATTTTTGGAAAACACACATGTCTACTTTCTTACAGTCACTTGATTATCGCATGTGGATGTTAGTCCAGGAAGGTTACACAAAACCAACTAGATTAGTTGATGGAATTAGGGTAGATACACCCTATGCAGATTGGACTATAGAAGAACGTGACTTAGCACAATTAAATGCGAAATGTTTAAATAGTTTCTTTTGTGCTTTAAAATCTGAAGACTACATGCGAGTTTCCACTTGTAAAAGCGGAAAAGACATATGGGATAGACTTTGTATTACTTATGAAGGGACAAATGAGGTTAAGCAATCAAGACTCAATATCTTGTTACATGACTACGAATTATTTCGCATGAAACCTAATGAATCTATATCTGACATGTACACAAGATTCACTCAAATTGTCACCTCTTTGCATGCACTTGGTAGGGATTTAACTAATGCTGAAATGGTTAATAAGATTCTTCGTTGTTTACCTACTGCATACGATGCTAAAATTACTGTAATTACAGAGTCAAAAGATCTGAACATTTATTCTATTGACAATCTTCTTGGTTCACTCATTGCTTACGAGCAAGGAGTAAGTCAAAGAAAGATTGATGCAGGTGAACCAAGAAAGGACAAGAATATTGCACTAAATGTGGAAGAGTCAGAAAGTGAACACTCACAACCTGAGGATGAAGACGATATAGCACTGATGACTAGACAATTCAGAAGCTTTTTAAAGAGGAAGAAGAAGAGACGCCAGCAATGGAATAGAGGTAAGTATAACAGAAATGACAAGATTTCTAATGAAGTGATTTGTTATGAATGCAGGAAACCAGGTCATATAAAGACTGATTGTCCAAAACTCAAAGCCACTCCTAGCAAGGAGAAGGTAGAGGAGAAACCAATGGTAAAGAAGGGCAAGAAGAAGTTTCAAAAGGCTTTTTGGGCGGACTCAGCTTCAGACTCATCTGAGACTGAAAACGAAGAAGAAGTCACCAACCTTTGCTTGATGGCAGATAAAGCTGAACAATCAGATCAAGAAGAGGTATGTGATTTAACCTATGATGAATTGTTTGAAATTTCTGAACACATGCATGATGCATATAGGAAAATGAAAAAGATGCATGCTAGATTAGTTTTAGAATTGGAAAAGCTTAATAAGGAACACAAAATCCTTAGGAAAGATCATGCTTTAATTGATAGCAACCACATGAAACTACTTGATGAATATGATGACTTGAATAAAAATTTTGAGAATTTAAAATCATCCTATGCTGAACTTGAAAAAGAATTTAAGAAATTTAAGGATGAATCTGAGCACAAGACATATAGAGTCAATTATACAAATCGAATCTTGGAGGAAATGAATTCATTTTACAAACTTACTATAAGAGCTCTTGAGGATAATAGGAACCCCCCTAAACTTGAAGATTTTACAAATCCTAAATATTATCCTAAATTCATGAAATCCCTTAGAAGACAATCATATGAAAGAAAACATAGGAATATTTTTCCTAATGTTAAATGTAACAATTGTAGATTTTTGGGACATATATCTCACACCTGCACTTTAATCCCACATGTGATTTTTGGGACAATCACATGAGAATTTTGCAGGTATACTCTCATACAAGACCTCGTGAGAGTATATGGTACCTGGACAGCGGATGTTCTAAGCACATGACTGGAGATACTGCTCAATTCATAACGCTGGAAGCCAGGAGTGGAGGCAAGGTTACACTAGGAGATAATACCACAAAGAAAGTGGTTGGATCAGGTATGATTGGAAATTTAAAAAACTTTTTCATAGACAATGTTTTATTAGTTGAAGGCTTAAAACATAATTTGCTTAGCATAAGTCAGCTATGTGATAAGGGCTATAATGTAAAATTTTTACCTACTAGCTGCATAATTAGCCTAAATGGGAAAATTGTTTTAAATGGAAAAAGGGTAAACAATGTCTACATGCTAGATTTAAATTGTATTCAATCTCCTACTGCTTTTTGTTTGAAAACTGTTTCTGATGAATCATGGCTTTGGCATAGGAGACTTTGTCATTCTAGTATGAAAAATCTTAGAAAAATTACCCAAAAGAATTTGGTGAGAGGAATACCTAAACTAGACTTTACTAAGGACCATCTATGTGATGCATGTCAACTAGGAAAACAAGTGAAATCCTCTTTTAAGTCCAATAAAGATCTTAGGACCAGTAAACCTTTAGAAATTCTTCACATGGATCTTTTTGGACCTGTAAGCACTGTCAGTCTAGGAGGAAAGGTATATGGATTTGTTATAGTAGATGATTTTTCAAGATTCACCTGGGTTAAATTTCTTTTTCATAAGAGTGAATCATTTGAGGAATTCAGAAATTTTTCAACTTGGATACAAAAAAACTAGGATGTGAAATAATTTCTATACAAAGTGATCATGGAGGAGAATTTGAAAATGAAAGATTTGAAGATTTCTGTAAAGAAAAGGGGATTGATCACAATTTTTCTACACCTAGAACTCCTCAACAAAATGGAGTAGTTGAAAGAAAGAATAGAACATTAATAGAAGCCGCCCGAGCAATGTTAGCAGAATACTCACTTCCTAGATATTTTGGGCTGAGGCGGTTAGCAGTGCATGCTATGTTCTGAATAGGGTGAATGTGAGATCAAATTTAAATAAAACACCCTATGAGTTGCTAAAAGGTAGAACACCAAATTTGTCTCATTTACATGTATTTGGTTGCAAGGTGTTCATACATAATAATGGAAAATCTGCCTTAGGAAAATTTGATCCAAAATCAGATGAAGGAATTTTTGTTGGATATTCAAGTGTTGGAAAATCTTATAGAGTATTCAACAAAAGAACTTTAGTCATTGAAGAAACCACACATGTTGTTTTTGATGAAAATGGAAACATGGAAGAGCCAAAAGTTGTTGAAGAAGAAATTGAAGAAAACTCCAAAAAGATTGATAGATTAAATTTGGAAGAAAATGTGGAAGAAAATTTAGAAAGAGAAGACCCTTTGCCTAGAGATTTGAGATTTTCTAAAAACCACCCAAAGGAATTAATCATAGGTGAACCAAGTGAGGGTGTTAGAACTAGGCGTGGATTAAACAAGGAAGTCAATCATTCAGCCTTTATTTCAACTGTTGAACCCACTAACATTGATCAAGCACTTTCAGATGAATTTTGGATATTGGCCATGCAAGAAGAGTTAAATCAATTTGTAAGAAATAAAGTTTGGGAACTAACTACAAGGCCAAAAGATCAAAGTGTTGTTGGAACCAAGTGGGTGTTCAAAAATAAAATGAATGACTCAGGAGTAGTCATTAGAAATAAGGCTAGATTAGTAGCTAAGGGGTATAATCAAATTGAAGGAATTGATTTTGAGGAAACTTTTGCCCCTGTAGCTAGACTTGAAGCAATTAGGGTTTTACTAGCCTTTGCCTGCTTTAAAGGGTTTAAATTGTTTCAAATGGATGTCAAAAGTGCCTTTTTAAATGGAGTAATTGAAGAAGATGTTTTGAAAATTCTAAATTTCCAAATCATGTTTTCAAATTAAAAAAGGCATTATATGGATTGAAACAGGCACCTAGGGCTTGGTATGAGAGGTTAAGCACCTTCCTACTTGAAAGATCTTTTGAAAAAGGAAGTGTGGATACAACTCTCTTTTTAAGGAAAATTGGAAAGGATATACTTATTGTTCAAATTTATGTGGATGACATCATCTTTGGATCTTCAAATAAACATCTTTGTGATGATTTTTCTAAAACAATGAGTAGTGAATTCGAAATGAGTCTAATGGGAGATTTAAATTACTTTTTAGGATTTAGCATTAAGCAACTTGAGGAAGGTACTTTTTTTAGTCAAACCAAATATATTAAGGACATCCTCAAAAAATATGAAATGGACAATGCTAAACCTGTTAGTACACCAATGAGTTCTTCAGTTCAGTTGGATAAAGACCTTAAGGGAAAATCTGTTGATCAAAAGAAATTTAGAGGGATAATTGGATCTTTACTTTACTTGACTGCTAGCCGACCAGATATTATGTTTAGTGTTTGCCTATGTGCTAGATTTCAATCAGATCCAAAAGAATCACATTTGACAGCAGTGAAAAGGATTTTAAGATATCTACTAGGAACTCAAAACTTAGGAATTTGGTATCCTAAGTTTAGCTCTTCATTTGAAATTATTGGTTACTCAGATTCTGACTTTGCAGGCTGTAGAGTGGATAGGAAAAGCACTTCTGGAACATGTCAATTCATTGGAAATTCATTAGTTTCATGGTCTAGTAGAAAACAAAATTCAGTGGCACTATCTACTGCAGAAGCAGAATACATTGCATTAGGAAGTTGTGTGGCACAAGTACTTTGGTTAAAACAACAGTTGATTGACTTAGGATTAACTATAGGCACTATTCCAATTTATTGTGACAATACTAGTGCTATTTGCATTTCCAAAAATCCTATTCAACATTCTAGAACCAAACACATTGATATAAGGCATCATTTCATAAGGGATCATGTATCCAAAGGAGAAATTGAACTCATACATGTTTCAACTGAAAATCAACTTGCAGATATTTTTACAAAACCTTTAGCCTTTGATACATTCAGTACTTTAAGAACAAGGCTTGGTGTTATTGATTTGAATGCTTAACCAAAATGTCTTTGCAACATTGATACTTGTTGTGTTTTGTTTTTGTGATTTTGTGAATTTTGTGTGTTTTTGAATGAATTTTTTTTGGATTTATGATTTTGTTTTATGTTTTCTGTGTTTTGATTGTTTTTGTTGTGTTTATAAAATTTTTTTTTTGGAGGAAATCGTCCAGGACGAAATGTTTTCGTACGGGACGATGTGTAAAGGAACAGTTTGCGCGAATTTAAACCGTTTTGAGAGCAGTTTTTTATTGGATCGTCTGTACGATCTGTGATCGTCCAGGACGAATTTTTTTTTTCTCAAACGTCGGGACGATTGAATGCAGCGGTTGAGTGGATAAGACAGTTTTTAATACGAACTTCGTCTGTACGAAATTTGCGTTCGTCCAGACGAACATGTGTCGGTTCATTGTAGGGGACGGTTTTCAAGAGTCATTAAAACGAAACACTTTTTCGATCGTCTGTACGAAATTTTTTCGTCTGTATGATCGGTCAAGTCAAAAAGCCTGTACGAAGGGACGCATCGTAAGTTGTGTTGAATACGAAAAGCCGTTACATTTTGGACGAATTGGATCGTCTGTACGAAATTACTTCGTCCAGACGAACGATAATTTTTCGTCCAGGACGAATATTTTTGTCCAGGACGAACGTATCGTTTTTCTTTAAATATGAAGGCTTTCAAACTTGACAATCACACTTTCAAACTTCTTTTTCAATCCCTTTCTACATCAAATCAACTATGGCCTCCTCTAGCAAAAGACAAAAAGTTTTGGTGAAGAAACCTAACAGGAATGCCCCAGACAACTTTCTTTCCAAGGCAAATGAGGAATCTTTTCCTCGTTTTGCATCTCCAAAAATCACTCCGTCTCGCATTCTTATCCAAACAGAGTTGAAATTTTGGGTATTGCACCTCTTTGCCTCAACCCAATTTCAGTTCATTCTTTCTCTTGTCCACTTCTACAATAAGCAAACCTACCATTACTTTCTAGCCAACATGAGTTTCAATTCTGACCACTCTATCATTAGTTCTTTTGATTTTAAGAAAAAAGTTGAGATCACCAAGCACAACCTTGGTGCATTTTTAAACTTAAGAACTGAAGGATATAGAGCCCACACCCTACATCAGAAAACACCTTCAAATGGTTTGAAATCAATTGGGTGATTAGAGAGACAGGCATAACCTATCATGTTGCTAGAGTATCCGGTATGACCCAAGATGCCCGAATCATCCAGCATATCCTTAGATCCTCAATTATTCCTAAAGCTGGTGATAGGATTAACATTACTCCTCTCCTTTCTGTTCTAACCTTTTTAATCATGCAAAGACATCCTATTGACGAAGCCCAACTCATCATAGACCATATCTATGGGCTTTCAGAAATAGGACATGCAGATCAGAAGAGGAAGAAGAACATTTCATTAGGGCACTTAATTACTTATATTTTGGAAAAGAAGTACAATATAGTGCATCCTGATGAGAATATGAAGAGCCAGTTTACTATAACGATGCATCATTCAGATTGCTCTTCAAGGAGGAAAAAGAAAAAGGAAAAGCACATGGCAGTGCTTCAGAAGAAGAAGAAGAAGAAGGAGTGCAAGCTTCTGCTTCTCAATCAGATTACCAGAATCTGATTGAGAGATTTGATAGACTAGAGACTCACATTGATCAAAGGTTTGATCAATTTGATGCTCACCTTACGCAGCAGCAACATGACATTGGTAATATTAGAGATGAAGTTCATGAAATAAATACCAATGTAATGTTGATGGCCTCCTACTTCAACCTCTTTGGCGGCATTCCTCCTCCTCCTCCTCCAGAATAGTAAAAATTGTTTTTATGTCTGTGCCTGTTGTATTTTTTTTTGTTTGTTTTGTTTTATCTTATATGTTTTATTGTAATGTGTTTGTTTTTATGTTTTTATGTTCAATGTATTTCTTTAATATCAATGAAAGTTTATTTCTATTAGATTTGTTTTGAAATGTGGTTAATGTTTATGAATTTCATTAGTATTATTTAATTTATATAGTGCTTAAATTCGATTGTAATTTGAGATTATCTATATTAGAAAATCTAGACTTTCTTAATTTATAAGTTGTATATAACTTGTTGTAATTAGAAATTTTAAATTCATGTCTATTCATTTAGACTACATAAAAATAATATTACTATTGCATTTTAGATGTTTTCTTATTTTGTATTTCTATGCTCAAATGATATTTATGCACCTAGAAATATTTGAAATTTTAGATTATAGATTTTGGAAAGAATTGGTCAAATTACTCTTGAACATTGTACAAATGTACAAAAATCAAAAGGAATTCGCAAAAATTTGCAAAGTGAAAAAGAGGCACAAAATAAGCCCAACCAAAGAAAAATGCACAAAAATGTGCTCCAAAACTTTGAAAAGATGCGCAAAGCGCCACATGAGGTAATTCTCTTCTTTCCAAATTCATTCAATCTCTTAATTCAAATTGATCTTATGTTCATTTATATTCTATTGAACTTTGAAATATAGAATTTTTTATACATCTCTCTTGTAATGATTTTCAATAGTCAAATGTCTAAATTGAATCATGTCTTTGATAAATTCTTCTTACTTACAATGTTATATCACTTCTTAAATTTTATGAATTTCTATGATTGATCTAATATCCTTAGTTTAAAATTGCATACCCTATGTCAAATCACAATTTAGATTAAATTTTAAAAATGAATTTCATATAATTATTTACATTTCTTGTCTTTTTCTTCTTCACTTTTTGTTGCTGTCAAAAAGGGGGAGAAATTATTATGTTTGTGTTTGTGTTTTTGTGGTTTGTGTTTTCTATTTTTAATTGTTCTGTTTGCAAGTTTTTTTTGTGTGTTAAAAATTTTTGAAAAACAAAAATATTGTTCTTTAATGCCTCCTTATTTTAATGTACTCATAAATTCAGGGGGAGTTTAGGAGATAAGAGATTTGTTTTAACTTGAAACCATACTAATAATAATTGTTTTGCCATCATCAAAAAGGGGGAGATTATTTGAATAGTTGCTATTTGAATGATTTATATTTGTGCAACTTATGTAGTTTTGATGATTCCAAACATTATTGTTCAAATGTATAGTTATCTCCTATCAATTTCAGAAGATTTGCACTTGCTCTTATGTGTACTAACATTTCAGGAAAATCAGACTCCAGACTACAAAAACTTCAAATCAAATTCAACATGAGATATTTTTTTTATTTGAAGTTTGACTTTTCTTTGAATTAACTTTGAAAAGGAGTGATTGTAATTGAGTGAATAAAATCTCACACACACAAATAAGGAGATCTTGAAATTCTATACTGATCGTACAGGACGATATTTATCGTACTGGACGATCTGTCAGTTATCTCCTATAGAGCATTTGGAACGAATAGGAACTTGCTTGAAAATTTTTTCTAAGTCCTATTCGTCCAGAACGAATTTTATTATCGTCCCGGACGATGGGTTCTCTGTAAAATTTTCGTCCAGACGAATTTTACCATCGTACGAGGCGACCAGTGCTCTGGAAAATTTTCGTCCCGACGAAAATAAATATCGTACCGGACGAACAGCTCTCTGGAAAATTTTCGTCCAGACGAAACCAAATTATCGTCCGCGGCGATTGGTCCTCTGGAAAATTTTCATCCAGACGAAATAAATAATTGTCCAGGACGATCGGCTCTCTAGAAAATTTTCGTCCAGACGAACATATTTTCGTCGAAACGATAAACCGACTTAGAACAGTTTTCAGCAGTTTCTAGAACCGACCTTGTAATAACCGTTCGTACTGGACGAACCTTGTTCGTACAGGACGATCAGCTGTACGAAGTCATTTCGTACACATATACAAATTGGGTCGTTTCAGATCGTTTAAGTAAAATCGTCCAGGACGATCCAGGATCGTACGGGACGATCCACTGCGTACAGAATTGGAATTTTGCAGTTTTTGGGCGGTTTTTCTTGTCTTTTACTTAAATAGTCCAAATTAGACTGCCACCCAATCTTTTTGTCATTTGATCTTCGTGCCTATTGAGAGAATAGCCAAGGAGAGAGTGGAAGAGAGTATTCAAAGGAGGATTCCTACCACTGGAGCGAGAAGGCTTCACTTGGATTGCTAAGGTAAGAGTCTCTACTTGTGAAATTGGATTTCTTCACTCTTTTCTTTCTTCCTTCTAGATTCTTGTGAGAAGATCATTCAAGGAGATCCGGTTCTCTGCCGACACTTGGAGAGTGTGAACAGCCGTAGGGTTCTCTGCCCACACTAGGAGAGTGTAAAAGGACGACGGTTCTCTGCCCACACTAGGAGAGTGTAAAAGGACGACGGTTCTCTGCCCCACCGGGTAGTGGTGAAAAGAGTGTTTTGTACAGGCTTCTCCGCCTTGCTGTGGGTGCTAAAGGTGAGTCACTTTCTGGTATTAGTGCAATACTCAGAGGGTGCCTCTGAGGAGTGGATGTAGGTCTGGTTATAGACCGAACCACTATAAATTTGGTGTCATTTACTTTATTGCTTTTACGTTTCCGCACTTTAAATTTCAGTTTTAACAACACTGTGGTTGAAAAACATTTTTCTACAAACTTTAAAAGAAAATTTTATTTCGGTTCAACTTTATCATTAAGAGGGTTTAAAATTTTTAAAACTACCAATTCACCCCCCTCTTGGTAGCCGTGGGACATTTACTTAGGCTTAACAACCTAATTACTGGACTCAACAGTATGTCAGAGCCTTTGCTTAGTAACGTTAACTTGTGTGGAAGAGATTGAGATAATCCACCAAGGATGTATGACCGATCCGAAGTTGTATGTCAGAGCCTTTGCTCGATAACATTAACCTATATGGAAGAGGTTGAGAGAATCCATCAATAATTTATGACCTATTTGAGATTGTATGTCAAAGATTTTGCTCCATGATGTTAACTTGTGTGGAAGAGGTTGAGAGAATCCACCAAGGATGTATGACCTATCTGAGATTGTATGTTAGAGCCTTTGTTCAATGATGTTAACTGTGTGGAAGAGGTTGGATCGAATCCCCCTATGATCGATTATCTAGTAATTGAGACATAATAAACATTATGTATTTCTCGAATCAAGGATTATGATTTTATTAACATCCTCCTAAAATTTTTGACATATCTGAGGTTGTATGTTAGAGCCCTTGCTTGATGACATTAACTTGTGTGGATGAGGTCGAATCGAATCCGCTTGAGATTGATTTTTCCTTGATAGGGAGAGGGAAAATGCCGCGTGTATCTCAAATCAAAGGAAAAGATGGGTCTATCTTTAGATCGTTACTACCTTTTTAAGGTCGATATTAAGGCATTGCACAAGGAAAGAGACTGTATAAAACTTATAATTGTTGGAAGTATCCTTTCATTTGTTATGATTTCCTAAAATATTATCTTAATGTTGAAAGCATTAGAGGGGTCTTCTTAAAGTCAAAGTTGCCCCCTAGTCCAAATCTAATTCCCATGAAATTGATGCAATAATAGCTGATGTTAGGAAGTTGACATGAACTATCTTTTGATATTGGAGCAAAAATTGCCCCACAATTGGGAACCACTTTCCCAAAGACGACGCCACTTTTGTGTCCAAGAATATTCACGACAATAGAGAAATATGTTGTCTAACATCTTAGCATTATACAAAGATCCAGCACACAAGTAGATAAGTGAGAGAGAGTGTAGTGTTCATAAGAGACACCAGAGTTTTTACATGGAAACCCCTAAAAAGGGGGAAAAACTATGAGGCCTGGCCCAGTTTGAATGAATCCACTTGTATTTTCCATCAATTACAAATGAGTTCCTTCCGTAGGAGAAGGCATTAGCTTTATGTCACAAATATATATTATATATAGTGTATTACATGGTGGGAGTTACAATAATTAACATATATGTGTTTGTTTGGTTGGAAGGACCATAGTCGACATAAGACAAGGGTCTGAAAGGCCATAGTCAGCAGGAGATTTGGGTCAGAAAGACCATTATCTGGTGATGGAGGTCAGAAGGACCATATTCAATATGAGATAGGGGTTCGAAAGATCGTGGTAGAAGGGAAGTACTATAGGACAACTCAGGCATCAAGTGGTGTCCTGGTGGAGTTCGAGGCCTTAAGTAGTGGTCGGGTGGAAGTTCGGGCTTCAAGTGGTGTCCTGGTGGAGTACAGGGCCTCATGTGGTGGTCTAACAGAAGTTTGGGCCTCAGGTGGTGGCCTGCTGCAGCACAGGGCCTCAAGCGGTGGTCCGAAAGAAGTTTGGGCCTCAGGTGGTGGCTTAGTGGAGCACAGGGCCTTAAGTGGTGGTCCAGCAGAGCATTGACATCATGTGGTGCTCCAGCGGAGGTGAGGGCCTCAAGTGGTTGTCTAGTGGAGCAATAATGTGAGGCGGTAGTCCAACAGAGGTGAGGGCTTTAAGCAGTGGTCCGACGGAACAACGACATCAGGCGGTGGTTCGCGGAGGTGAGGGCCTCAAGTGGTGGTCTGATAGAACACAGGGCATCTGTTGGTGGTCCGACGGAGCTCAGGGTCTCAAGTGGTGGTCTTGCAAAACAACGACATCAGGTGGTGGTCCGGCAGAGGTGAGGGCCTTCAGTGGTGGTCTAACAGAACTTGGGGACTCAAGTGGTGGTCTGGCAGAAATTCAGTCCTTAGGTCGTGGCCTGGTTGAGTATAAGATCTAAAGTGGTTGTCTGGCAGAAGTCTGGCGGTGGTCGAGGAGGAGTTAGGAGGCAAGAGCGATCTTCAATCTCACTCTTTCTCTCTTTTTTGGAGCCCCCTTTTTTAAGAGAAAGGAGGGTCTATTTATAGATTTTTATAGTGGCTTGGCCCGTAAATAGGTGAGAGATCAAGGGTAAATGGGGAGTGGTTGGATGGACGGCCGATGTTGAATCCCTTGATTGTGGACCGTTTGATGGACATTTGTATGCCTTAGTTATGTCAAAATTCTGTGATCATGAGCTCATTGGATTTGTCTCGTCAAGCCGGTCGATTCAACTTTAAGCACATTATGTTTGGAAACTATTTCGTAATCCAAATTGTGGTTCGAACCTTCCAACAATGCTTTGGACCCTTGATTTGGATCCATTTGGATTCAGATTGAGTCGATTTTGGTGTCGTTAGGTTCATATTTTTGAGACACTCAATTCGACTATAAATTTGCTGAAATCAGAGTTAGGATGGTCCCAATTTTAATTTTGGAAGTTTCCAACTTGATTTTGCCTCGAGATTTGTGGCCGATCAAGATAATTTTTTGATGTTGTATCAATTTTATTTGTTAATTCATCAAATTATGATCATAAGGTATTCATTAAATTGAGTTCAAAAATTTTACTGCGACAAATATAACTACATAATAATAATTTTGATCTTAAAAATAATTAAATTTCAAAAAATTTGTTAAAATAAATTTCATATATCAAACTTAAATAGATCTTTATTTTTTCTCACAATTTCTTCTATTTTTTAATTTTCTTGAAAAAATATCATTTAATAATTAAATTATTTCTATGTTGATCCAAATTCTAAACCTACCTAACATGAATCATAGATCATGTATAATACAATAGTAGAATTGATAACTTCAAAGAATGAAATTATTGCATTATTTAGACTTACATCCAAACTAATGTACTTAACTAAATTAACTTTGGAAGTCTAAAAAAATTCTCAACCAAAATTAGTAGCTACTTATACCATCATATATAATTGTTCGAACAAAAAAAAAGTCTACATAATTAAAAAAACTCATTGTTACATAATATTATAAAAAAAAATTAAACTTATAACGTCTCACTTACCTCAGAATTTTCACTCCTCTGTCGCCGATCAAAGCAAATGACTTTGTTTGCAATCTTAACACCAAAGCATATTATATAGGCCACCAAAGGAAAACAAAAAACAAAAAACAACAAGGCAGCCAATAGATTGCCTCATCTTTTTTTTTTTTTTTAAATGTTAAGTAGCAATAAATAAAAAAAAATAGAGCAAAGCCTAGATACAAGCTAATGAAGATTCTACCACCTTACACTCTTCATTTACAATCTTAACAAAGGAAGAAGGAATGTTATCCTCAAGAAACATGTCCCAATCAAAATCAAAGGATAGAGCTAAGTTAGCACAATGATCAGCTAACTTATTACAATTTTGATTAACATAATTAAAGATGACATTATTGAAATTGTTAAAAAAAGATATACCTTCACCACCGGAATAGCTCTCCCAAATGATCTTCGAATTGCTATACAAATTATGAAGATAATGGAGAACAATTTTATTGTCACCTTCCAAAATAATGCCTTTGGTATCTTTCATCCATTATTTATTAATATCTTCCAAAGCTTTAAAAGCCATTACTTCCATTTGTGCACTGTCCCAATGCAACTTCTTCCTTCCAAAAGCAAAGATAAATCTTCCTTTATCATCTCTTATTACACCTCCAATACCAGCCATATAGTTGTCTTTAATAGTTGCATCAAGATTAATCTTAAGCCACTCAGGGGGAGGAGGATGCCAATAATTAGAAAGCAGACCAAAAGACTGATAAGCATCCCAGTACTCTAAATGGAAGATATCCTATTTTACCATGCTCAAGAAGCTTAAAACTGAAGAGGCAATCATTAACTTACTACTTCCAGTTTTTCCATGTTTAACCTTGCACCTATTGTTCCACGTCATCCAAATAATCAAAACATATAACGTGGCTAACATGATCTCCTTACTAATTAAAATCATGATACCTGTAATGAACTCATTCCAGCAACTGAATATAGGAGTCTTAAAACCCCAACCTTGTAGAACATTACACACCTCCTTAATTAATGAACAATTCGAGGTGATATGATCAAGGTCTTCAATCTCCTCACACCCCATCGGACATAAACAATTACGGGAAATCTTTCTTTTAAAAATATAAAATTCTGTAGGAATGGCATCTATGCAAATTCTCCAAAGAAAAAGATTAACCTGAGCATTGATATTTAATTTAACAATCCAAGAAAACAAATCATTCATAGATTTGTTATTGGACTTATCTTCCATAATTAAGGCAGAGAGAGTCTTACCAGACAATTGTCTCTTTAGTTCCATGTAATCTGTAGATGCAATGTTGATTTTCACCTCTTGTATAATTATCTGTAGCTCCTTTCCAAAAAACTGTCTTAGTTTAGCTTCATTCCATAAGCCGTCTTCTATGAAATAATCTAGAGCAGTGATATCTTCATCAAAACATCCTACAAAAGTAGGCCATTTAAGAAGGCTTTTGTCTAGGATCCACGTATCCTGTAGAACATTAATGTTGGAACCATTCACAACTTTCCATCTAATAGAATGTTTGAGTGCCTTCCATCTGCATATGATAATCTTCCAAGCATTGGAACCGCCTTTGATGTCTTCCTTGTTCCACCACAATTCTCCATACTTTGCTAGGAAGTTTCCATTTAACAATGTATTTGGTTTCTCCAAGAGATTACAAGCATAATTTGCTCTAAGAGGTCCAATTCTTGAAGTGATTGATTGAAGAACCCAACCTCCACAATGTTTAGGAGTACATAATAATTCCCAAGATAGAAAGTGTAAACCTTTGCTTCTATCCATTTTACTCCAGATAAAATCTCTACAAAGTCTTTCTAACTCATAAAGAATTTTCATAGGAACTAGAGAGTTAGAAATCAGAAAATTTGGTAAAGCAAGGATGGCAGAGTTTACAAGACATAGTCTGCCAACAAGAGAAATATGTCTGTTTCCCCATTCAGTAATACGCTTCCAGGTTTTGTCTATCAGTCCTTGGAAATCATTCTTCCTTAAACGTCTTAGAGCAATTTTAATACCCAGATAATCCAATTCTTCTACCAGTCTAATTTCCAACAATTTGGCAATCTGGATCTTCCTTCTCCTTAAGACCGAATTACCAAAAATCACAGATGACTTCTGCTTATTAATAATCTGTCCCGTGAATCTACAATATTGATCCATAATGCTTTTAAGCTTCTTCACACTAACCAATTTAGCATTAGAAAATAATAAACATCATCTGTGCATAACAGATGAGAAATATTTGTGGCATTTGAATATATGCTGATTCCCAATTTTTTTCCTCTGTAGAAAAAGATATTGGAAAGTAGTTGGGAGCAAATGATGAAAAAGAATGGAGATAGTGGGCAACCTTGCCGAAACCCACACTTTCCCTCAATCCATTTAGATCTTGTCCCATTGATTAATATGGAAAATCTGGGAAAGGAAATGCATTCCATAATCAGCTCCAAGAAACTGTTCGGAAATCCCAAATCCATTAATATCTTCTTCAAGGTTAACCAACACATACTATCATATGCATGTTCTATATCCAATTTGATAGCCAAGTAACCATTGCAAGCTTTAGAACGCCTTATTTTATTAAAAACCTCTTGAGCTAATAAAATATGATCGGAGATAGATCTGTTCTTCACAAACACCACTTGTTCTTCAGCAATAATTTTGGGAATAACTAAAACCAATCTATTTAAGATTATGTTTGACAAAATCTTATATATTGAGTTACACAAGCTGATTGGTCGATAATTAGCAGGAGTTAATGGATTGGTGGACTTTGGAATGAGAACTACCAAAGTAACCTTCCGCTCTTTACTCATTTTACCTGTAGAGAAAAATAAACTCACTGCTTTACATACATCTCTACCAATAATCTCCCAAAAATTCTTGAAGGAGTGAGTTAATCCATCACATCCAGGAGCTTTATTGTTCTCTAGCTTCATAACTGCCTCCTTGATTTCATTTGTTGTAAGTTCCTTCTTCAACCAAGTCTTGTCATCATCATTCAGAATCTTCCATGGATTTGGCCAATTATCTAAACTACACTGCCTTTCCATCCATTTATCTTGAAAGAAATTAGAAAAGACATCTTCCACTTCCCTTGGATCTTCGGTGATTTGGCCTTCAAGATTCTTCACTTGAGAGATCCAATTGGCATTCCTTCTTGCATTGGCAAAGGCTTGAAAGTATTTGGTATTTGAATCTCCATCCACTATCCACTTTACTTTTTCTCTTTGTTTCCACCAAGTGTTCAAGCAATTGAGAATAGTGTTAAGCTCTATCACTTTAGCTCTAAGTGTCCATAGTTTCCCATCATCCAGCCATCCATAACTAGCCTCTTCTGCTTGGAGTAGTAAAATTTCAGCCTTTAATCTAGATTTTTCACAAGAAAAGTCTTTGAGTTTGTTCTTACTCCAATAAAATAGCTCATTTAATGTTCTCTTGCACTTCTTATTAAGGACCTCCATATCATCTCCAATAAAGCTCCTCTTCCAGATTTTAGAAACTATGTGTTCCGTAGTCTTGAAGGAAAGCCAAACATCTTCAAATCTCAAGGATTTTACCAATCTTCTAGTATCAACAAATAATTTCAACACAATGGGACAATGGTCCGAAGCCACCATTGCTAAGTGTCTCTCCACCGAAATTTACATCTTTTGTAGAGCCACAGAATTTAGAAGGCATCTATCTAGGCATTCAAGAATTCTACCACTTCCTTCCTTATTATTGCACCAAGTATATTTTGGACCAACCGTTCCAATATTGTGAAAGTCATTGTCATTCATAAACTTGATCATTTCAAGGGGACCTTGAGAGAATACAAACTTCTTACCTCTTCTTTTTTCTTTTTCTGGTAGAATGCAATTAAAATCCCCTCCAATAACTGCTGGAATTTTTCTTTGAGAATACTCTTGGATGGAATCCCATAACAAACTTCTCTTTTGGGCTTCCTTGCTCCCATTAACTGTAGCTATCATCCAAATTCCTTTGTTAAAGACTTTAAGATCTCCAATAACACATTGATATGTAGTCTTTAACACTGAGAAGGAAGCAATATCATTCCTCCAAAGAATCATTATATCACCAGATAATCCTTCCGAAGGCAAAATAAAAAAATCCCAATTAGGTCCCATGATCTTATCAAACTCATTTTTCTCCAAAGAGCTGATTTTGGTCTCTACTAAGTCCACAAAGAAAACCTTAAAGTCTTTTATGAACTCCTTCATATATAGAGAGGCTTCCTTCTTTCTATCCCTTTTACAATTCCAAAATGCTATGGAATCCATTAATTATTTATTGGGGAGTAGCCCCCAACCTTCTTCTTTCTTTCTCCTTCTCCAATTCTTCCACGGGTTTTGTTTTTATAGGTCCTAAGGATCTTAATTCTTTTGCCAATTTGATCTTAGGTAATACTTCAATCCGCTCACAGTCTTTTTCCTTAACCAAGTTCTCTGTAAAATTTGTGTTTGTTATTGATGCTCTGCTCAGTTTCTGTAACTCATCATCAACTTTTATCAACATATCTGGTATGATATCAGCTTCTTCATCTTCAGCATTAACCCTTTGTAGGATTTAGAACTTGTTTCCATTAACAATAGAAGGGTAACCTTCTCCCTTAAGATTAAACTTTTTATCTAAGATCCTGTCAGGACTTGTGATTATAGAACCTATTGAAACATGATAGGGAAAACCTGAGTTCGCAAGTAATCCACTAGGACTTACTTGAGTTCATAGGCAACCCTTCCCAACTGTGCAGAAGGAAGTATGAGGCTCTTCCATAGCCAAGTGATTATTCAGAACCTGATCTGATCTGCAATCCTCATCCTCAGCCATAATCTGATCTAGACTAGAAGATTGATTTGGTACAAATTCCCCTTATTCTAAATTTCCAGCCTCATCACATACATTAACCAGACCTTCTTGATGTAAACTTCCAGTGGATTTTACAGCTACCATCACCTGATCAGTAGTCCCTTTAGAAACAGGAATATCAAAATTTTTAACATATCTGAGAGGTTTTGCTTTAAGCTCCTTGTTCCATATATTATTGTTCCTTCTTCTCTTGTTATTGACTATAATCCATGGACCATAAGAATGGTCTATAGGTCCTTCTTGTTTGATTCCCATACATTTTTCTCTATCACATTCCTCACCATCCTTTACCAATTGAGGATTATTAGCTTTTTGTCCACATTCCTTATTGACATGACAAATTTTTCCACAACCAAAGCAAAAATTTGACACCTTCTCATATCCCACCTTTTGGAAGAATCTTCCAGCCATGTTATCCACCCAAACTCCTAATGGAAGAGGTTCATCAAGTTTAATTCTTACACAAACTCTTGCAAATTCTCTTCTTCCCCACTAGAACATGTTGCCATCCAACATTAGAGGTTTTCCAATTATTGAAGCAATGCAAGCAACATTCTTCTCATCCCAGCATTGTAATGGTAAATGAGGCATTCTGATCCATATTGGAGATGATAAACCTTTAATATAAGATGTATTAAAATCAGGAGTCCATTTCTCCATTGCAATAATATGTTCGTTTATAAATCACGGGCCTCATGAATGGATTGCTTCTAACATTTCCTCCGATGAGAAAGAACATAAGAACCATCAACCACCAAGAGTAGTAAAGTGAAATTTTCCAAATTGAGTCCATTGTTTTCTTATCTCCCAAGCCACCAAATGAGAAGGTATGTCTTTCCCGAAGACTTTAATTACTAATGATTTGAGTAATTTTTCTGAATTCTATTTTTCCAAGTCTTCATGCATCCTGATAGCAATTCCATCATCAGAGTAATGCACTTCTTCATCTTTGAAATTCAACTTGATGTACGATTTATTACTCCAAGGATTCATATTACCCAAGCCAATAATATTCTTTCGCATTTCCTCAGGCAGCTTGTATACAATATTCTCCTTCCTCAATTCATGTTCTGTATTGATATTATTTTCAAACAAATTTCAGGAATTCTCATTTATCGCGCTGCGATAGAGTCCAGGGATTGCATTTGAATTTCCAAAATTATTAACAAATAATTTCAATCCAGAAGTTGATGCATTATTATCGGATGCAAAAACTGTAGAAGAAAAATTGTTAGGAGTAACCGAATTCAAACTTTCTTCAATGGCCTTACCTTTACCTTCCACATGCTGAACTTTCTTTGGAGATAATTCAGAAATGTCTTTAATCACAAGCGGTCCTTGACGCTTAAACAATGGATTTTGAATTCTCTAAAACGAATTCAGTTCCACTAATTCATCTTCTGAACCAGATATTTTAGAAATTGCCACCCTCGACGGAGATTTTGATTTCATAGACATCAAATTTCATTGATCATCATATACCATCTTCAATGGTTTAGCTTGCCGGTGGCAATCCGCCGCCATCAGCCACCTCCGTCCCTGAGAATCGGGAACAGAAACGGCAAACAGAAATTTGAAATTTTGAAATTTCTCTCTAACGGCTGGATAGGCAGCACATTCGTAATGAGAGAATAAGTGTAGTAACACTCAAATAATAAATGATAAGTGGTTTTAGAGTATGAATTGCATAAAACACAAATAGGATTAACCAAAATTCCTCTCAGATTAAGATTATTCGCCGTTTATAGACCATTAGATAAAGCCATCCAATAATAAGTAGAAAATCGTAAAGCATGTTTAAAAAATAAAATATTTTCCTAAGAAATAAAGACCCTTTTGATCAAACCATGTTGAAATCTTCCAAAACCGTGAATTTAAACAAGAAAAAAACCATCGCTTTGAGAAATGAGCTGAAAATTACATTTTAGATTCCAGACACTTTTGATTTCCAAGAGCAGAGATTCATAGTAAGGGTGCTTACCAATCGAATACCCGACTAAATAGAGTTCCCACTCGGGAGAAGCAGCAACAATCTTCTATTTGTTGAAGGGGACGATTTCCTCAGGAGTGTCCTGGAAAGAAATCGGAAGGGATGAAGTTCGGGTTTCAGAGTCTGCCATGATATTAGACCACAACCTGTTTAGGGTCGTGGGAACAGAGGGGGTAGTAGATGAAGGCAGGTGGGAAGTTGAGGGGGGAGAGGGAGGGGTCCATGATGGTGGAAGAACCTGGCCACCGGCAATAACCGGCGCCAGACCAAGGCGGTGGAACTACACAAAAAGTCGCAAGGAGGCTAGGGCAACTCTTTGTAAAAACTCAGTTCTTATGATTTTTTTTAAATCACGCAGAATTTGGATGACCAGCCAGCACTAGCCATTTAATTCAGCTAATTCACTCATTTTAAATTTTTGGTCTTCCTTGCCTCTACTGCTAAATTCTTATTTAGCCAAGCCTCTTCTTAAAAATTTCTCTATCATATTTTATGTGGAAGAGGGTCAGTGCCGCAAGAAAGGAAAAATTTAAACACTAAGCACTCTTAATACTTAATTGATTGTTTAAGAATGATTAAAATAAAATTTAAAACTAAGTAAAGTAGCCCCTTTAATGAGCGACTTATGCTGATTAGACAAAACTTAGCATAAATCTCTCTGGGCGACTTAATAGTACAATAATTTTTTTTTTGAAGTTAGATATTTTAACATATCTAGCCAACATCAATTATGCATCAATTTTTTTTTTTTTTTTAAGAAATTGTTGTTTGATGACATTGGGCTTATTGTGTAATAGAAAAGTCTCACTTAAACTTAAGGGAAAATTTTATAAGATGGTGGTGAGAGCTGCTATGCTTTATGGTGCAGAATGCTGACCATTAAATGAGAAACATATTATTAAGTTATGTGTTGCAGAGATGAGGATGCTCAGGTGGATGAGTGGCTTTACCCATAGAGATAGGATACGAAATGAGCATATATATGAGAAGGGTGGAGTAGCTCCATTTAATTTGATGTTTAATTTGATGTAAGAATTTTAAACTTATATCTTGAAATTAAATTTGAAATCAATTATTTATTTTTTATTAAGCTTTTCAATTAATTTAAATTTACAAATTCAATATTTTTTCAAAAATGAAGATTAAATAAATTAAAAGTATATATAATAAATTGAATATAAGTATTGATTTATTGACAAAACATTTATAACAAAATATTTATTTATTTATTATAATTAGTATTATATTCATATTAACTTTATTTTTCAACGTTTCATTTTTTCAAAATAATAGTATAAATTTTCTTTTTTTTTCATAATATTATTTCCTTACATAAAAATTTAAATATAAGAAAAAGAAGAAAATTTAAGAGGAAGCAACATTCAAATAACAATAATAACATTATACTAAAAATAACATACAACTAGGCATGAACATACATATGCATAAAACTTAATACCTTAGATGATAACAGACATAAATAACATTTAAACGCTTAACTAACACACTTAAAAAAGTTCTAATAAAAAAAGAAAAGCCTTCAACGATTCTTGATCACGATGCACATGCGAGCTTGGAGTTGGGATTGAGTTGGGAAGTAATTAATTTTTTTCTAAAACCAATATTGTACGCATTGTCAGTCTGATGCATTGAGAAACTCCTTCTGTTTACTTATCATAAAAATTAGATTCTCATATGTACTAACAAGGAATGCATCAGTTGCAAGATGACATTTAAGGTAAAGAATTCAATGATTATTTCAGTCGTTGGGTTTTTCACAATCACTTCAAATGAGCCATCTTCACGGCGTCCAATTTCAGCATATCAAACTTATATAATGTTAATCAACGTCATATATCCCAGTTGTTCCATAAACCTCCTTTGCTGAAATCTCCAACCCACCTCATTCGAATCGGCTCTATCCCTATAAGAGGGAATCCTCATAACTTCGCCTTGTGTGTCCCATAATATGCAGTCTTCCATGTATGACTAGAAATGCATACAGTACCGATAAATGTCATTTGATCTAGCCATCTCCTCTAACCCATCATTAGTTGAATGAGCTAAACATTTATTCAATCAACTGCTACCATCTACAACTAACTTCTTCAATGGAATTTTTGGCATCCTATATATTGTCGAAGAAGTAATAACATGCACAAGAAAATTTGAAGAGGAATAGGGAAATATAGGATACCAGTTATATGCATCCAAACAAGAAAAACATGCTCAATTTATATGAGAAGTTCATCATATTACAAGATCAGTTATTAGTTGGAAAAAAATAAATGAATAGTCTGATTCGACATTAATGTTAGATTTGACAATACAAACAAATTAGATAATACAAGCTAATATTATAATACATGATGCTTTGACAACACAAACTTATGTGATAATACATAGTACCATTAGAGTGACAATTCTTGAATGTGACAACACATACTGATTTGATAGTATATCCTAATTTGACACTATAATCTTTTTACTATGATTTTTAATATGAAATTAAAAAAAATTTGTTTTATTGGTTATGAGTTAAGACATTTTGTAATATAAACATTTAGTCAGTTTCGCATTACTATATAAACCTTTTGACAAGTTAGCTTCTACTATCAAATCATTTCTATAGACTTGTATTGTAATGTCATTATGGTCCTGCTAAGTTTTAGAATTTTACGAGTATTATGAAACTTTAAAAAACTATCCTAAGTCTAACCAGTAGAGGAAGTGAATCGGAAGTTTAAAAAATATTTAACAAAATAAAAAATTTGTTTATATCATTTTCATCAATAACTTTATCCCTCGATGTAGAAGAAAATTAATTCAACAATAATAACAAAAATTATAGATTCGAACCATATAACTATCATAGAAATAAATGAAAAAAAATAAAATATAGAAATATTAAAAGGAATGAACACAATAAATGCCCTTCTCTGAGTATTGCACTAAAACCTTTTAGTGTCTCTCCTTTTCTCCCCACAGTAAGGTAGAGATGCCATCACAAAATTTCTTCCACCAACTTAGTGAGGAAGAGGACCTGGAATCCTTTTTCACCCTCCTAGTGAAGGTTGAGAACCTGGAATCCTTTTCACCCTCTTGGTGAGGTAGAGAACCTAGAATTAATTTCACCTTCCCCGATGCAGCGGAGTACCAAGTCCTTTAACACCAAAGAGAACTTCTTCTTCCAAAAATATCCCTCAACACAAACCTTGACTATGATGGTACTAAGGTGCAAGCTTGCAAGAGAAACCATGTGAAACTCCCTTCACACTCCCTTGAAACCCACTCCAAGGATCTTCTCCCTCTAAAACTCCACTCTTTCCTCTCTCCCTTTCAAGGCTCTCTCTTTAAGTTTTCTCCAAAAGAACGGAGACTCAATGCATGTTATAGAAATTTATAATATATTTGGAGAATGTCTTAAATAGAGGGCTTCAAAAACCCTAAAAAATCAATTTTATCATCAAAGATCATCCAAAATGATCATGTACGATCGTATTGTATGGTTAGTACAAAATAGCCCTTTTTGACTGTATGAACTACATTATCCTGTATGATCAATTCAAGAGTTTGTACTGATCGTCCAGGATGATTATGAGATCATCCAAGATGATTAGTTAAAAAAATTATGTTTTTTACCTTGTATGATTAGGGGTCATCATATGCATCCTCTAGGTCATCTAATACGATCATCACAGATTAGCCTAGGTGATCAGATTGAACAAATAAACCATAATTAGTCCCCTAATCATAGGATCAATTTAGGCATAATTATCTTAGATAATCCAATACGATATATCATCCTAGATGATTAGAACAAAATTTGAATATTAAAATCTTGCCTAAATTATGAATGACGACAATTTTTTATGATTATAATTGATCGCCTTAGATCATCCTAGGTGATCAGATTGAACAAATAAACCATAATTAGTCCCCTAATCATAGGATCAATTTAGGCATAATTATCTTAGATAATCCAGTACGATATATATCATCCTAGATGATTAGAACAAAATTTGAATATTAAAATCTTGCCTAAATTATGATTGGCGACAATTTTTATGATTATAATTGATCGTCTTGGATGATCTAAATCATCCAATATGATTAGTTCAATTTGCAGTATACTTGAAAATTGGTTGTTTTGATGAGCTTACTGTATAGAAAGATTAGTTCAGAGATATGAACTTTTAATTTTGACTTAATCTCACTCTCATGAGTGTGTATTTGCATGGTCACCAAGCTAGTAAGCACCTTTATAGCATTAGACTCAAGAAATAAAAAAATACATCAATGAATATTACATATTCTTTATAATATAACCTATTCTACTAGATCCTAAGTCTTGAATCTTTGTTAGATGGTGCATGGTGTTCCTGAAATATTAGTATACACCCATATAAATATACATTATAAAAACTAAGAGGCATAATAATGTGAACCATAATATTTGTTATCATCAGAAATATAAACTCATGAGCTCGTGTTGCAACAAGTTTGTCTCATTAATCATTAATAGGAGTTCATATTATAGTATATCGTCATATCAGTTGAACTGTAAAGATGAAATGTTCCATCAAATTATATTGTAATTATAAGTAGTATGTGAAGGTGGGATTTGTATATATCAGTTCATTATATATTGGCATATTATGTAGCTTGCAATAGCTTATCCCATCAAATGACATGTAAGTTGTAAGGTTCATTCAAGTCCTATTATATTTTATGGCTGCAAGTGAAGGTTAGATATATTTATTATCTACTATTTAAATGGTGCATCAAAAACACATTAAGTATATTTTTTCAATTTTGACTTGAGTTATTCATAATATTTTGGCCATATATAGAGAAGCTGAAAGGTGTTCCCAATAAAGAAATATTTGATAAGGTAAGTGTTGAGTCTAGTAAATAGGTTGTTAAACCTAAGTTAATGTCCCAAGGCTACCAAGAGGGGGAGTGAATTGGTATTTTAAAAGAATTTATTCCCTCTTTGAAAATGTGTTGAACCGAAATGAAAATATTTATTAAGTTTTTATAGAAAATATTTTTCAACCACAGAGTTTTTTAAACCAAACATAAAATGCGGAAAAGTAAAAATAGTAAAGTAAATGACACCAAATTTATAGTGGTTTGGTCTAAACCAGGCCTACATCCACTCCCCAGAGGCACCCTCTGAGTATTGCACTAATACCAATAGTGACTCTCCTTTTGCACCCACAGTAAGGCGGAGAAGCCTTTACAACACACTCTTTTCACCACTACCCGGTGCAGTAGAGATCCATCATCCTTTTACATAATCCCCAGTATTGGCAGAGAACCGTCCGTCCTTTCACACTCTCCTAGTGTGGGCAGAGAACCCTTCCGTCCTTTCACACTCTCCTAGTGTGGGCAGAGAACCCTACAGCTGTTCACACTCTCCAAGTGTAGGAAGCGATCCTTTCGGCTATTCACACTTTCCAAGTGTCGGCAGCGAACCGGATCTCCTTGACAGATCTTCTCACAAGAAATCTAGAAGGAAGAAGGAAAAGAGTGAAGTAATCCCAATTCACAAGTAGAGATTCTTACCTTTAAACTCCAAGTGAAGCCTTCACGCTCCAGTGGTAAGAATCCTCCTTTGAATGCACTCTCACACTCTCTCCTTAGCTATTCTCTCAAGAGGCACGAAGATCAAAATGATAAAAAGATAGGGTGGCAGTCTAATTTGGACTATTTAATCAAAAGATAAGAAAAACTGCCCAAAAACTGCAAATTTTCAATTATGTACGCAATGGATCGTTCCGTACGATCGTGGATCATCCTAGACGATTTTACTTAAATGCTTTGAAACGACTCTATTTATATATGTGTACGAAATGTCTTCATACACGCTGATCTTCCCGTATGAACTAAGTTCGTCCGGTACGAACCGTTATTACTAGGTCGGTTCTAAAAAACTGCTGAAAAAACCGTTCTAAGTCGGTTAATCGTCTGGACGAAAATTGGTTCGTCTGGACGAAATTTTTACAGAGACCAGATCATCCTGGACGATTATTAATTTTTTCTGGACAAAAATTTTACAGAGAGCAACTCATTTTCTGACGATAATTAATTTCGTCTGGGCGAAAATTTTATAGAGACCAGATCGTCCTAGATGATAATTAATTTTGTTTGGACGAAAATTTACAGAGAGCAACTCGTTTTCTGACGATAATTAATTTCATCTGGACAAAAATTTTAAAGAGACCAAGTCGTCCTGGATGATATTTAATTTTGTCCCGGACGAATAGGACTTAGAAAAAATTTTCAAGCCAGTTCCTATTCGTTCTATGTGCTACTCCCTTCACACTCCCTTGAAACCCACTCCAAGGATCTTCTCCCTCTAAAACTCCACTCTTTCCTCTCTCCCTTTCAAGGCTCTCTCTTTAAGTTTTCTCCAAAAGAACGGAGACTCAATGCATGTTATAGAAACTTATAATATATTTAGAGAATGTCTTAAATAGAGGGCTTCAAAAACCCTAAAAAATCAATTTTATCATCAAAGATCATCCAAAATAATCATGTACGATCGTATTGTATGGTTAGTACAAAATAGCCCTTTTTGACTGTATGAACTACATTATCCTGTATGATCAATTCAAGAGTTTGTACTGATCGTCCAGGATGATTATGAGATCATCCAAGATGATTAGTTAAAAAAATTATGTTTTTTACCTTGTATGATTAGGGGTCATCATATGCATCCTCTAGGTCATCTAATACGATCATCACAGATCAGCCTAGGTGATCAGATTGAACAAATAAACCATAATTAGTCCCCTAATCATAGGATCAATTTAGGCATAATTATCTTAGATAATCCAATACGATATATCATCCTAGATGATTAGAACAAAATTTGAATATTAAAATCTTGCCTAAATTATGAATGACGACAATTTTTTATGATTATAATTGATCGCCTTAGATCATCCTAGGTGATCAGATTGAACAAATAAACCATAATTAGTCCCCTAATCATAGGATCAATTTAGGCATAATTATCTTAGATAATCCAGTATGATATATATCATCCTAGATGATTAGAACAAAATTTGAATATTAAAATCTTGCCTAAATTATGATTGGCGACAATTTTTTATGATTATAATTGATCGTCTTGGATGATCTAAATCATCCAATATGATTAGTTCAATTTGCAGTATACTTGAAAATTGGTTGTTTTGATGAGCTTACTGTATAGAATGATTAGTTCAGAGATATGAACTTTTAATTTTGACTTAATCTCACTCTCATGAGTGTGTATTTGCATGGTCACCAAGCTAGTAAGCACCTTTATAGCATTAGACTCAAGAAATAAAAAAATACATCAATGAATATTACATATTCTTTATAATATAACCTATTCTACTGGATCCTAAGTCTTGAATCTTTGTTAGATGGTGCATGGTGTTCCTGAAATATTAGTATACACCCATATAAATATACATTATAAAAACTAAGAGGCATAATAATGTGAGCCATAATATTTGTTATCATCAGAAATATAAACTCATGAGCTCGAGTTGCAACAAGTTTGTCTCATTAATCATTAATAGGAGTTCATATTATAGTATATCGTCATATCAGTTGAACTGTAAAGATGAAATGTTCCATCAAATTATATTGTAATTATAAGTAGTATGTGAAGGTGGGATTTGTATATATCAGTTCATTATATATTGGCATATTATGTAGCTTGCAATAGCCTATCCCATCAAATGACATGTAAGTTGTAAGGTTCATTCAAGTCCTATTATATTTTATGGCTGCAAGTGAAGGTTAGATATATTTATTATCTACTATTTAAATGGTGCATCAAAAACACATTAAGTATATTTTTTCAATTTTGACTTGAGTTATTCATAATATTTTGGCTATATATAGAGAAGCTGAAAGGTGTTCCCAATAAAGAAATATTTGATAAGGTAAGTGTTGAGTCTAGTAAATAGGTTGTTAAACCTAAGTTATTGTCCCAAGGCTACCAAGAGGGGGAGTTAATTGGTATTTTAAAAGAATTTATTCCCTCTTTGAAAATGTGTTGAACCGAAATAAAAATATTTATTAAGTTTTTATAGAAAATATTTTTCAACCACAGAGTTTTTTAAACCAAACATAAAATGCGGAAAAGTAAAAATAGTAAAGTAAATGACACCAAATTTATAGTGGTTTGGTCTAAACCAGGCCTACATCCACTCCCCAGAGGCACCCTTGGAGTATTGCACTAATACCAATAGTGACTCTCCTTTTGCACCCACAGTAAGGCGGAGAAGCCTTTACAACACACTCTTTTCACCACTACCCGGTGCAGCAGAGAACCATCATCCTTTTACATAATCCCCAGTGTTGGCAGAGAACCGTCCGTCCTTTCACACTCTCCTAGTGTGGGCAGAGAACCCTTCCGTCCTTTCACACTCTCCTAGTGTGGGCAGAGAACCCTACAGCTGTTCACACTCTCCAAGTGTAGGAAGCGATCCTTTTGGCTATTCACACTTTCCAAGTGTCGGCAGCGAACCGGATCTCCTTGACAGATCTTCTCACAAGAAATCTAGAAGGAAGAAGGAAAAGAGTGAAGTAATCCCAAATCACAAGTAGAGATTCTTACCTTTGAACTCCAAGTGAAGCCTTCACGCTCCAGTGGTAGGAATCCTCCTTTGAATGCACTCTCACACTCTCTCCTTAGCTATTCTCTCAAGAGGCACGAAGATCAAAATGACAAAAAGATAGGGTGGCAGTCTAATTTGGACTATTTAATCAAAAGATAAGAAAAACCGCCCAAAAACTGCAAATTTTCAATTCTGTACGCAATGGATCGTTCCGTACGATCGTGGATCGTCCTAGACGATTTTACTTAAATGCTTTGAAACGACTCTATTTATATATGTGTACGAAATGTCTTCATACACGCTGATCTTCCCGTATGAACTAAGTTCGTCCGGTACGAACCGTTATTACTAGGTCGGTTCTAAAAAACTGCTGAAAAAACCGTTCTAAGTCGGTTAATCGTCTGGACGAAAATTGGTTCGTCTGGACGAAATTTTTACAGAGACCAGATCATCCTGGACGATTATTAATTTTTTCTGGACAAAAATTTTACAGAGAGCAACTCATTTTCTGACGATAATTAATTTCGTCTGGGCGAAAATTTTATAGAGACCAGATTGTCCTAGATGATAATTAATTTCGTTTGGACGAAAATTTACAGAGAGCAACTCGTTTTCTGACGATAATTAATTTCATCTGGACAAAACTTTTACAGAGACCAAGTCGTCCTGGATGATATTTAATTTCGTCCCGGACAAATAGGACTTAGAAAAAATTTTCAAGCCAGTTCCTATTCGTTCTATGTGCTCAATAGGAGATAACTGTCTGATCGTCCCGTACGATCTGATATCGTCCCGTACGATCAGTATAAATTTTATATGATCTTCTTATATGTGTGTGTGTATTTTTATTCACTCAATTACAATCACTCCCTTTCAAATTTAATTCAAAGAAAAGTACAAGCTTCAAATTCACAAAGTATCTCATGTTGAATTTAATTTGAAGTCTTCGTAGTCTGGAGTTTGATTTTCCTGAGATGTTTGTACACACAAGAGTAAATACAAATCTTCTAAAATAGTTAGGAGATAACTACACATTTGAACAATAATAGTTGGAATCATCAAAACTATACAAGTTGCAAAAATGTAAAGCATGCAAATAGCAACTATCTTAATAATCTCCCCCTTTTTGGTGATGGCAAAACAATTATTGTTTATATGATTTCAATTTAAACAAATCTCCTTAACTACCCCTGAATTGATGAATACATGAAAATAAGGAGGCATTTTGAAGCAAAGAACAATAGTTTTATTTTAAAAAAAAAATTTAACAAAAAAATAACAAAAGCCATAGACACAAAGTCATATACAAAATCAAAATGGAAACAAAACAAACAAAACATACAAACACAATAATTTCTCCCCTTTTTTGACAACAACAAAAAGTGAAGAAGAAATAAACAAGAAATGTAAGTAATTATATGAAATTCATTTGAAAATTAAATCTAAATGGTGATTGACATAAGGTATGCAATCTAAAACTAATAACATTAGGTAAATCATCGAAATTCATAGAATTTAAGAAGTGATATAACATTGTAAGTAAGAAAAATTTATCAAAAACATGATTCAATTTAGATATTTGAATATAGAAAATCATTACAAGAGAGATGAATAAAAATTCTATATTTCAAAGTTCAATAGAATATAAGATCAATTTGAATTAAGAGATTGAAAGAATTTGGAAAGAAGAGAATTACCACATGTGACGCTTTGCGCATTTTTTTCAAATTTCTTTGGCTCATTTTTGTGCATCTTTTGACATTGGGCTAATTTTGTGCCTCTTTTTCATATTTGCGAACCTTTGCGCATTCCTTTTGATTTTTATACTCTTTGTATAATTTTCAAGAGTAATTGAAACCAATTCTTTCCAAGATCAATAATCTAAAAATTTCAAATTTTTCTAAGTGCATAAATATCACTTCCGCAAAGAAATACAAAATAAGATAACATCTAAATTGCAATAATAATATTAACTTTTATGTAGTCTAAATGAATAGACATGAGATTAAAAATTCTAATTATGACAAGTTATAAACAAATTTTAAATTTAAAAAGACTAGATTTTCTAATGTAATTAATCTTAAATCACAATCTAATTTAAGCACAATTATGATTAAATAGACTAATGAAATTCATAAGAACTAAACACATTTCAAAAACAATCCAAAATCAAACTCAACTAAAACATATATTGATATTTATGAAAAGGATTACAGGATCATTTTATATTATCAATACAAAAGAAAATACACTAAACTTTAAAACAAAGACAAACAAACACAACTAGAACAAACACTTGAACAAACACTAAAGCAAACACAAATACAACAAACATAAAGAAAATCATCGCTCATTCTCTATTCTTCTGGATGAGGAGGAGGAATGCCACCAAATAGGTTGAAGTAGGAGGCCATCATCATAACATTAGTATTGATTTCATGAACTTCATTTCTGATACTACAAATGTCCTGTTGCTGCTGCAGGAGTTGAGCATCAATTTGATTAAATCTTTGATCAACATGAGTCTCAAGTCTATCAAATTTCTCAATCAAATTCTTATAATCTGATTGAGGTGCAGAAGCTTGCTCTCCTTCTTCTTCTTCTTCAGAAGCACTGGCATGTGCTTTCCCTTTTTCCTCCTTGAAAATTGCTCTGAAGGAAGCATCATTGTAGTAGACCGGCTCTTTGTATTCATCATCAGGATGCACTAAGTTGTATTTTTTTTCCAAAATGTATGTAACTAAGTGTCCTAATGAGATGTTCCTTTTTCTCTTCAATTATGCATGCCCAATTTCTGAAAGTCCATAAAGATGGTCTAGGATAAGTTGGGCTTCTTCGATAGGCTTACGATTCATAATCAAAATGGTCACAACAGAAAGGAGTGGGGTAATATTGATCCTATCACCAGCTTTAGGAATGATTGAAGATCAAAGAATGTGCTAGATGATTCGAGCATTTCTGGTCATTCCTAAAACTCTACCAACATGATATGTTAAGCCATTTTCTCTAATCAACCTATTGAATTCATACCATTTGAAGGTGTCTTCATTTATAAGGGTGTGGGCTCTATAACCTTCAGTTCTTAAGTTCAGAAAGGCACATATGTCGTGCTTGGTGATTTCAACTTTTTGTTTGAAAACAAAAGAACTTATGCAGGAGTAGTCGGAATTGAAACTCATGTTGGCTAGGAAATAGAGAAAAGTGTGTTTGTTGTAGAGGTGGATGAGAGAAAGAATGAATCCAAACTGGGTGGAAGCAAAAAGGTGCATTACCTTGAAATTTTTCTCGCTTTGAATCAGAATGAGAGAAGGTGTAATTTTGGCATATGCAAAATGAGGAAAGGATTCCTCATTTGCCTTTAAAAGGAAGTTTTCAGAGGCATTTCTGTGAGGTTTCTTAGCCAACACCTTTTGTCTTTTGTTTGAGGAGACCATTGTCGATTTAAAGTCAAAAGGGAATGAAAGTGAAGTTTGGATATGTGATTATTGAGTTAGAATTCCTTCATATTTAAAGAAAACGATACATTCGTCCTGGATGAAAATAGTTCATCCTGGACAAAAATTATCATTCGTCTGGATGAAAAAAGTTCGTACAGATGATACAATTCGTCCAAAAAGAAACGGCTTTTCATAATCAAAACAATTTACGATGCGTCCTTTCGTACAGACTTTTGACTTGACCGATCGTACAGACTAAAAAATGTCTGCAAGTTGATTTTCAGTTGAAACATGAGTAAGTTCAATTTCTCCATTGGATACATGATCCCTTATAAAATGATGTCTTATGTCAATGTGTTTGGTTCTAAAATGTTGAATAGGATTTTTGGAAATGTAAATAGTACTAGTATTGTCACAATAAATTGGAATAGTGCCTATAGTTAATCCTAAATCAATCAACTGTTGCTTTAACCAAAGTACTTGTGCCACACAACTTCCTAATGCAATGTATTCTGCTTCTGCAGTAGATAGGGCCACTGAATTTTGTTTTCTACTAGACCATGAAACTAATGAATTTCCAATGAATTGACATGTTCCAGAAGTACTTTTCCTATCCACTCTATAGCCTGCAAAGTCAGAATCTGAGTAACCAATAATTTCAAATGAAGAGCTAAACTTAGGATGCCAAAATCCTAAGTTTTGAGTTCCTAGTAGGTATCTTAAAATCCTTTTCACTGCTGTCAAATGTGATTCTTTTGGATCTAATTGAAATCTAGCATATAAGCAAACACTGAACATAATATCTGGTCGGCTAGCAGTCAAGTAAAGTAAAGATCCAATTATCCCTCTAAATTTCTTTTGATAAACAGATTTTCCCTTAAGGTCCTTATACAACTGAACTGAGGAACTCATTGGTGTACTAACAGGTTTAGCATTGTCCATTTCATATTTTTTGAGGATGTCCTTAACATATTTAGTTTGACTAAGAAATGTACCTTCCTCAAGTTGCTTAATATTAAATCCTAGAAAGTAATTTAAATCTCCCATTAGACTCATTTCAAATTCACTACTCATTATTTTAGAAAAATCATCACAAAGATTTTTATTTGAAGATCCAAAAATGATATCATCTACATAAATTTGAACAATGAGTATATACTTTCCAAATTTCTTTAAAAAGAGAGTTGTATCCACACTTCCTTTTTCAAAAGATCTTTCAAGTAGGAAGGTGTTCAACCTCTCATACCAAGCCCTAGGTGCCTGTTTCAATCCATATAATGCCTTTTTTAACTTGAAAATATGATTTGGGTATTTAGAATTTTCAAAACCTGGAGGTTGTTCTACAAAAACATCTTCCTCAATTACCCCATTTAAAAAGGCACTCTTGACGTCCATTTGAAATAATTTAAAACCCTTAAAACATGCAAAGGCAAGTAAAACCCTAATTTCTTCAAGTCTAACTACAGGGGTAAAAGTCTCCTCAAAATCAATTCCTTCAATTTGATTATACCCCTTAGCAACTAATCTAGCCTTATTTCTAATGACTACTACTGAGTCATTCATTTTATTTTTGAACACCCACTTGGTTCCAACAACACTTTGATCTTTTGCCTTTGAAGTTAATTCCCAAACTTCATTTCTTATAAATTAATTCAACTCTTCTTGCATGACCAATATCCAAAATTCATCAGAAAGTGCTTGATCAATATTAATGGGTTCAATAGTTGAAATAAAGGCTGAATGATTGACTTCCTTGTTTAATCCACGCCTAGTTCTAACACCCTCACTCAGTTCACCTATAATCAATTCTCTTGGGTGGTTTTTAGAAAATCTCAAATCTCTAGGCAAAGGGTTTTCTCTCTCCAAATTCTCTTCCATATTTTCTTCAAAATTTATTCTATCAATCTTTTGGGAGTTTTGCTCAAACTTATCTTCAACAACATTTGACTCTTTCAAATTTTCAGATTCATCAAATACAACATGTGCGGTTTCTTCAATGACTAAAGTTCTTTTGTTGAATATCCTATAAGATTTTCCAACACTTGAATATCCAACATAAATTCCTTCATTTGATTTTGGATCAAATTTTCCTAAGGCAGATTTTCCATTATTATGAATGAACACCTTGCGACCAAATACATACAAATGAGACAAATTAGGTGTTCTACCATTTAGCAACTCATAGGGTATTTTATTTAAATTTGATCTCACATTCACCCTATTCAGAACATAACATGCAGTGCTAACCGCCTAAGCCCAAAAATATCTAGGAAGTGAGTATTCTGCCAACATTGCTCGGGCGGCTTCTATTAATGTTCTATTTTTCCTCTCAACTACCCCATTTTGTTGAGGGGTTCTAGGTGCAGAAAAATTGTGATCAATCCCTTTTTCTTTACAAAAATTTTCAAATCTTTCATTTTCAAATTCTCCTCCATGATCACTTTGTATAGAAATTATTTCACTCCCTAGTTTTCTTTGAATCCAAGTAGAAAAATTTCTGAATTCCTCAAACGATTCACTCTTATGAAAAAGAAATCTAACCCAAGTGAATCTTGAGAAATTATCCACTATAACAAATCTGTATACCTTCTCTCCTAGACTTACAGTTCCTACAGGTCCAAAAAGATCCATGTGAAAAATTTCCAATGGTTTACTAGTTCTAAGATCCTTATTAGACTTAAAAGAGGACTTGTTTTTCTAATTGACATGCATCGCAAAGGTGGTCCTTAGTAAAGTCTAGTTTTGGTATACCTCTCACTAAGTTCTTTTGGGTAATTCTCCTAAGGTTTTTTATACTAGAATGACAAAGTCTCCTATGCCAAAGCCATGATTCATCAGAAACAGTTTTCAAACAAAAAGCAGTAGGAGATTGAATACAATTTAAATCTAGCATGTAAACATTATTTACCCTTTTCCATTTAAAATATTTTTCCCATTTAGGCTTATTATGTAGCTAGTAGGTAAAAATTTTATATTATAGCCCTTATCACATAATTGACTTATGCTTAACAAATTATGTTTTAAGCCTTCAACTAATAACACATTGTCTATGAAAAAGTTTTTCAAATTTCCAATCATACCTGATCCAATCACTTTCTTTGTAGTATTATCTCCAAGTGTAACCTTACCTCCACTCCTGGCTTTCAGCGTTATGAATTGAGTAGTATCTCCAATCATATGCTTTGAACATCCGCTGTCCAGGTACCATATGCTCCCACGAGGTCTTATGTGAGAGCACTCCTGCAAAAAACATCAAATGTTAGACCTGGGAACCCAAACAAGTTTGGGTTCACCTTTTTGAAATTTATAATCAGATACATGTATTGTATGTCTAGGTTTATGCATCTTAGTTCTCCACACAAAATTAGTTTTCATCTTCAAAGTGCAGGTGTGAGATATATGTCCCAAATATCTACAATTATTGCATTTAACATTAGGAAAAGTATTCCTAAGTTTTCTTCCATTTAATTGTCTTCTAAGGGATTTCATGTATTTAGGATAATATTTAGTATTTGTAAAATCTTCAAGTTTTGGGGGTTTCCTATTATCCACAAGAGCTCTTATTCTCAGTTTATAAAATGAATTCATATCTTCCAAGATTCGATTTGTATAATTGATTCGATATGTTTTGCTCTCAGATTCATCCTTAAAATTTTTTAATTCTTTTTCAAGATCAGCATAGGATGATTTTAAATTCTCAAAATTCTTATTCAAGTCATCATATTCGTCAAGTAGTTTCATGTGGTTGTTATCTATTAATGCATGATCTTTTCTAAGGATTTCATGTTCTTTCTTAAGTTCTTCCAATTCTAAACTAAAACTAGCATGCACCTTTTTTATTTTCCTATATGCATCATGCATGTGTTCAGAAACTTCAAATAATTCATCATAGGTTAAGTCACATACCTCTTCTTGATCTGATTGATCAACATTATCTGCATCAAACAAAGGTTGGTGACTTCTTCTTCTTTTTCAATCTCAGATGAGTCTGAAGCTGAGTCCGCCCAGAAAGCTCTTTAAAACTTCTTTTTGCCCTTCTTTACAATTGGTTTCTCCTCAACCTTCTCCTTGCTAGGAGTGGCTTTGAGTTTTGGGCATTCAGTCTTGATATAACCTAATTTCCTGCATTCATAACAAATCACTTCATTAGAAACCTTGTCATTTCTGTTATACTTACATATATTTCATTGCTGGCGTCTTTTCTGCTTCCTCTTTAAAAAGCTTCTGAATTGTCTAGTCATCAATGCAATATCATCTTCATCCTCAGGTTGTGAGTGTTCACTCTCTGACTCTTCCACTTTTAGTGCAATATTCTTCTCCTTTTGTGGTTCACCTGCATCACTCATTCTTTGACTTACTCCTTGCTCATAAGCAATGAGTGAACCAAGAAGATTATCAATAGAATAAATGTTTAGAACTTTAGACTCTGTAATTGCAGTAATTTTAGCATCATAAGCAGTAGGTAAATAATGAAGAATTTTATTAACCATTTCAGCATTAATTAATTCCCTACCAAGTGCATGCAAAGAAGTGACTATTTGTGTGAATCTCATGTACATGTCAGAAATAGATTCATTTGGTTTCATGCGAAACAATTCATAGTCATGTAACAAGATATTGAGTCTTGATTGCTTAACCTCATTAGTCCCTTCATAAGTTATACAAAGTCTATCCCATATGTCCTTTCCACTTTTACAAGTGGAAACCCGCATGTAGTCTTAAGATTTTAAAGCACAAAAGAAGCTATTTAAACATTTGGCATTTAGTTGTGCTAAGTCACGTTCTTCTATAGTCCAATCTGCAAAAGGTATTTCTACCCTAACTCCATCAACTAATGTAGTTGATTTTGTGTAACCTTCCTGGACTAGGATCCACATAAGATAATCAAGTGACTGTAAGAAAGTAGACATGCATGTTTTCCAAAAATCAAAAGGTATATTGTCAAACAGTGGAGGTCTAGTTATAGAGTAACCTTCAGGTGTGTTTCGGTTTCCGAATGTAGCCATCTACGTTAATCAAAAAATAGTTTAAACTTATGATTTTGAAATGATGCTCTGATACCACTTGTTGAGTCTAGTAAATAGGTTGTTAAACCTAAGTTAATGTCCCAAGGCTACCAAGAGGGGGGGTGAATTGGTATTTTAAAAAAATTATTCCCTCTTTGAAAATGTATTGAACCGAAATGAAAATATTTATTAAGTTTTTATAGAAAACGTTTTTCAACCACAGAGTTTTTTAAACCAAACATAAAATGCGGAAAAGTAAAAACAGTAAAGTAAATGACACCAAATTTATAGTGGTTCGATCTAAACCAGACCTACATCCACTCCCCAGAGGCACCCTCTGAGTATTGCACTAATACCAATAGTGACTCTCCTTTTGCACCCACAGCAAGGCGGAGAAGCCTTTACAACACACACTTTTCACCACTACCCGGTGCGGCAGAGAACCGTCATCCTTTTACACAATCCCCCATGTTGGCAGAGAACCGTCCGTCCTTTCACACTCTACTAGTGTGGGCAGAGAACCCTTCCGTCCTTTCACACTCTCCTAGTGTGGGCAGAACCCTACAGCTGTTCACACTCTCCAAGTGTAGGAAGCAATCCTTTCGGCTATTCACACTCTCCAAGTGTCGGCAGCGAACCGGATCTCCTTGATAGATGTTCTCACAAGAAATCTAGAAGGAAGAAGGAAAAGAGTGAAGTAATCCCAATTCACAAGTAGAGATTCTTACCTTTGAACTCCAAGTGAAGCCTTCACGCTCCAGTGGTAGGAATCCTCCTTTGAATGCACTCTCACACTCTCTCCTTAGCTATTCTCTCAAGAGGCACGAAGATCAAAATGACAAAAAGATAGGGTGGCAGTCTAATTTGGACTATTTAATCAAAAGACAAGAAAAACCGCCCAAAAACTACAAATTTTCAATTCTGTACGCAGTGGATCATCCCGTACGATCGTGGATCATCCTGGACGATTTTACTTAAATGCTTTTAAACGACCCTATTTGTATATGTGTACGAAATGTCTTCGTACATGCTGATCGTCCCGAACGAACTAAGTTCGTCCGGTACGAACGGTTATTACTAGGTCGGTTCTAGAAAACTGCTGAAAAAACCTTTCTAAGTCAGTTAATCGTCTGGACAAAAATTGGTTCGTCTGGACGAAATTTTTACAGAGATCAGATCGTCCTGGACGATTATTAATTTCATCTGGACAAAAATTTTACAGAGACCAGATCATCCTAGACGATAATTAATTTCGTATGGAAGAAAATTTTATAGATAGCAACTCATTTTCTGACGATAATTAATTTCGTATGGACGAAAATTTTACAAAAACCAATTCGTCCTGTACCAGACGAATAGGACTTAGAAAAATTTTTCAAGCCAGTTCCTATTCGTTCTATGTGCTCAATAGGTGATAACTGTCTGATCGTCCCGTATGATCTGATATCATCCCGTGCGATCAATATAAATTTTATATGATCTCCTTATGTGTGTGTATGTTTTTATTCACTCAATTACAATCACTCCCTTTCAAATTTAATTCAAAGAAAAGTACAAGCTTCAAATTCACAAAGTATCTCATGTTGAATTTGATTTGAAGTCTTCGTAGTCTGGAGTGTTATTTTCCTGAGATGTTAGTACACACAAGAGAAAATATAAATCTTCTAAAATTGTTAGGAGATAACTATACATTTGAACAATAATGTTTAGAATAATCAAAACTATACGAGTTGCAAAAATGTAAAGCATGCAAATAGCAACTATCTTAACAGTAAGCCTAAGAATGTATGCTTGTATAACACGAGTCGGTGACAGTCTATTGGAGCAAAAGGCGAATGTGAATGAGATTTTTAGGTGTTGCATATATAAATTGTTAGGTGTTAGAAGAAGAGGATGATTGCCTCTAAAATATGAATATTGAGTTAATGGGGGTGAAACTTTACTGGATAAGAGATTTTTTAAATGCCCCCAGATGGAACTCTCTTTAAATTAGGTTATGGAAAGAGAATGGTCACCTTGTCAGTACTCACTTCTTGTAGATGTGGTACCATGAGATGAAAAATCAAAAAGATGGCAGTCATTCCCCACTAGATATTGACTGCAGTCATCTTGACATTGAGCATGTCATTTTATATCATGGTTGGTGTTCTTAGTTTAACCAATCTATTTTGGATTTCTATAAAGATCATATGAAGGAGATATTACCTGATGGTAAGACTGGACAGTTCTTTAATGTTAAAGACTAGCAATACCTGCAATATGAGTTCAAGTTTAATCTAAAATGTTGTCCCAACTCAAACACAGTTCCATCACATTTGCATATACTGCTTAGGGATTAGAAAATTTATGTATTCATCTAAATATAGTTTGAACCATGTCTTTGTATTTTACTTTGTTATGTGATTACACAACCCGATCCGATATGACTTGATATCACATAGGTCATACCGTGCCTTATTGTAGTAAGACTGACCACAAGATCTAGTTAGAGAAATACTAAAATAAAACTTTCAATTTATATGTAACACAGAGCTTCTATTGAATACAATATAAAGTGGAAGACTAAAAAATCTCAATATTATTTTTTATATATCATCAAAAATATAAATAATATGAAATCTTTCTTTAGAAATGCTTGGCAATAGAGAGCCAACAAAAATAAAAGCCAAGCATGCAATATTTAAAACTAACCAAAATATACCTATAATACATATCAGAGTGTGCTATCCAAACTACTCAGCTCGCTCCTTACCCTTCCTATGGCATGACAATAAAAGCAAAAGCATGAATGAGCTAATATGGCTTAGTAGGCTATCGTAGCCTAAAAAAGAAATTAATAACCAAAACCAAAAGAATTGAGATTACTATTCTGAATCATATACTAAAATTAAATATAATTAAATGAATACTGAAATGAACTAAATTATAAGCAAACACTTCATAATAAAATCCCTTCTCAAAAGCCCATTTGCTTTAGTATAACAACACTTAGGTAACATAATCTCACAAGCACAACAGAATCCCATATCGGTCGCCTACTAGCACCAGCATTATAGAATCCCACTTTGGACGTCTACTGTTGCCAGTGTGATAGAATCCTACCTCAGTTTCCCATTGGTGCCGGCATAACAGAATCTCATCTCAGTCGTCCAGTAGCGTCGATTAACATAATCCCATCTTGTTTGCCCACAAGAGCTAGGATCATATCACAACACTTCATAACAAAATTTTTAATGCATTTAATTAATTAAATCATAATTGGACTGAATTAAAAGTTATCAAAATGTTTAATGGCAGACAATAGAAATACTAATGAGTAAAAAATTCATAATTTACAAACATTACCAAATTACAACAAATTGTGTAAAAAATTATTGTAAAGATTTAATTGAACAGAAGCACTATTTTTAGATGTCAAAATAAATTTTTAAATAGGCAAAAATCATTAATTTTTTAAAATCACCCGGTAAAAATCTTTTAGAATATACTCAAAAAGTTTGTAAACGCAATCTCTATAACATATAAAAAGATACATAGTGAAATTTTTACCAAAAAACGTTATCATCATTTTTTGGTAACCAAAATATAAATTTGATAAAAAAAATACCAAAAAATTACAAAATTATTAAAATATGAAATAGGCGAGGATGAAAATTGCTCTACGATTGCAAAAACTAAGCTTTTTTCTCTCATTCTCTCTATTTTTCCATTTGTTTTTGTTTTTTCTCTGTTACAAAAACATGAAACAGATGGGGGTATGTGGCTTAGTATGTTATTAAGTGGATTTAGATATGTAGGAAAATTAATAATTTTATAATAAGAATCTAATAAATTTTCAGTAAGGCTGAGGAGCATCCTAGGTCATAAAAAATAGTGTATCATACCCGCTTGTATCATCAAAGTATCCTTTCTCTTGAATATGCAACTGCATGTGCAAGCCACAACAAAGCTCCACCAGTATGTTTCTGTCCCTATACTACTGTGTATCATCAGTACCATTGAACTGTTATCACAAAGCATGTTTCGTGCCATGGAAGAAATCCTTCTAAACCAGCAAGATAAGTTTTTTTTTAATTTATTTTGCAAATCTCATCTAAGAAATTGACACTAGGTTTCATGTTATCGTACGAAAACGTGCTATGAGGGAGCTCTAGGATATGTCATGGTGGGAGGCTCAACAGGTGCCTTTATGTATAATGTCACCCATGACTTATACCACTGTAAGTACTCGTGTACAATGTAGTCAATGCCCTCACCAAGATGCTCCTCTATAATATTGTATCCGCGTCTACTCTCCCAAATGGCAATTTGTGTCTAGTGGTACAACATCCTATCCATGTCTGGATTTTCATGGCTATCTACCCTTTTGAAGCTCGGGTCCATAGGTTATACATTAGTCATGGGGAATAATCCAAACTGTCATTAAACTCTATTTGGCAAGTGCTACTCAAACCTCTTCCAACTAATCAGAGGTACTATTGCAGTCCAAATATCCTCACCTGTCAGACACATATGTGCGACTTGAGCATGAATATCATGCGTGTACGATAAAAGATGAATATGCAAATCTTATTATAAGTAATAAAATAATTAAAATATTTTCATATATGAACCCAACACTAAGGCCAAGAAGCTTTACTGGTGTTAACCTTAATTTTTTCCAAGACACCTAGTCAAATAGGTTGACTTGGTCAAATTGACCAAGCCAGACCCCATGACCCTCTCCAATGGGTTCAGTAAGTCGAGTCGAATCTGCTGAACCCTAACTTGGACCCTGGGTCAACCTAGTTGACAAAGTCAACTAAGGTTGACCAATTTGGATCCTTTAAGCCTAAAATATATTCTAAATTAATTTTGTAGATTTCATGGCTCAATCCCTCATCCTCTTGACCCCCCTTGACTAGTTTGACCAAGTCAAATGTGGACTTGGTCAACCATGCTCTAAATAGTTCTTAATCACCTATTTAAGAGAAATTAATGGCCCATTGATTGGAATCAAAGCCTCCAAGCATTTCAAAATTCAAACCATGGCCTCCTAAGTTTGGTTTCCCTCCTAATTTAATTATGATTCGATCTTGGCCGTCCACATTAGGTCTAGGAGCTTTAAATATTAGAAATCAAGTCTTTTTATGGATTTTCTGCTCTTGCTTCCTCGAGAGACCTCCTAAGGCCTTGAGATTCTTTGTGAGAGCTCCTAGACCATGCCCCCACCCTTCCCGACCAAATCCCACCATCCAAGTTCGGCCGGCGATGAGAACTCCGGCGAACCGAGGCTGTTTTTGTTCCAAGTCATTTTCCGCTCGATCCAGGATGAATTGGAGCTCGAGTTCAAGACGAAACTTATGTTGCAAATCTATTTTTATGACTTATGTTTTGATGATTGACAAACACTATTGATTCTCTTGGACTATCTGTTACTTCTACCTTTTTAGGAATCAAAGATCGGACGAACAAACGAAGCTAGTTCAAGTTTACATAGGTTAGGGTTGAGTCAGTCTGTACTTTGTTTTTTCTCTTCTTGAGTCTATTTGTAATATTCAAAAAGACTGATGCTAAGTAACCCTACACACACACACACACTTGAGAGACTTAGAATTTCTGTTTTTACTAACATCGGCCAGGACAATATTTGTATCGGCCTGGACGATCTAGTTTAAAATAGAGATTCTATTCAGGATTCTTAATTAAGGCAGCCATCATTAACAGATCATCTTGGATGATACTTGTATCGGCCAGGACGATAAGCTCAAAACAGAAAGAAATTGCCGCCATAAACAATTCAGGTATTTTGTATTTTTGGCAATCGGCCAGGACGATCGTAGATCGGCATGGACGATATTCACAATTATGCCTTAATTAATCAGACAAATTAAGGAAGTAATTAAGGATAATGGATAAGATCATATCGACCTGGAAGATCTCAGGATTGGCCAGGACAATTTATTCAAAAATCTTAGTTACTTCTGGACGATAAAAATCGGCCAGCACAAATTCAGGGCGATGCTCTGGACGATTTTTCTCTGATTTGAACTAATCGTCCTGGACGATCGTGAGATCGTCCTGGATGATCAAGCCAATTTTGAAATCATCCAGTTTGCATTCAGGGTGATGCTCTAGCCGATCTTCTGAGAATTGTACTGATCAGCTAGGACGATGTTCATATCAGCCTGGACGATATTGTTGGCAACTTGCAATTAATGAGCTTTTTTGAAGCTCTTCTATTTAAGAACACTTGTTCAATATTTTTGAACAAGCTTTTGCTGCTGCCTTGACTTGAGAAGACCTTGAGGAGAGAGAGAGAGAGAGAGAGAGAGAGAGAGAGAGAGAGAGAGAGAGAGAGAGAGGATCTTGTGAGGGGGAGCTTGTGAGGGTATTCACAAGGGTTGCTTCATGGATCATTTTGCTTCTTCTTCATCTAGAGTTTCTCATCCGTGGAAGTGTCGGTAGAGGTAAGGATTCAGCATCTGATTGTGGTTCTCTGCCAGCTTCAGGAGGAAGCAAAAGGAGATAGGTTCTCTGCCTTGCCGTGGTGGCAAAAAGAGGTTCTTTGTAAAAGGCTTCTCTGCCTAGCTGTGGGGGCTAAAGGAGAGTCACGAGTATAGAGCAATACTCGGAGGGCGCCTCCGGGGAGTGAATGTAGGTCAAGTTGACCGAACCACTATAAATTTCTGTGTTCTTATTTCTTGCTTCTGCACTTTAATTTCCGCACTTATTTTTGTGGTGTGATTTTGGTTTATGTGATTTTTATTTCTTTGTAAAAAATTTTTTTAAAATACCAATTCACCCCCCCCCCCCTCTTGGTTAGCTTGGTCCAGTTCTATAGGGCATAACATCCCTAACGAACTTTCAAGTGGTATTAGAGCGGGATTCATAAAAATTAGTTTGAAAACTTTTTGAATTTTGATCAATGGCTAACTTTGGGAATCGTAACACTACGGAAGGGTATTCCATTACCCGACCTCCGCTGTTCGATAACCTACCTTTTGATTTCTGGAAAATCTGCATGACAACATTTTTACAATCTACTGATTATCGCATATGGATGCTTATCAAAGAAGGTTATTCTCCACCTTCTCGTGAAGTTAATGGTGTTAAAACTGAAATTGCTTTTACTGAATGGAATTTCGATGAAAGAGATTTAGCCCAATTAAATGCAAAATGTTTAAACTATTTTTTCTGTGCTTTAAAATCTGAGGATTACATGCGTGTTCTACTTGTTCAACTGGTAAAGAGATTTGGGATAGGTTATGTATCACTTTTGAAGGAACAAATAAAGTTAAACAACCTCGTTTGAATATTCTCTAGCATGACTATGAACTTTTTCATATGAAACCATCTGAATCTATTTCTGATATGTATACTAGGTTTACACAGATAGTCACTTCACTTCATGCATTAGGAAGAGAACTTTGAAACTATGAAAAAGTAAACAGGATTTTAAGATGCTTGCCTTCGTCATATGATGCTAAAATCACTGCAATCACTGAATCTAAGAATTTGAACACTTATTCTATTGATAACTTACTTGGCTCACTCATTGCTTACAAGCAAGGGGTGAATCAAAGAAATCTTGATGCAGGTGAGAAGAAGAAGGAGAAAACAGTTGCACTGAAGGTGCACAAATCTGACTCCGATTCTTTCGGGTCTGAGAGCGATGAAGTTGCCTTCATCACAAGGCAATTTAAAAGCTTTCTAAGGAAGAAGCAAATGCATCATTGCAGAAAAGGTAAGGATAACAAATATTCTAAAGGATCTTCTGATGTTGTTTGTTATGAATACAAGAAGCCTGGACATGTGAAAGCTGATTGTCCTAGACTTTAAGATCACTCGAGCAAAGAAAAAGAAAAGGGTGAGGAGAAACCCAAGTTTAGGAAGGACAAGAAGAGAGTCCAAAAGACGTTTTAGAAAGAATCTGGTACTAATTCCTCTGAGGCTAAACTAGAGGAAGAGATAACAAATCTATGCTTAATGGGGAAAGATCATCTTGAGCAAAGTGAGGAGGAAGAGGTATGTAAACCAACGTATGATGAATTGTTTGAGATTTATGAGAAAATCCATGCATCATACAAAAAACTTAAGAAGACTCATGCTAACTTAAATTTGGAACTTATAAATTTAAAAAAATAGTATGAAGTTATTCTTAAAGATAATTCAACAATTGATTCTAATCACATAGCTCTTGATGAATTTGATGATTTGAATAAAAAGCACTCAGAATTAATTGATGAGAATGAAGCATTAAAAGTTTCACACACCTCTCTTCAATCTGATTTCAAAAAATCTAAAGAGAAAGAGAAAAGCTTGAGGGTTGAGAATGATATTCTAAAAAATACAAACTTGAGGATTAAAAATGAATTGTCTACACTTAAGAAAACTTGGATGATGCCTACTCTTGATCAAAAGCCAAGACCTAGGAAGAGGCATTATAACTCAAACCATTTAAGAAATCCTTTTCCTGGAGTTAGATGTTTTTCTTGTGGCATGCTAGGACACATATCACACACTTGCACCATTCACCGTAGTACACATTGGGTATATAAACCTAAGGTACATGATTCACAGCATACCACACCTGCATTGTATTCTACTTTCCTGAGAAGGGACCCAAACTAGTTTGGGTTCCTAAATTTGACTGTTGTTGGTTTTGCAGGGGTGCTCTTACCAAAAACACCGTGAGAGCATAGGATAATTAGACATATGGAGGCTCGCAGCTCATAATTTCTTAAACTTGCTGCTTCGAAATTTCATGAAATGTTTTTTAATTTGTTTTGTGTTATTTTTTTGTGTGCTAGCTTTTTGGTGCTTTAGACTATTTTGTTTTCGCTTTTCTTTTATGTTTGGTTTTCTATATGATTATTTTTTTAAGCTTTTAGATTTTGGAGATTTAAAGCCATTGATTATCATATCTAAATCGGTCAAAGGGAGAAACACCGTTGATGGTTTCCCTCCCTCTAATCTCTTTTAGTAACATTTTTTTTTTTCTAGACAAAAGTCTATCTCATATTAACAACTGGTTTTTGAAACTAAGATTCTTTTTATCTTGCTACAATAATATATCTTGTGCGTAATATCCAAAGTTCTTATATATCTTTCAAGTTAAATGAAATCTTGGCATTGCATTTATCACATGATTATGATTTTGTTTTGTGACTTGTTCTTCTCTATGTTAGAGAGAGAGCTCATATTCTCTAATATTTGGAGGATATACTCACAACAAAGATTCTTGTTAAGGGTTTTGTTAAAGAGAACTTAGCTTGAAAAAAAATTAAGAGGGAAAGTGGAAAAGAAGTAAATTTGAAATGAAAAATATATATATACATAAATGTGTATCAAAAATCAAGATGCTCAAAGAGCCAAAACAAAGATACAAGAGGCATAAAATGAGCCCACTAAATACAAGCTATTATCTCTTTTCTGAACTCTTAAAACTTAGAGAACTCATTGGTTATTTGATGCTTTCAAAGGCTTGATTTCAAAATCCATGATTGAGACAAATTACTTAGGTATATTATTTATAAGATATTTTCTTTGTAACCAAGTTTTGATTGAATTTTCTTTTTACTGAGTAAAGTTTTTCTAAATTAGACCTTTTATTTTTAAAAGGATGATTATTGCCCTGAAAGAAGTCCGAGATAGGGATTAACAAGATCGGATATTCTACCTTTTTCAGATTTTAACTTGTTAACTCTTTGATCTTTTGAATCTCTAAAATTGAATTGTTTGAAAAATCTGTCATATGGATACTTTGCTAAAATAAAAAATAAAATAAAAAAATTGTTTTTAGCTTTGTATTGTGAGTCTTTTATTTTTTAAGGGCTTTGATCATCAACTTTTTTCTTAGATTCAAATCTCTTGTCACATCGTCCTGGCCGATTCTCATATCGTCCTAGACGATAGGATAAATTTTCTTCAAAATTCCATCTGCGGAGCTTTCTGTGCTTGCTATAACTCTTCGTCCTGGATGATCTGATCGAACTCTGTTGCAATCATGATGATAGTCTTGGCCAATACAATTTTCATCCTGGCCGATGCATTTATGGTCATCGTCCTGGCCGATACACTAGATAGTCTTGGATGATCCACGTGTCAGCATATTTAAATCCTTAAAATTGGCCCCAGACAATCCATTATTGGACAATCATCCTGGCCGATCCACTGTTCATCCTGGACGATACACGTGGCACAGATTTAAAACGTTTTAACTTTGGCCGGTACAATCAATTATTATGCATCGTCCTGGACGTCACACCTAATCGTCCCGGACGATCTGGTTTTTCAACGGTCGTCCGGCTTGACTCCTCGAGATGATCGCTTGTGTCTAATTGTCCTGGCCGATATCTAATCGGCCCGGCCTATTAGACAGCTTTTTTGACCAATAGGCCTGTATGTAATTATTGTACCATATTGTCTTGGACGATTTTGCGATCGGCCTGGATGATATGGCTATTTCTTTAAATTCAAGCCATTCCAGCCATGTTTTTCTCCTCATACCTCTTCTTCTCTTATATTTTCTTGCTAATTCCTTACTATGGCTGGTGAGAAACGAGTTTGACAAACTTCTGGGAGTTCTTCGAGGGCAAGGATTGACCCTCATTTCAGGGAGGCAAAAGATGAAGCTGCTTACCAACGATATAAAGAATGTGGGATAACTGTCTCCAGAATCATCAATCGTGTTCACCTTTCATATCCGGTAATGGATCTTTTCGCTCACACTTCTCTTTATTTCATTATGTCTCTCGCTTTCCCCTTTCACTCTGAGCTTCTTCGTGAATTTTTCACAAATCTTCGCATAATTCCTACCTTCGCCTCCCTAATCTCCTATGTGATTTGATGCCCCGTCAAAATCACATATCAGGACTGTGTTGAACTTCTACAGCTATCCACCACCGGGGATAAGCTGCACTTAATTGTTTCAGATCCTGATTTTTACTGGTCCACGATAAACCATTTTCTTCGCCAGACCAATGCACATTTTCATGTTAGAAAGACTAGCTCTTTAGTCAAAGATGCTAGGACAATTCAACATGTTCTTCGAACCTCCATTATTCTAAAAGTCAGGTACCGAATCCACATTACTCCTCTACTTTCTTGGACTACTTTTTACATCATGGCTCATCAAGAATTTAATACTGCTGACTTAATTTTTTGTTTCATTGATCATTTAACCATAATCCATGATCCAGGTCATAAGAGGAAACCCAATCTAGCTTTAGGACACGTCATAGCCTATATCTTTGAAACCAAATATGAACTTCAATATCCTGCTCCTCCTAACCTCCCAACTCTCTTCTACTCAAACAGTTCCTTCAATACCCTTCATAGTACTCGTCTCCACCCAGGGGATGAGGAACCTCGGGGGGCTGAGGAGAAGGAGGCTCCTGCTCCCACTCTTGTTCCTGATCCTATTCCTCTTCGACAGCACTCACAGCTTCACCAGTCAGTAGAGAGGTTTGATCGATGGGAGACCCACTTCGATGCTTACGTTGCTTCACAAGAGCAGCAATATTCTGAGGACATGGCCCGCTACGAGCAGCATCGCATAGAGGACTTAGCCTGTTTTGATAGCTACATTACTCACCAGCAGCAGCAGCATGACCAACTGGTTCAATGCTCAGTTTACTACGCTAGCTCGCCACTTTGAGCAGCCACCTCCACCACCTCCATCTGATGATCAGGGTCCCTCATTTTTTTAGTCTTTGTTTTCTGTTTTCTATTTTCTATTTTATGTAGTTTGTCTTGTAGTTTGTTTTAGTTTCTATTGTGTTGTTTCCTTTTTTCTTTTTATGTGTCTAGGACCCTCTTTTTGTGATGACAAAAGGGGGAGTAGGATGTGGGTAGAAAAAGTTGATGTGCTTGTAATTTTGAAATTTTAATGAACTGTTGTTTTTACTGAGATTTTATTACTTGTGTTTGTCATCATCAAAAAGGGGGAGATTATTGCAAATTTGTTTTTATGACTTATGTTTTGATGATTGACAAATACTATTGATTCTCTTGGACTGTCTGTTACTTCTAACTTTTCAGGAATAAAAAATCAGACGAACAAACGAAGCTAGTTCAAGTTTGCATAGGTGAGGGTTGAGTTAGTCTGTACTTTGCTTTTTCTCTTCTTGAGTCTATTTGTAATGTTCAAAAAGAGTGATGCTAAGTAACCCTACACACACACACACTTGAGAGACTTAGAATTTCTATTTTTACTCACATCGGCCAGGACGATATTTGTATCGGCCTGGATGATCTAACTTAAAATAGAGATTCTATTCATGATTCTTAATTAAGGCAGCCATCATTAACAGATCATCCTGGATGATACTTGTATCGGCCAGGATGATAAGCTCAAAATAGAAAGAAATTGCGGCCATAAACAATTAAGGTATTTGGTATTTTTGGTAATCGGCCAGGATGATCTTGGATCGGCCTAGACAATATTCACAATTATGCCTTAATTAATCAGACAAATCAAGGAAGTAAATAAGGATGATTGATATGATCATATCGGCCTGGACGATCTCAGGATCGGCCTGGACGATCTACTCAAAACCCTTAGTTACTTCTAAACTATAAATATCTGCCATCACAAATTCAGGGCGATGCTCTGGGCGATTTTTCTCTTATTTGAACTGATCGGCCTGGATGATCGTGAGATCATCCTGGACGATCAAGCCAATTTTGAAATCGTCCAGTTTGCAATCAGGGTGATGCTCTGGCCGATCTTCTGAGATTTGTATTGATCGGCCAGGATGATGTTCATATCGGCCTGGACGATATTGTTGGAACCTTACAATTAATGATTACATTTAAAGCTCTTCTATTTAAGAGCTCTTGTTCAACGTTTTTGAATAAGCTTTTATTGCTTCCTTGACCTGAGAAGACCTTGAGGAGAGAAAGAGAGAGAGAGAGAGAGAGAGAGAGAGAGAGAGAGAGAGAGAGAGAGAGAGAGAGAGAGAGAGAGAGAGGATCTTATGAGGGGGAGCTTGTGAGGGGATTCATAAGGGTTGCTTCAAGGATCATTCTTCTTCTTCTTCATCTATAGTTTCTCATCCGTGGAAGGGTTGATAGAGGTAAGGATTCAGCATCTGATTGTGGTTCTCAGCCAGCTTCAGGAGGAAGTAAAAGGAGATAGGTTCTCTGCCTTGCCGGGGTGGCAAAAGGAAGTTTTTTATAAAGGCTTCTCCGCCTAGTTGTGGGGGCTAAAAGAGAGTCATGAGTATAGTGTAATACTCGGAAGGCGCCTCCGGGGAGTGGACGTAGGTTGAGTTGACCGAACCACTATAAATTTATGTGTTCTTATTTCTTGCTTCCGTACTTTAATTTCCGCACTTAATTTTGTGGTGTGATTTTGGTTTATGTAATTTTTACTTCTTTGTGAAAAGAATTTTTAAAATACAATTTCACCCCCCTCTTAGTTAGCTTGGGCCAGTTCTATAGGGCCTATATTACTACCCATTGGGGTGTATTGGCGATAGCCTCTATCCTCAATGATTAGTCGTATACACGATCTAATCTACCCTTCCAATTGACCCATTCTTTCGGTGGTCCACAGGTTTCTAGCGACTATGGTGGGACCAGTTTCTCTCTTCATCTTTGGATTATATATTATCTTTTCTTGTGTGTACTCCGGGATTGGTACTCCTTAGATTAGGTCCGTCCCACTCTTAGATAAGGTCTTTCCTTAGTTAGGATTCCTCCCCTTTAGCTAGGATTCCCCCAACTCTACTTATTTCCAGCCTTGCAGGCTATTCTAACATTTATCAATTCCTATCTATCTAATCCACTCTTAACAATCCATTCATTCTTTCTTGATTTCAATACTAATCTAATCTTTTTAATTTTTTTTCTTAGTAGCCGTGCCATGGCCCGTTTAGCTCGTTCCGTTACTTTTGCTCTCGGTTTGGATGCGCGGGTGACTCTCCCTGAGTCCCTGCTCGTTAGTCCGTTAGTTGGAGGGATCACTTTTGGTTCCTTCATTGACTCGGCCTTCATCACTCTTAGCAGACCGACCCTGACAGAGGCTGCTGCATTCTCTCCTCCTCATAGGAGAGGACGCGCAGCCATGCACCCTTTCGGACGACCAGCTGCTCGGCGGGCAGCCCGGGCACCTCTCATCCCGTTCCTGTACTTGCACAGCCTGTGCTCCCCATGGCTAGGCGTCCCGTGTCTAGGCCACTCCCCATTTCACCAGTTCAACCTGCGGCTAGGTGTTTAGTGCCTACCTCTCCTATTGCACATGTTGCCCCAGCCTTTCAGTGCTGGCAGCCTGCTGCAGTTGTTCCACCTATTCGTGTAGCGGTCAGGAGATCTCTATGTACAACGACACCGAGTACTATGTATCTCGGAAATCTCATAGAGCTCCACCTGCTCAGTCCCCAGTGAAACTTGATACTATTGTACAGGGCCCCATGCAGCCAACTGCACAGGATCCTATACAATCGTCAGTATATGGTCAATCACATGCTAGTATTGAGCTAGGTATTTCTACTACCCATTATGATGGAGATCCCTCTCAGTTTATAGTGAGGCATGACGTTCCCCCTAGTAGAGGTAGGGGAGGTAGGGTAGAGGGAGAGGTAGAGTTGCGATCCGCGAGCCGCGAAATTATGATACTCGTACTCCTCCTCTCCCTAATATTTATACTTATTATTGGACTATAAAGTCCGACTCTTCCGACGATGAAATGATTGATATCCTTTAGCGTCCAGTCACTTCACCACCTCCTTATTCCTTTGGTTATGATTCACTGCCTATTTTTCATAACCATTTGATACCTGAAGGTGGATTGGTTATTGATATTAGCTCAGACGATGAAGAAGACTTCCGACATCAGACTACTACCAGATAACCTTTCCCCCATCAGATATGCGGGATAGGATTTTGGGATTCCAGTCAAAGATCTTCTAACACTCCTATAGTTGACAACAGTAGCCTTGTATGGAGTAGTCACAATCCCATATCTCACTTATATGATATATTTGGGCCATCCCGACCTAGGGAATATCCCTCTGTACCTCGTAGTATAAGTGCACCACTAGGTCTTGTGAGACAGGATCTAGAGGAGACCGCTATGGATATAGAGGTCAGGAGTGCCCCTTGTTACTTTTCACCTACTATAGAGAGCTTTGTTGAGCAGGGCCTAGTCCATTCCACTTGGCCCGACGAACAAGCTCTATAGCATGCCCGAGTCTAACGGACTGATTTCCCCCAAGGTCTAAGAGGCGTAGGTTACATTGGATAAAATTAGTCTAGTGATGCAAACATTTGTGCCATTTCCCATGCTTATCTGATTCTTTCACTTGCCGACAAAGAAGACCCGGATAGTGAGGAAGATATAATATTTGATGCTCCACAAGAGTTTGAAGATGACGTTCTTCAGCCATGGACGAACTACGTGAGGTAAACGTAGGCACTGAGTCAGATCCTATGCTTATTTTCCATAGTGCACTATTGTCTGATTCAGAGGCTCAAGAATACATCACATTACTATCAGAGTTTATAGACTATTTTTCCTGGAATTATACCGAGATGCCTGGTTTAAATCCAGAGGTAGTAGTCCATAAGTTAGCCATTAAGCCTGATGCAGTCCCTGTTAAACAAGCAACTCGTAGGATGAGGTTAGAGATTGAAAAAAAATGATCGCTAAAACCAAAAAGCTTATAGAAGCTGGTTTCATTAGGGAAGAGAAGTAACCCACTTGGCTTGTCATCATTGTTCCAGTCCGAAAAAAGAGCGGACAGATACGAGTATGTATCGACTTTTATGATTTGAACAAGGCATGTCCTAAGGATGATTTTTCTCTCCCCATTCCTGAGCTTATGGTAAATATAACATCATCCCATAGCATATTCTCATTCATGGATGGTTTATTTGGTTATAATCAGATAAAGATGGACCCCGAAGATGAGAATTTTACTGCTTTCCGGACACCTATATGTGTCATTTGCTTCAAGGTGATGCCCTTTGGTCTCAAGAATGCTGGGGCCACCTATCAACGTGCCATGATTGTCATCTTCGATGAGATGATACATGAGCAAGTTGACTGCTATGTGGATAATTTGGTCGTCAAAAGCAAGGTCCGTGAATATCACCTTAGAGATATGCGAATCATTTTTGAATGCATGTGCAAGTTTGATTGAAAGATGAATCCTCTAAAATGTGCATTTGGAGTCAGTACAGGAAAGTTCCTAGGGTTTTTAGTTTGCTACCGTGGCTTTGAGATAGACCCCTCTATGATCAAGGCCATAGTAGATTTAAAATCCTCTAAGAGTCTTACCCAGTTGAGGTCCTTTCAGGATAAACTCGCTTTCTTGCAGAGATTTATCTCCAATCATTCTGGTAGGTGTCATCCTTTCTCTGTACTAGTGAAGAAGGATGCATGATTCCAATGGGATGAGAGTTTTCAGGAGGCCTTTGAGAGTATAAAGTGCTACCTGATGAACCCCCCTATTTTAGCTGCACATATCCTAGGTAGGCCATTGATTTTCTACACAACTGCCCTGGATGAATCCTTAGGTGCATTGTTGGCTCAAGAGAATGAGGAAGGCAAGGAGAATGCCTTGTACTACCTCAGCAGGCGACTGAGACCTGCAGAGCTTAACTACCCAGCGATAGAAAAGTAATGTTTAGCCTTGATCTTCACGATACAAAAGCTCAGGCATTATATGCTATCACATAAGATCAATCTGATCTCTCGAGTCAACCCATTGCAGTACCTGATGACCCGTCTAACCCTTTTAGGTCGTTTAGCATGATGGTCTATGATACTACAGCAATTTGATATTACTTTTGTTCCTCAACGGGCCATCAAATGACAGGCTCTAACTGACTTTCTAGCCGATCACCCGATCCCTACTGATTCCCCACTCAACGATGAGCTACCTGATGAATTCATCATGAGTGTGGATGAACAGGAGTCCCCTACTCGAGAGTTTTACTTTGATGGTGCTTTATCCGTCAAAGCCTTAAGTCCAAATGAAACTCCTACAGTTATGATAGGATTATGCCTGATTTTTGTGTCTCCTAAGGGTCATACTCTACGGTACTCTTATAGTTTATTAGAACCTTGTACTAATAATGAAGTTGAGTATGAAGCTCTTATTTTGGGGCTAGAGTTGGCCATTCAAATGAGTCTTACGCAGGTGAAAATCTTTGGAGACTCCCAACTGATAATCAATCAAGTAGCTGGAGTTTACAAAGTACTTAAGCCTGAGCTCATTCCATATCATAATAAAGTAATGGAGCTTCTGAGCTTAATACCAGAAGTAACTTTGGCTAAGGTCGCTAGATCTAAAAATGAAAAAGCAGATGCATTGGCCAAGTTAGCAAAAGTATTAGCTGATCCTACTGGAAACCTCGTGTCTATTATTGTCCAGTATCGTCAAGCTCTATGCCCCGCGAACTTGTCTTCTCCCAATTAGACCCTTGCAGTGTTGGTTGTGGATGAGGAGTCAGATTGGAGAGAGCCCTTCATAGAGTATTTAAAGCATGGTAGGCTTTCAGATGATAAATCTCTCGCTACTCAAATTTGAAAGAGAGCCTTATCATTTGCCTATATAAATGAAACTCTGTATAAACGCTCTTTTGGCCAGATATGGTTAAGATGCCTCAGTAAAGAAGAGGCTAGTAGAGTCATGAGTGAGATACATGAAGGGCATTATGGTGCCCATCAATCTGGACCTAAAATGAAAGGTAGAATTAAGCAGCTTGGCTACTACTGGTTGACTATGATCCACGATTGTATGGAGCACGCTAGAAGGTTCCATCAATGCTAGATTCATGGCACGGTGATTCACCAACACCCTATTCTATTGCACCCTACTATTTCATCCTGGCCATTCGAGGGCTGAGCATGGATGTGGTGGGTCCTATAGATCCTCCTTCCTCTAAGGGTCATAGGTTTATTTTAGCCACCACTGATTACTTCTCTAAGTGGGCAGAGGCTATCCCACTTAAGGAGGTTAAATCAAAAGATATGATGCGTTTCTTTCGCTATAACATTATTTATCTCTTTGGTATTACGCATCGCATAATCTCAGATAACGGCCCGTCCTTTAGAAGCACCAAAATTGCCAGATTTGCCCGCCATCAAAACATCAATTGGTGATACACCTTGATTTACTATTCTAAAGCCAATGGCTTGGTAGAGGCATTTAATAAGACTCTTGTGCAACTAATAAGGAAAATCCTTGTTGCAAATAAGAGAGAATGATATAATAAGTTACCTGAAGCATTATGGGTATATAGGACTACCTATCGTACCCCTACTCAGTCCACCCCATATACTTTAGCTTTTTGGGTCGAAGTTGTCCTCCCACTTGAGGTCGAGCTCCCCTCACTAGGTGTAGCATTTAGTTACAATCTATCTGATGAAGATAATGCTCGATTGAGATTGGAAGAGCTTGATGGTTTAGATGAGCTTCGCTTGCAAGCTTATCAATGCCTTAAGCTATGTCAGGCCCGAATGACAAGGTACTACGAGCGCCTTGTTAAGCCCCATGCTTTTTGGGTAGGCAAGTTAGTTCTTTTTTTGCATAGGCCTATCGGCGAGGTGATAAGTTTGAACCTGTTTGAGAAGGCTCCTTTGTTGTAAAGCAAGTTTATGAAGGTGATGCCTACCTACTTGTTGATGTAAATGACGTTCACCTAATGCCTATCATTAATGGGCAGTACTTAAAAAAGTACTATTCCTAAGTATAGTACTTCGCAGGGGGAGCCTCCCTACGGCCTATAGATATCCCACTGTATTTATAACTCCTAAAAGGATTCATCTTATTTTTCAGCAGTCTGTGTGGCCACGACAATTTGTCCTCTACCACGCGACATTTTCTTTAAAGGGTATAAGGCTATCCTTAGAGATGATACACTAATACGCCGTAGGCATATTTTGTACTTATGTCTATGCGCACCAATCATTTTGGTGCTAGAGCATAGAATTCTCTTTACTTTACTCTCCTCTGTTTGTATGGTTTAATCCCGCAGTTTCACTTGCCACCCCAAGTGTGGTCTGAGATATCAAAACCAATAGTTCGAGTCTAGTTTTGAGATGTGAGGTTGAGCCCACACCCTACTATGATAGCTAGGGGTGGTGATGGGGATATGTTATTCTTGTTTTAACTCCCTTTTCCTATCAGTCCTGATCTAATAGATGTAGCTCTCAGTCCATTCATATGGGTTGAATGTGATTAGGGATGTCAGAGTCATTAGTTTAGACACTTTTGGAGATAGGATACTGGGTCCATACCCTCCTAGATTAGTCAGGAGTGATAATATCGATCCACTATCCTTATTGCGATCTTTATGATACGACAATTTTGATATGATTGTGCTCCCCAGCTTATTCAGATGGTTTGAATGTGATCTGGGTTATCAAAACCCTTCATAAAAAAAATAAAAAATAATAAACATATGTATATATGTGTGTGACAAAAAGAGGGAAGCTCTCAGTAGAGCAAAACTGGTTTCCCTTGTCATAGGAGGAACCCGGTAAAACTCTCTAAGAGTTCAAATTCTCCAAAATTTCTTTCTCCTCCCTTGAGAGCACTTTGGTGATCTCTTAAAGATTGAGTTCCCACTTAGTCGGTCGATTAGTCTCTATGCATGATATTTTGATTATCCCTAAGAAATTCAACTCAAATAACAATATTATTCAACTGAAAAGTTCAAAAAACATGAATCGGTGTCAAAACTTTTAAACCTTTTATTATAGCCATGTGTTCAAAATTTAAAGGCAAGAAATTGATTTATATTAGAATTTGCTTGTTCATCAAAGTCGGACCAGTTGCTAGTGATGTAGTACATTATATTTTAGACGTCAACATCGCTACCTTCCGGGCTTGGGTCTTTTAGGGAAAAGATCGTCCCTCGCTGCCCCCTCTTTGGCAGCCTACTCTCCCATTCATACACTACACTGAGCTGCTAGAGTGATCCTATGAATATTGTAGTGTTACTTCCACTTCACATAGGGTCCTACCTGATTAGGGTAGGTGTTAGCACTGTGATCCCCGGATAATCATAGATCTCACTCATGATTATTATACTAGGTGTCAGGTGTGCTCCCTTGTCACCTCAAAGTTATTTTCTTAGTTGAGATGTAGTACATCTATTCTCAGGTGTTAGCATCACAGCTTCAGGAGCTCTGATTTTCCATTAGGAGATCTACTCCTTAGTTTCTTTCACCGACCTACTTCAACATTCATACCGTACTCTTAGCTGCTATAGTAGCTCTATGAATGTTGTTTTGTTATTTTTTGCTCCTCACAGGATCCTACCCGGTTAGGGTAGGTATTACCATTGTGACTTTTCTAGTAATCATTGATTTTTATTCATGATTACTATTCTCAGTAGTGAGGACGTCCACTTACTACCTAGAGTGATTTTCTTAGTTGTGGTATAGTACATCTATTCTCAGGTGTTAGCACCACAACTTCAGGAGCTCTGATTTTTCCCAGTGGAAGATCAGCTCATTAGTTTCTTTACACACCTACTTTTTATATTTGTACCCTACTCTTAGCTGCTAGAGTAGCCCTATGAATGTTGTTTTATTGCTATTGTTCCCCACATAATCCTACTCGATCAAGGTAGGTGTTACCACTGTGACCCTTTTGATGATACTACACTTCTATACATAATTATCATCCTCAGATAGTAAGTGTGTCCCCTTTACTACCTAGAGTTGCTCTCCTTGTGATGTGGTATACCTTGCCTCGGATACTAACATCACTACTGTGAGATCTCGTTCCCTTACTGTTCCTCTCTGATTTAGATTTTCCTCCCAGGATCGTCCAGGCCGATCAGTGCATTGAAAAGATTGATTTGAGCTGTCAGAGATCAGAGAGAGACAGTTGCACCACGATCTCCTGCACTTCCTCCAGTGGTGCCACGCATCTACAGTCTACAGAGTGTATAGCATCGTGAGGATCAACAACGACCAGAAGGTTCTACTGGTAAGATTGATTTGACTAACCGATTGATATTGACATTTGATCATGCATATTGACATGTGATTGATTGCATTGTGTGTTTTGTATGGATTTCGATGAGTTTTGATTTGGATTTGGATTTGGATCGATTTGTTTTGCATTGTTTTTGATTCATACCTGTAGGGAAATGCCGGGACGACATTTTTCTAAGGTGGGGAGATTGTGAGATCTCGTTCCCTTACTGTTCCTCTCTGATTTGGATTTTCCTCCCAGGATCGTCCAGGACGATGTTGAGATCGTCCAGGCCGATCAGTGCATTGATAATAGCTGATTTCTAGAGTGCTTTCTGGACAGGATCGTCCGGGACGATATTGAGATCGTCCAGGCCGATCTGTACTGTTCAAAATATTGTCCTGAGCATAGCCCTGGAACAGTCCAGGACGATCAAAACTGGTCTGATCGTCCCGGGACGATATGGCGATCGGCCGGGCCGATCTGAGTTTTATAAAACTGAAATCAGTCGTTTTGAGGAGAGAGAGAAAATCATTTTTATAAAATCAGATATTTTGAGGAGAGAGAAAGAGAAAGGGAAAAAGGGGAAAAGCTTGGTTTTTGGAGGCCGCGGAGCGCTTTTCGTCCGACGCCGCTGTTGGGAAAAGTGAAGATCTCGTGGTAAGGACTCCGAATCCTGTTTCTGTTTTCAGAGATATTGAGTTTTGACAGAGTTGTGCACTGTTTTGTGTTTTCGTAGTCGAACTTTTGACCTGATTTTGATTTGACACAACTTTCACCGCACAACTTTTGGTATGTTATAGATATGACTATTGTACACGATTTGAGTATGTTTTACGAAGATTTTACCGGTCGGAATTGATTCTACGCGATTTTAATTGAATAGAAAAATATCAGGACTTGATTTGATTTGGATTCTATAGAATAATAGTCTTGTATTGATGTCATGGATATTCTATTGTAATTGTGTGTAATTTGGAATTTGTGCCTTTTTGTAGGATTTTTGTGTAAATTTGATAGACTGCCGTTACTCTGCCCGATTTTCGTACGATTTCTGATTTTTTTGAAATTGATAGATTGAATTGATATGTGCATGACTATTGATGTGATTGTTCTAGATTACTTTAATATGGATTATTGAATTGATTATTGATTGATTCTTGAATTGATTATTGATACTGAATTACAAGTGGAACCTGGTTGAACATTGGTTGAAGATTGATAGACCTGTACAGGATGGTGGGCCGACGGGCTTTCCTTTAAACATTGATTATTGATATATGGATGGGAGTCATAAGGAGTTTATTGATATGCCGACGGGCGAAAAGAGTGACGACTCTTATTGATAGAACCAATGTATATGGATATCTAATACAATAATATGGATTCTACAACAGCAAAATAGCCAGTTGTTTGTACTTATTCAGTATTATAGTATTGAAATGCATGTTTATTGTATTGACGTACAAATTTAGTGTTTCATCGAGAATTCTGCTTTATTGATTTGATCGGATTTACTGTTTCGTACGGATTTATAGATTTCATTGATTGATCGTTGAGCATGGATAATATTGATTATCGATTATTGACATTGATTTGAATAGAATGGATATACTCATTGATACTATTGATTCTGCATTATATTGATTGCTACATTTAAGTTACTGATAGGATATTGTATTGCTTTTATTGACTTAATAGTATAGATTAGATTTGATTTGATTTGATTGATTGATTTGACGAACGGATTGACTGATTTGACGGATTGATTGATTTTTTACTGTGTACGGATTTCTTCGAGATTGACGTGCATCGATTGAGTTGATTTATCGATTTGCCTACCGCTGCATTGACTGGTTTCATTGACTATTGATTTCCGGATTGCATTGACTCATTGACCATTGACTGAAATAGATTTGATTGACTGACATGCATATTGATAGCATCGCCGTGCTTTGATTTCAGTTATAGGTATTAGGTGACCTGCTGGGCTTTGTAAAGCTCATTATATGTGGTTGATATTTTCAGGTCAGGGCTTGGGAGCAGGAGATAGGAATTGATCCAGATCTTTAGGTTTTGTTCTTTTGGTCGATTAGGGATTCTTTTGTACTCAGGACAGGATAGATTTCTTTACTTGTATATATAGTATAGTTCCTGAGTGTTGTACATGACATTTTGAGATATGAATCGACTTGTATATTGGTGTTTTAAATTTTATAGATGTTGATAGACTGTTTAATTGAAGGTTTTAGATAACTCTGGTAAATTGTCTGAGAAATTGATTGACATTCTTTCCAAGTTAGATCTTGGGGCGTGACAGATTGGTATCAGAGCAGTGTTATTGGAAGAATGGATTGTTACCAGAGTTGTAGGTTTGGATTGAGAATTGGATAGATTGGGTAGCTGTAAGAGCTTCATTGGCATACATCATTGCATGTGTGTATTATTGTTCTGAATTGTGCATGTGAAAAAATATGGATCCTCCGGCATAATCCAGTGTACCGAATGAGCAACACAGCGCAGCTCCAGTACCTTCAGAGAGTATAATGCAGTTGGCTACTGCGATTGCACATGTTATGGGTGATGCACAGAGCAAAATGAGTGGGAGAAAAAAATAAGAAGCTGATAGACACTTGCAGATGTTTCACAAGCTGAAGCCTCCGTTGTTCAAAGGGGCTGTGGGACCCCAGGCTGCTAAGGATTGGATCATGAGGGTGGAAAAGATTTTTGACAGCATGCAGTGTCCGGGGAATAGAAAGGTACCATTGGCTGTATTCCTGTTTGAGGGCGAGGCAGAGAGATGGTGGATTGGACAGCAGAGAGAGAAATTCCAGGGGAAGACCAATGCTGAGATCACCTGGGATGAGTTCACTACAGTGTTCAGGATGTGGTTTGTACCACCGTCAGCTCAGCGACAGATGCAGGAAGCTTTCATGAGATTGGAGTAAGGCCACAAGTCAGTGATGCAGTACGAGGCCGAGTTTTCTGCACTTGCGAGGTACGCTGCTCATCTGATTCCTACTGCTGAGGAAAAGTGTTATAAATTCCTGCACGGATTGAACAGAGAGCTGAGACACCCACTTGTACCCTTCTGGATCCATGAGTTTTCTGAGCTGGTGGAGCGGGCCCGATTGATAGCGATTGATTTGGCAACACCGGTATCGAGGTATGATGATACCAGGAGGAGGAGAGATGAGGTACGACGAGATGATTCTGGTAGAGATAGAGATAGAGAGAAGAGAAGCAGGTACGATGATTCGAAGGGATCTGCATCAGGATCTGCAGCGCGATCTGCATCAGTAGTATCGTCTGGTAGTTCTGGAGTGTGCATTCACTGTGGTAGACGACATGCAGGTCAGTGCTACCTGTTGATGGGGCAGTGTTTTCATTGTGGACAGCAAGGGCACAGAGCAGCAGATTGTCCTCAGAAAGGACTGAGTGGAAGGACTGATTCTGGCACGGGTACAGGACAGCAGAGGACTGTTGGCTCGAGGGCTTACAGTGAGAGATCAGGAAACCGGATGGATGATAGAGCTGTTAGAGATCAGAGAGAGACAGTTGCACCACGATCTCCTGCACTTCCTCCAGTGGTGCCACGCATCTACAGTCTACAGAGTGTATAGCATCGTGAGGATCAACAACGACCAGAAGGTTCTACTGGTAAGATTGATTTGACTAACCGATTGATATTGACATTTAATCATGCATATTGACATGTGATTGATTGCATTGTATGTTTTGTATGGATTTCGACGAGTTTTGATTTGGATTTGGATTTGGATCGATTTGTTTTGCATTGTTTTTGCTTCGTACCTATAGGGAAATGTCGGGACGACATTTTTCTAAGGTGGGGAGATTGTGAGATCTCGTTCCCTTACTGTTCCTCTTTGATTTGGATTTTCTTCCCAGGATCGTCCAGGACGATGTTGAGATCGTCCAGGCCGATCAGTGTATTGAAAATAGCTGATTTCTGGAGTGCTTTCTGGAATGATTTCTGGACAGGATCGTCCGGGACGATATTGAGATCGTCCAGGCCGATCTGTACTGTTCAAAATATCGTCATGAGCATAGCCCTGGAACGGTCCAGGACGATCAAAATTGGTCTGATCGTTCCGGGACGATATGGCGATCGGCCGGGCCGATCTGAGTTTTATAAAACTGAAATCAGTCGTTTTGAGGAGAGAGAGAAAATCATTTTTATAAAATCAGATATTTTGAGGAGAGAGAAAGAGAAAGGGAAAAAGAGGAAAAGCTTGGTTTTTGGAGGCCGCGGAGCGCTTTTCGTCCGACGCCGCTGTTGGGAAAAGTGAAGATCTCGTGGAAAGGACTCTGAATCCTGTTTCTGTTTTCAGAGATATTGTGTTTTGACCGAGTTGTGCACTGTTTTGTGTTTTCATAGTCGAACTTTTGACCTGATTTTAATTTGACACAACTTTCACCGCACAACTTTTGGTATGTTATAGATATGACTATTGTACACGATTTGAGTATGTTTTATGAAGATTTTACCGGTCGGAATTGATTCTACGCGATTTTAATTGAATAGAAAAATATCAGGACTTGATTTGATTTGGATTCTATAGAATAATAGTCTTGTATTGATGTCATGGATATTCTATTGTAATTTGGTGTAATTTGGAATTTGTGCCTTTTTGTAGGATTTTTGTGTAAATTTGATAGACTGCCGTTACTCTGCCCGATTTTTGTACGATTTCTGATTTTTCTGAAATTGATAGATTGAATTGATATGTGCATGACTATTGATGTTATTATTCTAGATTGCTTTAATATGGATTATTGAATTGATTATTGATTGATTCTTGAATTGATTATTGATACTGAATTACAAGTGGAACCTGGTTGAACTTTGGTTGAAGATTGATAGAACTGTACAGGATGGTGGGCCGACGGGCTTTCCTTTAAACATTGATTATTGATATATGGATGGGAGTCATAAGAAGTTTATTGATATGCCGACGGGCGAAAAGAGTGACGACTCTTATTGATAGAACCAATGTATATGGATATCTAAAACAGCAATATGGATTCTACAACAGCAACATAGCCAGTTGTTTGTACTTATTCAGTATTATAGTATTGAAATGCATGTTTACTGTATTGACGTACGAATTTAGTGTTTCATCGAGAATTCTGCTTTATTGATTTGATCGGATTTACTGTTTTGTACGGATTTATAGATTTCATTGATTGATCGTTGAGCATGGATAATATTGATTATCGATTATTGACATTGATTTGAATAGAATGGATATACTCATTGATACTATTGATTCTGCATTATATTGATTGCTACATTTGAGTTACTGATAGGATATTGTATTGCTTTTATTGACTTAATAGTATAGATTAGATTTGATTTGATTTGATTGATTGATTTGACGGATTGATTTGACGAACGGATTGACTGATTTGACGGATTGATTGATTTTCTACTGTGTACGGATTTCTTCGAGATTGACGTGTATCGATTGAGTTGATTTATCGATTTGCCTGCCGCTGCATTGACTGGTTTCATTGACTTTTGATTTCCGGATTGCATTGACTCATTGACCATTGACTAAAATAGATTTGATTGACTGACATGCATATTGATAGCATCGCCGTGCTTAGATTTCAGTTATAGGTATTAGGTGACCTGCTGGGCTTTGTAAAGCTTATTATATGTGGTTGATATTTTCATGTCAGGGCTTGGGAGCAGGAGATAGGAATTGATCCAGATCTTCAGGTTTTGTTCTTCTGGTCGATTAGGGATTCTTTTGTACTCAGGACAGTATAGATTTCTTTACTTGTATTGATAGTATAGTTCCTGAGTGTTGTACATGACCTTTTGAGATATGAATCTACTTGTATATTGATGTTTTAAATTTTATAGATGTTGATAGACTGTTTAATTGAAGATTTTAGATAACTCTGGTAAATTGTCTGAGAAATTTATTGACATTCTTTCCAAGTTAGATCTTGGGGCGTGACAACTACTTACAGAACTTTGATCTTCTGCTAGAATATCAGTTCTTCTACTACTTCTCGTGACCTATCTTACCATTCATACACTAGGCTCAGTCGCCAGATTAGTCCTATAAATGTGTTGAGGTCACTTTCACTTCCTATAGGGTCCCACTAGTTTGTCTGGGTGTTACCTCTATGACATTTTTTTTTAGAGTTTGTTGCCCTGAGTAGCGAGAATGCCCTCTCGCTACTCTAGTCCTTTTTCTCTTACTTGGTGATATGGGGCGTCGTGCCTTAGGTGCCACCATCACTACTTTCTTGAGCTTTGATTCTCTGATACAGAGTCAACTCTCCAAGCTATTTTGCCACTTCCTTCCCCATCGAGACCCGACTCCCAGCTGCTGGAGAGGCCCTTTGGATGTTTTGATATTATTTCCACTTCTTACAGGGTCCCCATCAGCTGGTATGGGTTTACCACTGTAGCCTCTTTAAGGAATGTTTTTGTTATTAGGCTTAGTCCTACCTTCTGAAGTAGACGTGCCCCCTCGCTACTTCAGTTCTTTGTACTCCTTTGGAATGAGATTGCCCCTTTACACACTCTACGGAGGGGGTATCTTTTCTAGCTTTGTTTGGGAGACATCATCCTGATGTCTTCCTTCCCTTTTTTGTAGGGTTAGGATTTTCTAGGAGATTCTGATGGAATTTGGATACTCATGGCCACGACTATTTGTCCTCTACCATGTGGTTACCAGAGCGCTAGAAGGAGTTCCCTAGGTGGCTCTACCCTTAAAATTATCCCATTGACTTACTTCTTTCTCCCTCACATCTCTACACAGATACGTGTCAAGCTGATATTGAGGTGACTTTTACCTCCTATCCTGCTGTTTGAAATGAAAAGATAGGTAGTTTGTCTTACTTGGTAGAGAGGACCTGACAGAGCATCTGGCAAGTACTCCTCGTCACTCTTCTGATTGTCCTATTTTGATCAGGCAGGCATCAAAGCTTGACTCTTTATTCACTCAGTTGAAATGACTGAGTGGGTATTGAGCCCTTCTTCATTTGTAAGACCGAGCTGGTGGAGCAGATGTTGAAGTTTACTTGGTTAAAGTGAAGCCTTGCCAGAGCACCTAGAAGGTGGCCCTTACCACTCATTTTAACCCGAATGTCCTGTAAAAGATTAGGCAGGCTTCCACTTTGTAGTTTATGAGCTTCTTGTTGAGGTCTGGCAGAAGTAGTGGCCAACAAATCCACTGTTCTGAAAGGAGGAGGAGGGGCGGGATCCTTTTCACCTTCTACCCGCTGTCCAGATGTGGTCAGCCCGATAGTTGGTTTTATCCTACCATTGAGTGAGCCCGACAGAATCTCTGGGAGGCGCAATTCCTCAACACCCTTTTACTCGGATGTCCTGTAAAAGACTAAGCAGGCTTCCATTTTGTGGTTCATGAGCTTCTTGCTGAGGTCAGGCAGACGTAGTGGTCACCCCAATCTACTATTCCGAAAGGAGCAGGAGGGGCGGGATCCTTTTCATCTTCTACCCACTATCTAGATGCCGTCAGCCTGGTAGTTAGTTTTACCTTACACTTAAGTGAGCCCGATAGAGTCCCTGGGAGGCGTAATTCCTCAACACCCCTTTACTCGGATGTCCTGTAAAAGACCAAGCAGGCTTCCACTTCATGGTTCATGAGCTTCTTGCTGAGGTCAGGCAAAAGTAGTGGACACCCCAATCCACTATTCCGAAAGGAACAGGAGGGGCGGGATCCTTCTCACCTTCCACCCTGCTGCCCAGATAGGGACAGACAGGTGGTCAGTCTTACCTTACCTAGTTGAGCGGGCCCGATAGAGTCCCTGGGAGGCCATCCTTAATAACTTTTTACTCCGGATGTTCTGTAAAAGACTACACAGGCTTCCACTTCATATCTTCTTTACTTTTGCTGAGGTCAGGCAGAGGTATCGAGTCACCCCAATCCACTGATCTTAAAGGATCAGGAGGGGCGGGATCCTTTTCACCTCCTACCCTGCTGTCCAGATACAGTCGGGCGGGTAGTTGGTCTTACTTGGTAGAGAGGGCCTGACAGAGTACCTTGCAGGAACGCCTCGCCTTTTTCTCTAAGTGTCCTATTTTGATCAAATAGGCACCAGACTTCGTGACTCCCTTTATTTGCCGCCTTAAGTCGGTCAGGCAAATACTGAGTCACCCCAATCCACATTTCTGAGATGAATAGGAGGGGCGGGATCTTTTTCATCTTCTATCATGTTGTTAGAAATGAACAGACATGAAGCTGGTTTGACTTACTTGGTAGAGAGGGCCTGACAGAGCACCTGGCAGGAACTCCTCGCCACTCTTTTCCCCAAGTGTCTTGTTCCGATTAGGCAGACACTAGGTTTCATGATTCTTTTATTTGCTGACTTGATTTGGTCAGGCAGATACTGAGTCACCCCAATCCACTATTTTGAGATGGGCAAGAGGATATGGTACCCTTTCACCTTCTATTCTGCTGATTCGATATAGTCAGATAGATAGTCTGTATGATTTTGCTACTCTACCTTTGGGTTCTTTTTTTGGCTCTGCCCCTGCTACAGGGTAAGGCCAGGGAAGAAACCCTTAACCTTTTTCACCCTTGAGGTGATCGTTACCTTTGGTCCTCTCTTTAGCTCTGCCCTCTCTATAGGGCAAGGAAAGGAGAGATACCTCCTTACTTTTTCACCCTTGTGGTGATCTCTACCTGTTTTCACCTTTTTAGGTGATATTTATCGTTGGTTCTATCCTTGGCTCTACCTTTGTTGAAGTGTAAGGCCAGGAGAAGACCCTACTACCAGTTCACAATTTTGGTGATACTCGACTTGTACACTGCTGCTTTCTTCTTCTTTCCTAGGCTCTGCCCCTTGTTAGGAAAGTTGTTATTTGCATGTTTTACATTCTTGCAACTTGTATAGTTTTTGATGATTCCAAATATTATTGTTTTATGTGTTGTTATCTCCTAACAATTTTTGGAAGATTTGTTTTTGCTCTTATGTGTACTAATATTTCATGAAAATAGAACTCCAGACTACGATGACTTCAAATCAAATTCAACATGAGATACTTTGAGAATTTGAAGCTTGTACTTTTTATTTGAATTAAATTTGAGAGGAAGTGATTGTAATTGAGTGAATAAATTTACACACACTTAAAATAGATCTTGAAAAAGTTTTTGTACTCATCGTACGGGACGAACATTATTCGTACAGGACGATCAGACAGTTATCTCCTATTGAGCACATAGAACGAATATGAACTGGCTTGAAAAATTTTCTAAGTCCTATTCGTTCGGGACGAAATTAATTATCGTCCAAGATGATCTGGTCTCTGTAAAATTTTCATCCAGACGAAATTAATTATCGTTAGAAAACGAGTTTCTCTATGTAAAATTTTCATCCAGACGAAATTAATTATCGTCCAGGATGATCTGGTCTCTATAAAAGTTTCATCCAGACGAATCAATTTTTGTCCAGACGATTAACCGACTTAGAACGGTTTTCAGTAGTTTTCTAGAACGACCTAGTAATAACCGTTCGTACCGGACGAACTTAGTTCGTACGGGACGATCAGCGTGTACGAAGACATTTCGTACACATATACAAATAGGGTCGTTTCAAGGCGTTTAAGTAAAATCGTCCAGGACGATCCACGATCGTACGGGACGATCCACTGCGTACAAAATTAAAAATTTGTAGTTTTTTGGACGGTTTTTTATGTCCTTTCTATATAAGGAGTCCTAGAAACTATTATAAGTATCTTTAGAGTTGTTTTCTCTTGAGAGGGATCATTAAGAGGGGGAAGATCCTTGGAGGGGATTTCAAGGGAGTGTGGAGGGGATATTCACGCGGTTGCTCCGGCGAAGGCTCTCAAGTGAAGTTCATCAACATTGGTTCGGTTCTCTGCCGACACTTGGATAGTGTAAAAGGACGACAAAGTGTATCTTTGACAACCATTGTGTCTTCGTTCTTTAGGAGAAAACTATGCTGCAAATCTATTTTTCATATCTTATATTTTGATGATTGACAAACACTGCTTTTCTTGGACAGCTTGTTGCTTCTAAACTTTTCAGGAATCAAAGATCGGACAATCAAAAAGGAGCCAAGTTCAGGAATGCGTAGGTTTAGGGTTGAGTCAGTCGGTACTTTTATTTTTTACCTTTTGAGTCCACTTGTAATAGTCAAAGAGACTGATGCTTTGTATCCCATCACACACACACTTGAGAGACTTAGAATTTCTGTTTTTACTCATATCGGCCAGGACGATTTCTCTGATCGTCCTGGACGATCAGCTTAAAACAGAAAGTCTAATTAAGGATTATTAATTAAGGCAGCCGACATTAACAAATCATCCTGGATGATACGTGTATCGGCCAGGACGATAAGCTCAAAACAGAAAGAAGTAGCCGCCATAGACAAGTATGGTATACTGTATCTTTAAATTATCGGCCAGGACGATCCTCGGATCGGCCTGGACGATATTCACAAATTATGCCATAATTGTTCAGGAAATCAATGGAGTAATTAAGGATGATTGAAACGATCAGATCGTCCTGAACGATCGCAAGATCAGCCAGGCCGATCTAGTCAAAAACCTTAAGTTACTTCAGGACGATCAATATCAGCCAGCCCGTATCCAGGGCTATTGTTAGGACGATTTTCCTCTGATTTGAACTGATCGGCCAGGACGATCGTGAGATCGGCCTGGATGATCAAGCTAATTTTCAATCGTCCAGTTTTTCATCCAGGGCTATGCTCTGGCCGATCTTCATTGATTTGTACTCATCGGCCAGGCCGATGTCCATATCGGCCTGGACGATATTGTTGGCAACTTGCAATTAATGAGCTCTTTTGAAGCTCTTCTATTTAAGAGATCTTGTTCAACATTTTTAAATACTTTTGGCTGCTGCCTTGACCTGAGAAGACCTTGAGGAGAGAAAGAGAGAGAGAGGAGAGAGAGAGGATCTTGTGAGGGGGAGCTTGTGAGGGGTTTCACAAGGGTTGCTTCAAGGATCTCTCTGCGTCGTCTTCGTCTAGAGTTTCTCGTCCGTGGAAGGGTCGGTAGAGGTAAGGAGTTTTGCTTTTGGTTCTGGTTCTCTGCCAGCTTCAGGAGGAAGCAAAAGGAGATAGGTTCTCTGCCTTGCCGGGGTGGCAAAAAGGAGGTTCTTGTGAGGGTTTCTCCACCTAGCCGTGGGGGCTAAAGGAGAGTCACTTTTTTTGTAGTGCAATACTTGGAGGGTGCCTCCAAGGAGTGGACGTAGGTCGAGTCGACCGAACCACTATAAATTTCTGTGTTCTTTTTCTTGCTTCCGCACTTTTAAATTCCGCACTTTTTTGTGGTGTGATTTGGTTTATGTGATTTTATTTCTTTGTTTAAAAAGAAATTTTTAAAATACCAATTCACCCCCCTCTTGGTTAGTTTGGGACTAAGTTCATAGGGCTTAACATCCCCATCGAACTTTCAAGTTGTATCAGAGCTTGATTCGAAAATTAAAGTTTGAAAACTTTTTGAATTTCATCCATGTCTAACTTTGGGAATCGCAACACTACGGAAGGGTATTCTATTACCCGACCTCCTCTGTTCGATAACCTACCTTTTTATTTTTGGAAAACTCGCATGTCAACTTTTTTACAATCTACTGATTATCGCTTGTGGATGCTTATTCAAGAAGGTTATTCTCCACCTTCTCGTGAAATTAACGGTTTTAAAACTGAAGTTGCTTTTACCGAATGGACTTTTGATGAACGAGATTTAGCTCAATTAAATGCGAAATGTTTGAATTTTTTTTTCTGTGCTTTAAAATCTGAGGATTACATGCGTGTTTCAACTTGCAAAACTGGTAAAGAAATTTGGGATAAATTGTGCATTACTTATGAAGGCACTAATGAAGTTAAACAATCCCGTTTAAACATTCTCTTGCATGACTACGAACTTTTTCGTATGAAACCTCATGAATCGATTTCTGACATGTACACTAGGTTTACTCAGATTGCTACTTTATTGCATGCACTAGGAAAAGAACTTTCGAACTATGAAAAAGTTAACAAGATTTTGAGATGCTTGCCTTCGTCTTATGATGCAAAAATTACTGCAATCACTGAATCTAAAGATTTGAACACCTATTCTATTGATAACTTGCTTGGCTCACTCATTGCTTACGAGCAAGGGGTGAATCAAAGAAATCTTGATGCAGGTGAGAAGAAAAAGGAGAAAACAATTGCATTGAAGGCACACAAATCTGAATCTGAATCTTCCGGGTCTGAAAGCGATGGAGTTGCCTTCATCACAAGGCAATTCAAAAGCTTTCTAAGGAAGAAACAAAAGTATCATCAAAGTTGGAGAAAAGGTAAGGATCATAAACATATTAAAGGATCTTCTGATGTTGTTTGTTTTGAATGCAGGAAACCTGGACATGTAAGAGCCGATTGTCCTACACTTCAAGATCATTCAAGCAAAGAAAAGGAAAAAGGTGAGGAGAAAGCTAAGTCTAGGAAGGAGAATAAGAAAATTCAAAGAGGCTTCTGGGCAGAATCTGGTACTGATTCCTCTGAGACTGAACCAGAGGAAGAGACTACAAACATGTGTTTCATGGGAGAAAATCAAAGTGATGAGGAAGAGGTATGTAAACCAACCTATGATGAATTGTTTGAAATTTGTGAAAAAATCCATACATCATACAAAAAACTTAAGAAAACTCATGCTAGCCTAAAATTAGAACATTCAAATCTACAAAAAGAGCATGACGTTTTTCTCAAAGATCATGCAACGATTGATTCAAATCACATGGCTCTCCTTGATGAATTTGATGAATTAAACAAGAAGCATTTGGAATTAGTTGATAAAAGCAATGTATTAAAAGCTTCACACACCTCACTTAATGATAATCTTAAGAAATCTAAAGAGATTGAGAAAAATTTGAGGATTGAGAATGATGCATTAAAAAGAACTAACTTGAGAATTCAAAATGATTTGGAAACATGTAAGAAAGCTAGGATGACACTAACTTTTAATCAAAGGCCATAACCTAGGAAGAGGCATTTTTACCCAAACCATTTAAGAAAATCTTTTCATGGAGTTCAATGTTTTTCTTGTGGCATGCTAGGACACATCTCACACACTTGCACAGTTCACCGCAGTACACATTGGGTGTGGAGACCTAAGATGCATGATTCAAAGCATACCACATCTGCATTGCACTCTACATTTCCTAAGAAGGAGCCCAAATCTGTTTGGGTTCCTAAAACTGACTGTTGTTGAGTTTTGCAGGAGTGCTCTCACCATAGACCTCGTGGGAGCATAAGATAACTGAACATAAGGAGGCTTGCAGCTCAATTGCTTAAATCCATTGCTTTATCACTTGCTTGAAATCTTTAGTTTTTGTGTGTCTTTTATTTTTAGTTTTTGTGTTCACTTTGGGTTGTTTTTAGTTTGCTTTATTTTTTTTTGAGTTTTTGTTTTTTCACTTTGGTCTTTATTTTTTGGGCTTCCATATGATGAAACTTCTCAAGCTTTTAAATATTGGAGTTTTTGGAGATAGGGTTTAGCTTTTTAAAATTGGTTAAAGGAAGTAAACTGTTGATGTTTTTTCCTTCTTCTGACTTTGTTTAGTGGCATGATTTTCTTCTATAAAACAAAAGTCTAAACTCAGTTTAACCAATGGCTTTTTAAGATCTCTTTCTAATCTTGCTACATTAAATCATCTTATGCATAATAGTCAAAATTTTTTAATATCATTCAAGCTTTTGAAATCTTACCATTGCAGTTATCACGTGATTTTGATTTTGTGTTGTGGATTGTTCTTCCCTATGTTAGAGAGAGAGCTCCTATTCTCTAATATTTGGAGGATATACTCACAACTAAGTATTTTTTCTTTAAGGGTATATTAAAGAATTTTTAGCTTGCAAAAGTTAAAAAGGAAAGAGGCCAATGAAGCCAAAATTGAAAAGAAAACTATATACACAAAAATGTATCAAAAATCAAAAGATGCTCAAAGAGCCAATAAAAGTGACAAGAGGCATAAAATTAGCCCATTGCAAGCTATCATCTCTTTGGTAAAACTCTTAAAACTTAGAAAACTCATTGATTATGTGATACCTTCAAAGATTTGATTTCAATTTTCATGATTGAGAAAAATTATTTTGGTTTATTATTTATGAGATATTTTTATTGTTAACAAGTCTTGATTGGATCTTCTTATCCTCTTTTGTTATTCCGAGTTAGGACTCTATTGTTTTTAAGAGAATTTTGTACGCTGAAGGATGTCCGATCTAGGGTAAATGGAATCAGTTTTTCTACCTTCTTCTGATTGGATTTTGTTAAACCTCTTGATCTCCTAAAACTTTAAAAGTTTAAATTCATGAAAAGAATTCTCATATGATGCCTCCATAAAACAAAAAAATAGAAAAATTAAAATCCAAAAATGTTCGGTGTTTGTTTTATTTTTTTTTATGTCTTTGACTGTTTTTTTTATTTTTATTTTTTATTATTTTATTTTTATTTTTGAGTCTTGATCATCACCTTTCCTGTCTTGATTTCAAATTCAAGTCAGATCGGCCTGGCCGATATTTATATCGTCCTGGACGATATGACAAATTCTTTCCAAAATCCATCTGCTGACCTTTTTCTGTGCTTACTGCAATTCATCGTCCTGGACGATACATTATCGTCCTGGACGATTTGATCGAACTCATGGTGATAGTCCTGGCCGATAGTAAATTTATCTGGCCGATGCATTCTATGTGCATCGTCCTGGCCGATACACTGGACCATCCCGGACGATCCACGTGTCAGTACGTTTTGATCTTTAAATTTGGCCCCGGACAATCCATTATTGGACCATCGGCCGGGCCGATCCACTGTTCGTCCTGGACGATACACGTGGCAAGCATTTAAAACGTTTTAACTTCGGCCGGTACGATCAATTATTGTGCATCATCCTGGACGATACACCTAATCGGCCCGGACGATCTGCTTTTTCAATGGTCATCCGGACTGACTCCTCGGGCCAATAGCCTGTGTCTAATCGGCCTGGCCGATATCTGATCGGCCCGGATGATTGGACCGCCTTTTTGACCAATCGGCCTGTACGTAATTATTGACACATATCGGCCTGGACGATTCCGCGATCGGCCAGGACGATATGGCCGTTTCTTTAAATTCAGGCCGATCCAGCCATGATTTTTCACTCTTCATCCTTTCTCCTTTGTGTTTTTGCTTAAGTTCTCTCAAATGGCTGGTGGGAAACGCGTCCGTCAGACCTCTGGAAGTTCCTCGAGGGCAAGGGTTGACCCACGTTTCCGGGAAGCAGAAGATGAAGCCGCATATCATCGTTATAAAGAATGTGGAATTACTGTTTCCAGAATTATCAATCCGGTCCACATCTCTTACCCGGTAATGGATCTCTTCGCTCACACTTCCCTTTGCTTCATTCTGTCTCTTATTTTCCCTTTCAATTCTGAGTTCCTTCTAGAATTTTTTGCAAACCTTCGCATCAACTCTACCTTCACAGCCCTGTCCTCCTATGTGAATCGACGCCCTATCGAAATCACATATCAGGACTGTGTTGATCTTTTACAGCTATCCACCACCGGAGATAAGCTGCACATAATTGCCCCTGACCCTAATTTTGACTGGTCCATGACAAATCACTTTCTTCGCCAGACCAATGTCCGTTACCATGTTGGAGAGACTAGCTCTTTAGTCAGAGATGCTAGGACAATCCAACATGTCCTTCGCACCTCCGTCATTCCAAAAGCCGGCGACCGAGTCCACATTACCCCTCTACTTTCCCTCACTACCTTCTACATCATGGCTCATAGGGAATTCAACACTGCGGACCTATTTTTTTCGTTACATTGATCACCTAACAACAATTCGCGATCCAGGCCACAGAAGAAAGCCAAATCTAGCCTTAGGACACATCATAGCCTATATTCTTGAAACTAAATACCAACTTCAATATCCTATTCCACCAAACCTCCTTACTCCCTTCTACTCAAACAATTCCTTCAGCACCCTTCACAGTACTCGTCTCCACCCTAAGGAACCTCGGGGGGGCTCGAGAGGAGGAGGCTCCCGCTCCAGCTCCCTTTTCTGACCCTGTTCCTCTCCACCAACACTCACCGGTTGATCAGTTGATTGAGAGATTTGATCGTTGGGAGACCCGGTTTGACGCATATGTTGCTGCCCAGGAGCAGCAACACTCTGAGGACATTGCCCGCTACGAGCATCACCGCGCTGAGGATTTAGCTCGATTTGACAGTTTTCTTACTCACCAGCAGCAGCAGCATGACCAGGACATCGCCTGGTTCAATGCTCAGTTTACCACCTTACTAGTTACTTTTAGCAGCCACCTCCACCTCCTCCATCTGATGATCAGGATCTCTCGTTCTTTTAGTTTGTGCTTTGAGTTATTGTTTCTTGTCTTTTTGTAGTTAGTCTTTTGTGATTTTTTTTCTCTGCTGTTTCTGGACTCTCTTTCTGTGATGACAAAAAGGGGGAGTAGGATAGGGTGTGGTAGGAAAAAGTTGATGTTGTAACTTTGTTTTTCTAATGAATCTATTTTTGTCCTACTTGTGTTTTGCCATCATAAAAAAGGGGGAGATTGTTGCAAATCTATTTTTCATGTCTTATGTTTTGATGATTGACAAACACTGCTTTTCTTGGACAGCTTGTTGCTTCTAAACTTTTTAGGAATCAAAGATCGGACAATCAAAAAGGAGCCAAGTTCAGGAATGCGTAGGTTTAGGGTTGAGTCAGTCTGTACTTTTGTTTTTTACCTTTTGAGTCCACTTGTAATAGTCAAAGAGACTGATGCTTTGTAACCCTTCACACACACACTTGAGAGACTTAGAATTTCTGTTTTTACTCATATCGGTCAGGACGATTTCTTTGATCATTCTGGACGATCAGCTTAAAACAGAAAGTCTAATTAAGGATTCTTAATTAAGGCAGCCGACATTAACAGATCGTCCTGGACGATACGTGTATCGGCCAGGACGATAAGCTCAAAACAGAAAGAAGTAGCCGCCATAGACAAGTATGGTATACTGTATCTTTAAATTATCGGCCAGGACGATCCTCGGATCGGCCTGGACGATATTCATAAATTATGCCATAATTGTTCAGGAAATCAAGGGAGTAATTAAGGATGATTGATACGATCAGATCGTCCTAGACGATCACAAGATCGGCCAGGCCGATCTAGTCAAAAACCTTAAGTTACTTCAAGACGATCAATATCGGCCAGCCCGTATCCAGGGCTATTGTCAGGACGATTTTCCTCTGATTTAAACTGATCGGCCAGGACGATCGTGAGATCGGCCTGGACAATCAAGCTAATTTTCAATCGTCCAGTTTTTTATCCAGGGCTATGCTCTGGCCGATCTTCATTGATTTGTACTGATCGGCCAGGCCGATGTCCATATCGGCCTGGACGATATTGTCGGCAACTTGCAATTAATGAGCTCTTTTGAAGCTCTTCTATTTAAGAGCTCTTGTTCAATGTTTTTAAAAACTTTTGGCTGCTGCCTTGACCTGAGAAGACCTTGAGGAGAGAAAGAGAGAGAGAGGAGAGAGAGAGGATCTTGTGTGGGGGAGCTTGTGAGGGGTTTCACAAGGGTTGCTTCAAGGATCTCTCTGCGTCGTCTTCGTCTAGAGTTTCTCGTCCGTGGAAGGGTCGGTAGAGGTAAGGAGTTTTGCTTTTGGATCTGGTTCTCTGCCAGCTTCAGGAAGAAGCAAAATGAGATAGGTTCTCTGCCTTGCCGGGGTGGCAAAAAGGAGGTTCTTGTGAGGGTTTCTCCACCTAGCCGTGGGGGCTAAAGGAGAGTCACTTTTTTTTGTAGTGCAATACTTGGAGAGTGCCTCCAAGGAGTGGACGTAGGTCGAGTCGACCGAACCACTATAAATTTCTGTGTTCTTTTTCTTGCTTCCGCACTTTTAAATTCCGCACTTTTTTGTGGTTTGATTTGGTTTATGTGATTTTATTTCTTTGTTTAAAAAGAAGTTTTTAAAATACCAATTCACCCCTCCTCTTGGTTAGTTTGGGACTAAGTTCATAGGGCTTAACATCCCCATCAAACTTTCAAACTAGAAGAGAGAACTTGAAAGGGAGAGAGGAAAGGGTGGAGTTTGAGAGGGAGAAGGTCCTTGGAGCGGATTTCAAGGGAGTGTGGAGGGGATATTCACACGGTTGCTCCGGCGAACTTGCACTTCAGTACCATCGGATTCAAGGGTCGTCTTGAGGGAAGTTTTGGCGAGAAGAAGATCTCTTTGGTGTCAAAGAACCCGGCTACTCCGCCGCACCGGGGAAGGTGAAAGTGATTTTGTACAGGCTTCTCCGCCTTGCTGTGGGGGCAATAGGAGAGTCACTTTGTGGTATTAGTGCAATACTTAGAGGGTGCCTCCGGGGAGTGGACGTAGGTCAAGGTTTGACCGAACCACTATAAATCTGGTGTGTTCTTTCTTATTTTTCTTCCGCATTTAATTTCATTGCAAGTTATTTATTCTGGTTGAAAAGTTTATTTTTTAAATTTTAAATTTAACTTGCATTAATAATTAAAAAGCTTTTCTAAAAATCCAAGAGTAGAAGTATAATTTTTAAATTACCAATTCACCCCCCTCTTGGTTAGCCTTGGGACAATTAGTTAGGCTTAACATCCTAATTCATATTGAACGAGTTCCAACAAGTGGTATCAGAGCAAGGTTTCAAAATCATAAGTTTTGACTACTTTTTGAAAAATGAGTATGGCTAATTTTAGAAACCGTAAAACATTAGAAGGATATTCAATTGTTAGACCACCTTTATTTGAAATTATTTCTTTTAATTTTTGGAAAATTTGAATATCTACTTTCTTGCAATCAATAGATTATCGAATGTGGCATATGATTCAAAATAGTTATTATGTACCGTCACGTATTATAGATAGAATCAAAACTGATACCCCTTTTTCTGAATGGAGTAGAGTAGAACAAATTTATGCTGAATTAAATGCTAAATGTATGAATTATTTGTTCTGTGCTTTAAATTCGGAAGATTATATGAGAATCTCTACATGTACTACTGGTAAGGAAATTTGGGACAGTTTATGCATTACATATGAAGGTACTAGTAAAGTCAAGCAATCTAAGTTGAATTTTTTAATGCATGACTATGAACTCTTTAACATGAAACCTTATGAGATGATCTTAGACATGTATACTAGGTTTATTCAAATTGTAACATCATTACATGCTTTAGGTAAAGAATTTTCAAACTTTGAAATAGTTAATAAAATTCTACGTTGTTTACTTGACAAGTTTGATGCCAAAGTTGTTGCTATTTGTGAATCAAAAAATTTGAATGAATATTCTATTGATAATTTGATTGGCTCACTCATTGCCTGCGAGTAATATTTGGGTCAAAGACTTTTGGATGCAAGTGAAACAATAATGCTAAAAGCGGAAGACATGGAGAAAAGCTGCTTAGTTGGTGAGGAAAGCGATGACTTAATAAACAAATTGAAAAGTCCACTAAAAAACAAGCATAAGCATCAACAAAAATGGAATAAAGGTAAAAATGGTAATAATGTTCAGATTTCTTCAAATATTATTTGCTTTGGATGTATGAAATCTGGACATCTAAAAAGTCAGTGCCCTAATTTGAGAACTCTTCCTGCTAAAGAAAAGGGCAAAGCTAAGCAAATTATAAAATGAGAAAATAATGAAAAGCAAAAAATCTCCTAGGCAGATCTAGCTTCTGAATCATCAGACCAGGAGCAAAATGATGTTTAAACCCTTTGTTTATGTGTTTTTGTGTGTATGTTTTTAATTAGTTGAGTTTTTATTTTTATTTGTTTTATGTGTTTTTCTATTTTTAATTTTTATGTGTTTTGTATGATTTTGAGATATTTTCATATCGGATTCCATATTTTTTGTTGTGAGACATTTGGAATGTGATATGAAGATTTTTATAGTTTGTGTACTTGTATTTTGTTTAGTGTTTTTCTATTCTTTTATTGCTTTAGATTTTTTTTTTATGTTTAAGTATTTTTGTTCTGTGTTTGAAATGTTCGTTAGCCTATATGAAAAACCCTTAAATTTTTTATCTTACAAGTGCTATACTTTGAACTGCAACATAAAACTGAATTTATTAGAAAATCTAATTTTTCTAAATTTAAGTTGTGTTTATAACTTGATATTATTAAGATTGTCAATTTCATATCTCTTATTTAGACTACATTAATTTTAATATTATTATTGCAATTGTGATATTTTCTTATTTTGTATTTCACTTATCAATTAATATTTATGCACTTAGAAAGATTTGAAATTTTATATTATTAATTTTGGAAAGAATACAATTACTCTTGAAAATTGTACAAATGTACAAAAAATCAAAATAAATGCATAATGATTCACAATGTGAAAAAGAGGCACAAAATAAGCCCAACAAGTGAAAAGATGCACAAAAATATCCACAAAATTGAAAAACATGCGCAAAGCGCCACATGTGGTAGTTATTTCTTTCCTTAATTTTTTTTTTAATCTCTTAATTCAAATTGATCTTATGTACATTTATATTACATATTGAAATATGAAATATAAAATTTTTATATCATCATTTTTATAATAAATTTCTCTATCTTAAATGTCTAAATATACTCATATTTTGATAAATTCTTTTTAGTTTCTATGTTATATCTCTTCTTAAATTCTAGGAATTTTATGATTTAGCTAATCTTTTAATTTTATTTGTATACCTTATGTCAATCACTTTAAAGATTAAATTTTTAAATGTTTTTCATATATCTGCTTACATTTCTAGCCTTTTTTTCTTCACTTTTTGATGTTGTCAAAAAGGGGAAGAAATTGTTTGTTATGTCTTGTGTATTCGTATCGTTGTGTGTTTGTTTTGTTTAGTGTATGTGTGTTTGTTTTGTTTTGTTTTGTATTTCTAAAAATTTTGAAAACAAAAATAATTTTAATGCCTCCTTATTTTCATATGTTCATTAATTCAGGGGGAGTTAAGGAGAATGCCTCCTTATTTTCATATGTTCATTAATTCAGGGGGAGTTAAGGAGATTCTTAGAATTTGAAATTATACAAATAATAATTATTTTTCCATCATAAAAAAGGGGGAGATTGTTAGGAAAGTTTCTATTTGCATGTTTTACATTCTTGCAACTTGTATAGTTTTGATGATTCTAAATATTATTATTTTATGTGTTGTTATCTCCTAATAATTTTTGGAAGATTTGTTTTGGCTCTTGTGTGTACTAATATTTCAGGAAAATAGAACTCCAGACTACAAAGACTTCAAATCAAATTCAGCATGAGATACTTTGAGAATTTGAAGCTTGTACTTTTTATTTGAATTAAATTTGAGAGGGAGTGATAGTAATTGAGTGAATAAATTTACACACACTTAAAGGAGATCTTGAAAAAGTTTTTGTACTGATTGTACGGGACAAACATTATTCATACAGGACGATCAGACAGTTATCTCCTATTGAGCACATAGAACGAATAGGAACTGGCTTGAAACATTTTCTAAGTCCTATTCGTCCGGGACGAAATTAATTATCATCCAGGACGATCTGGTCTCTGTAAAAATTTCGTCCAGACGAACTAATTTTCGTCCAGACGATTAACCGACTTAGAACTGTTTTCAGCAGTTTTCTAGAACGACCTAGTAATAACCGTTCGTACCGGACGAACTTAGTTCGTACGGGATGATCAGCGTGTACGAATATATTTCGTACACATATACAAATAGAGTCATTTCAAGGCGTTTAAGTAAAATCGTCCAGGATGATCCACGATCATACGGGACGATCCATGCGTACAGAATTGAAAATTTGCAGTTTTTTGGACGGTTTTTCATGTCCTTTCTATATAAGGAGTCCTAGAAACTATTACAAGTACCTTTGGAGTTGTTTTCTCTTGAGAGGGATCATTGAGAGGGAGAAGATCCTTGGAGGGGATTTCAAGGGAGTGTGGAGGGGATATTCACACGGTTGCTCCGGCGAAGGCTCTCAAGTGAAGTTCAACAACATTGGTCTGGTTCTCTGCTGACACTTGGAGAGTGTAAAAGGACGACCAAGTGTATCTTTGACAACCATTGTGTCTTCGTTCTTTGGGAGAAAACTAGAAGAGAGAACTTGAAAGGGAGAGAGGAAAGGGTGAAGTTTGAGAGGGAGAAGATCCTTGGAGGGGATTTCAAGGAGTGTTGAGGGGATATTCACATGGTTGCTCCGGTAAACTTGCACTTCAGTACCATCGGATTCAAGGGTCGTTTTGAGGGAAGTTTTGGCGAGAAGAAGATCTCTTTGGTGTCAAAGAACCCGGCTACTCCGTCGCACCGGGGAAGGTGAAAGTGATTTTGTACAGGCTTCTCCGCCTTGCTGTGGGGGCAAAAGGAGAGTCACTTTGTGTTATTAGTGCAATACTCAAAGGGTGCCTCCGAGGAGTGGACGTAGGTCAAGGTTTGACCGAACCACTATAAATCTGGTGTGTTCTTTCTTATTTTTCTTCCGCATTTAATTTCATTGCAAGTTGTTTACTTCTGGTTGAAAAGTTTATTTTTTAAACTTTAAATTTAACTTGCATTAATAATTAAAAAGGTTTTCTAAAAATCTAAGAGTAGAAGTATAATTTTTAAATTACCAATTCACCCCCCCCCCCCCTCTTAGTTAGCCTTGGGATAATTATTTAGGCTTAACATCCTAATTCATATTGAACGAGCCCCAACACCCCCACTATGGGGCAAGGCCAGGAGAAGAATCTCCTTCTTTTTTACTGTTCTTTCGTGCAGGTGGCCATGCTCAAGCTAATAAAAGGGGGGGAACTATTATAATTTCTAATATTGTATTATGCAGGTGCTTGCTCAACCCCCCCCCCCCTAAATAAATGAGGGCTAAAATAATTATAACTGCTACAGGTGGACTGCTTAGCCCTCATAATTAAGAGCATGGCTTGGCACAACTTTAATGGATTGTGCATTTTACTTATATATATATATATATAACTACTTGGGATTTTTATTAGGATAACCATGCAGGTCCCTTAGAATTTTTCTTCTTTATATTTGATATAAAATTTGTAAAATTTGTTAAGAGTTGTGAAAATACAACTTTGAATTGGGGTATTCTTATCCAACTCAAATTCCAAAAGAAGAAGGCATTCCTAAAGGGGAGAAACTTCTTCCATTTGGAAAGTCGAGTTGGATGGATTTAGATATCCAAAGAGAAAAGGCAATCATCCCCAAAGGGAATAATTGTCTCTATGTTTGGATATTCAAGCCACGACGAATCCAAGGAGTCCAAGGAGGAGAGATCCAAGGAGTCCAATGAGGAGAGATACAAGGAGTCTAATTAAGTAGGAGAGTTCCAAGGAGTCCAAGGAGAAGAAGACACCCAGAAGACTGAAGACCAATATCCCACTCAAAGTCATTTGCGTTTGTCATAGGATTAGAAATCCGGGTTGTTGGTAGTGGTGCCCGGCCACTTTACTTTCTGCATATCTGGGTTGTAATAAGGGAAATTTGCCTATGGCCATTTAGTTGATTATTTTTTAGATTTATATTGATGTGTTTATTTGATTGCACAGTAGAATTATCTACTTTTCTTAGGTTTCTTTTCTTGCATGCCGATTTTATTTTTGCCTAGATTTTTGATAGGCTCTCTAAGGACTATAAAATTTTTCAACTCATAATTAACTTCTAAAATTTTAAGTTCTAAATAACATAGAAACTTAAAGAATCTAGGGAACTACCGAAATTATCTGAGGTCGCATGCATATTACTGCATTCTTCTTTCCTTGCTATAAGACATCTCCCAGCATGCGGGTAGAGTCCGGATAATCTGGCCTATGAGAATGAAGTGCCGAACCTAGGGAGACCTAGTCTTTTCAAAAAATTATTTTCTATAAGCCTGTTTTTAAAATTATATAGCATTCATGAGCTGACATTTCAACTAGCATGCATTGCATTAGTAACCAACTAAATAAAACTTAATTGCATTAGCTAGGAGCATCTGACCCACATAAGTCCAGGACCATATAAGAAATCCTCTAGATGTCGGTCCTATTTTCAAAGAACTGTACTTTCCACCCATCTTTAATAATTTACTTGATAGCATGGTTTTGAAGAGATTAGGTGGTTAGCTGGCTCCCCCAATCCAGGCTGGGATAAGTCCAGGTTTTACATTACATTAACTAGGACACGGGTCTTATTGTTGTGTAGAACATTAAGCCCAACCTAGATCTAAGATTCGAGATTACTTCACTCGGTCTCATAGTATGCCTTAAATAGTAGGTAGGTCCCTTCTTTTCAGGGACTCTAAATCCTACTTATCTGCGCCACAGGATGACGTCACCTCCATCCTTCTCTCATGCATGTAATTGATTGCTTGATCATTTATTTTCTCCAGTTTCTCTTTAGTACCCTATAGCCTCCGAGTGCTGGTATGAGCCACGCGTGTTGTGTTAGCCCTTTGAGACCTTTTCTTCCTTTTGGATAGGACTTCCTAATCTATACCCCTATGCCAATCCCACTTTAGGAGAGGATAATGTATGATTCTTAATCGAGAGTTTTCTTGGGCTCCAGCATGAGATGTAATTAACCATGGGGGCTTGCACCCGTGGAAAATTCGATCCAACATCTACTAAACCCCATTCAAACTGTAGTATCGGATGGGGGAAACCCGTGATTAGGTCGTGTATATTACTACCCATCGGGGTTTGTTGGCGATAGTGTCTATCCTCAATGGTTAGTCGTATGCACGATCCAATCTGCCCTTCAAATTGACCCGTTGGTAGGGTGCTCTTTCGGAGGTCCACAACTGGATAGGGCACATGAAGTACTAGTTGACCTACATGTAGATCCTCCCAAGCCCAGATCTATAAAAATTGAATACAGTTGGCCCTATTTTGCCGTGTTGCTTCACCCAACTCCTTGTACAAGTGGGCTAAGACTGCTCCCTCAAGAGATTATTGTTGCAACCCATGACCCTGAGTTTGAGATTTTGATGATGCCAAATAATGATTATTTTAAATATTAGGTTATTTGCTATTGTCCTTGAGTACTAACATTTCAGGAATATCATAAGTGACTCAAGACGAAAGGAAGACTCAAGAACGGGTAGATTAGGAGTATGAGTCAGATATTGTATTTTTCTATTTATTGTATTTTTATTTTTTTTTTAGTCTGACCACAAAATGCATAAGAGTAAGAGCAACCATGCACACACATAGGGGGAGAGTTTGTTTTTAAATGCAAAAGATAATATAATTTCTTCTCTGGAGATCGTAATGTATGATTTTAATTCGTATCGTACGATCCGAGCTATGTGGATGATTCTGTGAATGGATCGTACTGTACAAATATCTTCGTACGGTACAATATGTTTAGATCCAAAACCCTAGCCATAGTTTAGTTTAAGTAAGCGATTTTGCATCGTTTGTACTGTACGAACACGTTTGTACTGTACGATCTATTTTAAATACTTACTTAAATTAACCCGTGATTAGTGCATGAAATCCAGGCCTAATTATATTTTGAACATCGTACCGTACGATAGTAATCATACCATATGATGAACAGAGACGACATCTGATCGTCCAGACCATCGTCCTGTATGAATAGTAGTTTGTAGATCGTACCGTACGATATTATATCGTACAGTATGAATTATTTTTAAACTGTTCGTACATCTTCATACCAGGAAGAAGTCTGTTTATGAAGATCGTATTATACGATGTCGAATCGTTCCGTACGAACAGTAACAGCTACTTTTGAAATCAGAGGGTTTTTGGAGCCCGTTTTTAGATGTTAATCTCATCCTTTTTCAGTAAGATTTTATAGAGAGGGTGAACGTGGTTAGAGAGGGATTCCAAGGGAGAGAGCTCTAGAGAAGTTCTTTAGGGTTGAGAGAGGAAGGAGAAGGTGAGCATTGTGAGGGGGAAGAGGTGTGAGGGAGATCACACGGTTACTCCGAACTTGCTGCATCTTGTTCCTCCTGTGGCCCTAGAAGAATTTGAGGGAGGATCTCCATGGGAAAGGCTCGTCTACATCCGTGACCTCGAGGTTCTCTGCCTTCTCCAGGAGGGAAAAAAATGAGAAGGTTCTCTGCCGTCACCAGGAGGGAAAAAAAAGAGTTTGGCACTCCGCCACGCTGGGTTGGTGAAAGGGAGGTTTGTAAAGACTTCTCCGCCTTGCCGAGGGGGGGCAAAAGGAGAACTATTTTTGGTAGTGAAAATCCCAGAGCGGAGGACTTCAGGGAGTGGACGTAGGTCATATTTTGACCGAGCCACTATAAAAATCCTTGATGTGTTTTTTCCTTATCGTCATTTACTTTTTCTTGCACTTATATTTTCATAATTATTGAGTGGTGAAATTTGTGGAAAAAAATTTGTTTTAATTTTTTTTGTCAAATTTCAAAAATAATAAAAAGATTAGAACTCCTGTTTAGGGTTACTTTTTATTGAGAAAGCATTTTTCACAATTCACCCCCCCCTCTTGTCATTTAGTAATTTCAATTGGTATCAGAGCTTGTTTTTTTAAAATAGTGTTTTAGAAAACCTTAAAAAATTGATCATTTTGAATTTTGGTAATTATAACACTGCGGAGGGTTATTCAATAACTCGTCCACCACTTTTTGATAACATTCCATTTGGTTTCTGGAAAATTAAAATGTCTACATTTTTGTAATTTATAGATTACCGCATGTGGATGTTAGTAAATGATGGATAAGTTGCACCGTTTAAAATTGTTAATGGTTTGAAAACTCCTGTACCTTTTAATGAATGGAGCAATGAGGATAGGGAGTTAGCCCAACTGAATGCTAAGTGCTTAAAATGCTTTTTTTTTTGTGCATTGAAATCTGAGGACTATATGAGAGTATCTACATGTGTTTCTAGAAAGGAGATTTGAGATAGACTGTGCATTACATACGAAGGAACAAACGAAGTAAAATAGTCTAGGCTAAACATTCTACTGCATGATTATGAATTATTCCGTATGAAACCTAGCGAAACAATTTCTGACATGTACACTTGGTTCACCCAAATCGTGACATCCTTGCATGCATTAGGTAGAGAAATTTCAAATTCTTAGAAAGTGAATAAAATTCTTAGATGCCTACCTAGTTCCTATGATGCTAAGATAACTGCTATCACTGAGTCCAAAGATCTTAATATTTATTATATTGATAACCTCCTTGGGTCACTCATTGCATACGAGCAAGGAGTGAGCCAAAGGCAAAGTGATGTAGGTGAAAAAAAAAAGGAGCGGACGGTGGCATTAAAAGCTAGCAACTCAGAAAGTGAAAGTTCTGCAGGGGAGGAAGAGGATGAGATAGCACTGATGACCCAACAATTTAAAAATTTCCTAAAAAGAAAACAGAAGCATCATCAGAATAGCTGGAATAAAGGTAAGAGCTCAAGGTCCAATAAGGTTTTATCTGATACAATTTGTTTTGAGTGCAGGAAGCCAGGTCACCTTCGAGCCGATTGTCCCAATCTGAAGAGTCAACCAGCTAAGGAGAAAGGAGATGACAAAGCAAAATACAAGAAAGGAAAGACAAAGACACAGAAAGGTTTTCGGCTGACTCTGCCTCAGAATCATCAAAAGAAGAAGCAGAGGAGGAGGTAACAAATTTGTGTCTTATGGCTAATGATAACCTTGATCAATTGGATCAGGATGAGGTATGTCAACTTTTATATGAAGAATTATTGCTTATTTCTGAGAATATTCATGACTCATATAGGAAACTGAAAAAGATGCATGCTAAGCTTAATATTGAATTTAGTTCTTTACAAATTGAGCATGCTAACTTAGTTAATGAAAATTCTAATTTAGATAAAGATCATATGTTACTTCTTGATGAGTATGATGCATTAAATAAGAAGCATATTGAACTAACTGAAGAGCATAAAACCTTGAAAACCACTCATGTTGAACTAGAAGAAGCTTTTCATAGACTAGACAAACTTGCATTAGAAGTAGATCATAGTGAGCACTTACTATTAATAGAAGTTGATGGATTGACAGCTCAAAATAAAACTTTTAGTGAGAGAATAAAAGTACTAGAAAATGAAATTGCATCACTCACATTAGGCCATCCTAGCAAACCCCCAACACAGCATGCATCACAAAACTTTAGGAAGAGGCACCACCGCCCACATAGATTAGTAAACCCATTTCTTGGTGTTAGGTGTTTCTCTTGTGGCATGTTAGGTCACATAGCCCGCACATGCACAATTCACCTTAGGACACACTTAGTATGGAGACCTAAACTGCATCCATCACAGCATAGCATGCGTACATCTCATTCATGCAAGCATAAGGAGGAACCCAAACTCACTTGGGTTCCCAAATCTAATCTTTGAATGAAATTGTAGGGATGCTGTCACAAAAGACCTAGTGAGAGCATGTTGTACCTGGATAGTGGCTGCTCGCGACACATGACTGGAGATATGAAGAAGTTCATCCTACTGGAGACCAAAACTGGAGGGAAAATAACGTTGGGAGACAACACTACCAGGAAGGTGATAGGCTCAGGTATCATTGGTAATGCTGAAAAAATTTTAATTGAAAATGTCTTTCTAGTTTATGGTTTGAAACATAATCTACTTAGCTTTAGTCAACTGTGTGACAAAGGATTTGATATTAAATTTTTATCTGATAGTTGCCTGATTAGTTTATTAGATAAACTAGTGTTAGAAGGAAAACGAATGAACAATGTTTACATGTTAGACCTTGATTGCATTGATAGCTCAAATTCATTCTGTTTGAAAATAATAATTGATGACTCGTGGCTATGGCATAGGAGACTATGCCATACTATTACGAAAACTCTTAGAAACATCACTTAGAAAAATATAGTTAGAGGTGTACCTAAGTTGGACTTTACCAAGGATCACTTATGTGATGCTTGCCAACTAGGAAAATAAGTCAAATCATCCTCTCACTCAATTAGAGATGTGATCACCTCTAGGCCACTAGAAATTCTACACATTAACTTATTTGGACTCGTTAATACAGCCAGTCTAGGTGGAAAGAATTATGGATTTGTGATTGTAGATGACTTCACTAGATTTATTTGGGTAAGATTCTTAGCACACAAAAATGAGTCTTTTGAGGAATTTAAAGTTTTCTCCACATGGATTCAATGAAAATTAGGTTGTGAAATATTAACAATCCATAGCGATCATGGTGGAGAGTTCCAAAATGATAGGTTTGAGTCATTCTATCAAGAGATAGGAATAGAACATAATTTCTCAGCCCATAGAACACCCCAACAAAATTGTATAGCAGAAAGGAAGAATAAAACTTTGGTAGAAGCTGCTAGGGCAATGTTAGCGGAGTATACCCTTCCTAGATACTTTTGGGCAGAAGCAGTCAACACAGCCTGTTATGTTTTAAACAGAATAAACCTTAGATCGAAGCTGAATAAAACTCCATATGAACTTCTTAAGGGTAGGACACCAAACCTTTCACATTTACATGTTTTTGGGTGCAAGTGCTTCATCTTGAATAATGGTAAACATCCCTTAGGAAAATTTTATCCCAAGTCTGATGAGGGTGTCTTCTTAGGTTATTCTTCTGTAGGTAAGGCCTATAGAATTTTTAATGAGAGAACCCTTGTAGTAGAAAAATCCACCCATGTGGTATTTGATGAATCGGATAAGCCCACAGAATCTAAAGTTGAAAATGATGAAATAGAGGCAATTCAAGGAGTAGAGACTATGACCTTAGGAGAAAGGATCGAACCTTATGAAGATTTGCCTAGAGAATCGAGATATTCTTCTAGTCATCCTAAAGAGTTAATTTTAGGAGACCCTTCAGAAGGTGTAAGAACTAGGCATGGACTTAGGAAGGAAGTTAGTCATTCAGCATTCATCTCTATGATAGAACCTACAAGTATAGATCAAGCCTCAGGAGATGAATTTTGGATTCTTGCAATGCAAGAAGAGTTGAACCAATTCATCAGGAACGATGTTTGGAAGTTAGTCAAGAGACCTAAAGAACAAAGTGTTGTTGGAACAAAATGGGTCTTCAAGAATAAGGTGAATGATTCAGTAACAATAATAAGGAATAAAGCAAGACTAGTAGCTAAGGGGTACAACCAAATTGAGGGGATAGACTTTGAAGAAACCTTTGCCCCGGTTGCTAGACTAGAAGCCATAAGAGTGCTCTTAGCTTTTGCTTGCTTCAAGAACTTTAAGTTATATCAAATGGATGTAAAGAGTGCATTTCTTAACGGGGTAATTAAGGAAGATGTCTATGTTGAGCAACCCTCTGGATTTGAAAGTTCACAATTTCCAAACTATGTATTCAAATTAAAGAAGGCACTGTATGGATTAAAACAAGCACCTAGAGCATGGTACGAAAGACTTATCTCATTTCTTATTGATAGAGGATTCAAAAAGGGTAGTGTAGATACTACGCTCTTTTTACAAAAGGTCAAAGAAGAAATTCTCATTGTTCAAATATACGTGGATGACATTTTATTTGGATCTTCAGATAAAATGTTATGCAATGAATTTTCAAAAATAATGAGTAATGAGTTTGAAATGAGCATGATGGGAGAACTTAATTACTTTCTTGGCTTTAGTGTAAAACAAATGGATAATGGAACCTTTCGTAGCCAATCAAAGTATATTAAGGATATTTTAAAGAAATATGAAATGGATAGTGCAAAACCCATGAACACCCCAATGAGTTCTATAATCCAATTAGATAAAGATCCTAGTGGAAACTCAGTATATCAGAAAAAATATAGAGGAATGATTGGATCCCTTCTTTACCTGACTGCTAGTAGACCAGACATAATGTTTAGTGTGTGCCTTTGTGCCTGTTTTTAAGCCGATCCTAAAGAGTCTCACTTAATTGTTGTCAAAATAATTCTTAGATATCTACTAGGCACCCCAAACTTAGAAATTTGGTATCTCAGACACAACACTTCTTTTAAAATCCTAGGGTACTTAGATTCTGACTTTGCAGGATGTATGATAGATAGAAAAAACACCTTTGGTACTTGCCAATTTATAGGACAATCATTAGTTTCTTGGTCCAGTAGGAAGCAAAACTCAGTAGCACTTTCCACAGCCGAGGCAGAATATATTGCAGTAGGAAGTTGTGTTGCACAGGTACTATGGTTAAAACAACAAATTCTTGATCTTGGACTACCTGTTGGAATCATCTCGATCATGTGTGACAACACAAGTGCAATTTGTATCTCTAAGAACCCAATTCAACACTCTCGAATGAAACACATAGACATTAGACACCATTTCATTAGAGATAACGTTGCAAAGGGAGATATAGAATTACATCACATCGCTACAGGAGATCAACTAGCAGACATATTCACAAAACCTCTAGCTTTCGATACCTTTAGCACCTTGAGGACTAGATTAGGTGTCATAGATATAACTGCATAAAAAATAACAAAAAAATAAAAAAAAAAAACAAAATAAAACAAAAAAAATTAAATAGGGCTGCTCCTGATCATCACACACTCACCACACAAAAACTCTGCCTTGACTGTTCATCGTACTGTACGATACACATATCGTATCGTACGATACATCCCAATCTGCATAACGTCCACCAACAAGCAGATTTCGGCTCTGTTGATCGTACTGTACGACCTACATCGTACTGTACGATATGCATCCGAAATTATTGGCTATCGTATTGTACGATATCTCTTCTTCGTACGCTACGATACATGTCAGTAACGAATTGGGATGAATTAAATCTGGTTGGTACGACATTACTGAATATCGTACTGTATGATAAATACCTTTTGTATGGTACGATACACATCAGCACATGGAATAAATATGAGTTAAAGCTGTTCGGTACGATATTTATTATGTATCGTACTGTACGATTCACCTATTCGTACAGTACAAAACTTATGGTCAAAAGTCATACTGAAGGCCTCGGGACGATCAAAATTCGCCTGATCGTACTATACGATATTTATCGTACTGTACGATTTGACTGGTCAGGATATTGATTGGCTATCGTACTGTACAATCTGAAATCGTACTGTATGATTGTTGAAATTTTTTATAAGAACTCTTTGCTAGGCCATTCCTTTCACACAAATCTCTCCTCACTCACTCCTTCATCTAGTTTTGTGCCCTCATGCAATGTCTAAACGAGGTCGGATGACTACTGGAAGCTCATCCTCGTCGAGTCGCCAACCTGCTTGTTTTCTGAATACTGAAAATGAGGAAGTCTACCACCGGTATAAAGCATGCAAAATTTCTCCTTCCAAAATGCTTAATCAGGTTGCTCTTAATTTCGAAGTAATGGACCTCTTTGCTTCCACCACATTCCAATAACTACTCACCCTGGCATTTTCCTATAATTCTGAACTTATCTTCGAATTTCTCTTTAATCTCACCTACACTGTTGACAACACCACCTTTCACTCTTTTGTTTGTGGCCAAAACAGTGAGATCACTAGAGCCAACATTGCCCAATATATTGGGTTATCCACTGAAGGACCTATGGTTTGCATATTTCTTACTGACAAATTTGATTGGAGCGATGTTAATAGAGTCCTTAGGAATGCTACTTTCCATCAACACCAACCTCTTGTTCAATCCTTAACTCTAAATGCCCAAATAATTCAACATGTCCTTCGAACCTCAATAATACCCAAAGGTGGCGACCGTATCAATCTGACCCCGACCTTATCCGTCGATACCTATCTTATTATGTCCAACATCAAATTTGATGAGGTTGATTTAATTAGTAACTACATTCACCACATGACTTTTGTTCGTCTACCTATCATTCGACGGAAACAAAATCTAGCTCTTGGTCACCTAATAGGATATATCCTCCACAATAAATATCAATTGACCTACCCTAGTGAACCCGACATTCTTCCTATCTTTTATACGGATGCCTCCTTCCATATTCTCTTTCATCGGGGACACGAGCCTGAAGAACCAATCTTTGACGAAGAAGAAGGAGAAGATGCCCCAACAGCAGCTCCAGCTCGACCATAATGCCATACCACACCCCGAGCACCTGCACCAGCACACCCAAACGATGATTTGGTCGCATGCTTCGACCAACTGCAGACTCGTCTCGACATGCATATTCAAGAACAACATCAGCAATATGAGATAGATATGCAATGGTTTGGAGCACACTTTACTGCAATTGATCACCGATTCGATGCTCTCTTTCAATATTTTCAACCAAATCCACCACCACCACCGACTGATCAGGACCCGTCTGTTTAAATTGTTTGTGTTTGTATTGTAGTTCTTTCTTTATCTTTTTGCTTTAGTTGCTCCTCCTTTTTGTGCTGTCAAAAGTGGGAGAAGTTTGTTGTACTTGTTGTTGTGCTTGTTATAGTTTATTAAATGCATTCCTTTTGTTTTGTACTTACATTTAGTATATTTCTTTTTTATTGTGTTTATTAAAAAAAAAATACAAAAAAAAAAAAAAAGAAATGTCATTCGTACTTGCTTACAACAAATTATTTGACATCATCAAAAAGGGGGAAATAGTTGCAACCCATGACCCCGAGTTTGAGATTTTGATGATGCCAAATAATGATTGTTTTGAATATTATGTTATTTGATATTGTCCTTGAGTACTAATATTTCAGGAATATCACAAGTGACTCAGGACGAAAGGAAGACTCAAGAACGGGTAGATTAGGAGTATGAGTCAGATATTGTATTACTCTATTTATTGTATTTTTATTTTTTGAGTCTGGCCACAAAATACATAAGAGTAAGAGCAACCATGCACACACACAGTGGAAGAGTTTGTTTTTAAATGCAAAAGATAATATAATTTCTTCTCTGGAGATCGTACTGTACGATTTTAATTCATACCGTACGATCTGAGCTATGTGGATGATTCTATGAATGGATCATACTGTAAGAATATCTTCGTATGGTACGATATGTTCAGATCCAAAACCCTAGCCGTAGTTTAGTTTAAGTAAGTGATTTTGCGACGTTCGTACTCTATGAACATGTTTGTACTGTACGATCTATTTTAAATACTTACTTAAATTAACCCATGATTAGTGCATGAAATCCAAGCCTAACTATATTTTGAACATCGTACTGTACGATAGTAATCGTACCATACGATGAACAGAGACGACATCTGATCGTCCAGACCATTGTCCTGTACGAATAGTATTTTGTAGATCGTACCGTACGATATTATATCGTACAGTACAAATTGTTTTTAAACTGTTCGTATATCTTCGTACCAGGACGAAGTTTATTTATGAAGATCGTACTGTACGATTTTTAATCATACCGTACGAACAGTAACGGCTACTTTTGAAATCAGAGGGTTTTTGGAGCCCATTTATAGATGTTAATCTCGTCCTTTTTCATTAAGATTTTACAGAGAGGGTGAACGTGGTTAGAGAGGAATTCCAAGGGAGAGAGCTCTAGAAAAGTTCTTTAGGGTTGAGAGAGGAAGGAGAAGGTGAGCGTTGTGAGGGAGAAGAGGTGTGAGGGAGATCACACGGTTCCTCCGAACTTGCTGCATCTTGTTCCTCCTGTGGCCCTAGAAGAATTTGAGGGAGGATCTCCAAGGGAAAGGCTCGTCTACATCCGTGACCTCGAGGTTCTCTGCCTTATCTAGGAGGGAGAAAAACGAGAAGTTTCTCTGCCATCTCCAGGAGGGCGAAAACATAGTTTGGCACTCCGCCACGCCGGGTTGGTGAAAGGGAGCTTTGTAAAGGCTTCCCCGCCTTGCTGAGGGGAGCAAAAGGAGAAATATTTTTGGTAGTGAAAATCCCTGAGCGAAGGACTCTAGGGAGTGGACGTAGGTCATATTTTGACCGAACCACTATAAAAATCCTTGGTGTGTTTTTTCCTTATCGTCATTTAGTTTTGCTTGCACTTATATTTTCATAATTATTGCGTGATGAAATTTGTGGAAGAAAATTTGTTTAAGTTTTTGTTGTCAAATTTTAAAAATAACAAAAAGATTAGAACTCCTGTTTAGGGTTACTTTTATTGAGAAAAAGTTTTTCACAATTCACCCCCCCCCCCCCCCTTGTCATTTAGTAATTTCAATTATGTAATAAATACTGACAAATTCTACATAATAGTTAGGAAGTGTAAATATATCTCTTAACCTGACGTAACTAGGAGACGATGAGATCTAATATGAACAATATGAAAGCACCATCTTTTCTCCAAAAATCTATATCATTTAATTCTAAGTAGGAGTTATGCCAAAACGTGCAACCTAACTATTTGAGGGAAATGCAAGTCTACGCTTGTGTCTGACCCAAAAAAAAGTATGGATGTCATGAGTTGATCGAATGGGTCATGGTACAGATCATCGGACAGTGGATGACTTCCTAATAAGTCATCGTAAGAGTCTAACCAGCTCAACCAATGTGTCCCTGCTCCAGCAACTGTATTACCTCTTAAAGTTGAACCATCGATATGCACACCCAAAATCATACCAACATATTGTAAAGTAATAGTCATCTTGCCAACTATAAGGTGAAAACTATTTGCCTGCGGTGACCACCTCTCCACTAAAGCCATCAATAAATGGTGACCTATCATTAAATACCTCATTTGACTTATACAATCTATGCCAACAACTCTTAATGCATTTATAAACCTTGGACTGTTAACGACTGACCATTGGTGGACCATTAAAAGATGTGATGCCAGTTTCAATATTGTTCCCTGCGAAAATAGCTAATTAGTAACAGTTAACTTAAATATTTACCATAATCACAACAAGTACAATAAGATGCTATGTACCCCATCAGGATGTTCTTCCCAACTGTTAGTGGAATTTTGAAAACAGGTTTTGAAAATATTAGTTTTCTTTGAGAATTTTTAAATTGAGATTTAATTCTAATTCTAGAAGTCGAATCAACTCGCTCGGAAAAGTATATCACCCCGAAAGGCGAAAATAAAATTCCACAACGGTGTTCAGGCTTAGAATTATGTAATTCGTCTTGAATATCACGGCTAGATTCTAAAGAGAACTCGACACGACCCCGAGGGGACGAGGTAGAGTTCAACTAAATAATCTAGTTATGATACTCAAGGAGTGTGATTGCCGAATTCATATCCAAAGCCTTATCAAAGAAGGATGTATCTCCCCAAAGGGAGGTATCACCTTTCAATGATAATTCTTCTAATATGATAACGGCAATCATTTTTTGACTTTTCCCAAAGAAATCTAAGAGGGTTTTTTAAAAAGATTAATTTTGAAATCAGGTGTGTGGGGTTCCAAATCTCCTACGAGCGCAAGCCCTCGTAGTTAATTACATCGTAGGGAGACAGAGTCCCCTACGAAAACTCTCGATTAAAATAAGAACGAAATTTTGTTAGATTTTCTAGGAGTGATATCAAAAAAAAATGAATAGAATCTTTTGGAAAAACAAAGGGGAGTGGATCAAAATTGAACAATTATTAACATAATCAAAGGAAGAGTGGTAGGGGACACTTTGAGATTCCAGAACCATCCGAAAGTGTCCCAACTTAATCTAAGTGTTGGGCTTTACATTTTAGGATTGAAAGAAAATTTAATTTGATTTGAGCATTTTATTAGAAATTTGGGATTATATTCCCAAAATTTGGGGTCTTATAATCAAAGATCTGCTCCGGATCCTAAATCTATTTTGGACATTGGACCACAATCGTCTGATCCTAACTAATGCGGTACAAAACCTGGACTTATCTCAACCTGGATTGGGGAGCCAGCTAACCACCTAGTCGATTTAAAAGAGATGAGTCTGATCTTTTATGAAAGAGTGGTAGGGATGTTGTACTTAAAGTTTTGGAGAGTTGGGATCGACATCTAGAAATTTTTCTAATTGGCTCCTTTGACTTATGTTGGGTGCAAAATGTTATGAACTATGAAATTAAAATTTTGACTCTTTTAATTTGTTTCTAATGTAATACATGCTAGTTAACAACCTTCAATCAAATATGCTTGAAATTTTAAAAACAGGCTTACAAAATAATTTTTTAGAAGACTGGGCTTCCCCAGGTCCGGAACCTCGTCCTCATAGGTCAGACTATCCGGACTCTACCCGCAGGCGGAGAAGGGTCTAAAACAAGGGAAGAGTAATGAAGTAATATGCATGTAACCCCGGGGTCGATCCCCGGCTAACTCCCTAGATTCGTTATCTTTCTATGATATTTAGACTCATTAAAATTTTAAACTTTTAAAGTTATGAGTATAAAACTTTCACACCCTCACGAGTCTCACGTATCTAGGAGAAAACAAAAGGGGCACACAATCACCAAAAAACTAGGAAAAGCAAGCAATCCTAAAGGCAATCAATTCATCACATCAAATATTAACTAATTAATAAATGTCCATAGGCAAAGTTGCCCTACTTATTACAAACCAGAGTTTTGTAGAAAGTAACGTAGCCGGGCACCACTAACAACAACCCGGATATTAAGTCTAATAATGATGCAAGTAATTTTAAATGGGATACTCTCAATCTTCAAGTATTCAATCTTGCCCTTCTTTAGACTCCTTTCCTTCAAACTCCTTGGATTCTTTGCAGCGAACTACCCAAATGGATAAGAGGGCACCTCCCCCTTAAAGGGATGGCCACTTTTTCCTCTTTGGGTATAAGAGAAGTGTGATCCAAATTTGGATTTTCAAATGGAAGAAGAAATTCTTCCCAAAAGGGCATCCTTTCCTCTTTGGAATCCAAGCTTTGGATCTATGTATCCCATCTCAAAATTAACTTTCACAACACTTGACAATTATATAAATTACATTTACATCAAAAATAAAATCTAGACTCACCTGCAGGGTTATCCTAAGCAGTTAATAAATAAAAAAACAATTATTCCCAAGAAGTTATAAATGTGCAAAAAGGAAGTAAAACACACTTGCCACACTTTTTTTTATTTGGGGGCTTTAGCAGTTGAAGCACCTGTGCAAGTATTTATAACAATTGATATTTATTATTAACTTAGCCCCCCTTTTTACTACCCTGCATGAGCGTGGCCACCTGCAGAAAACTATGTGAACATCCAGATCGTACCTAACCTAAGGGTATTCTAGTCGCCAAACACATTAATCCATCCATAGAGTGCAGAAAAGTAAGCAGACACAGCAAAGCAATTTCATCCACAACATGCAGTGAAAACCACGAAAAATCCGTAACACAGCAGTAAAGTAAACACCGGCCAAACCTAGATCTAGAGTTGGTTGTCCTAGCACATCATCTAATGGGTGTGTAGAAGGTCGTGTGGCAGGGATAGATCCTAAGGTGGGTGATTAGTTAAAGTTATCTAAAGTTTTGGATTTGTTAAGGCCTAAAAGGGAGATTTAAGTTAAAGTTTAAATATTAATAAATTAGGAATTTTAGTTAAATGTATTTTAAAAGTTAATTGATTGCTACCTTTGTTTCTCACCGAGGCCGTGAAGTTTATTTCACCTTCCTTGGGGCTAAGCTAATAGCCTCGTAGGCCTGGGTTACCCAGTAGCAATCGGGGTTAATTTAGAGGGTTACCCAGTAGCAATCGGGGTTAATTAAGTTATTTTAAATAGGTTGGAATTAAAGGAGGAAATTAATATTAGGGAAATTAATTACTAGTTTTAATGGGTTGGTTGAGAATTTTAATGACCTATTAAAAGGATTTTAGAGGTTAGAAAAATTAATGGGTTTTAAAGGATTATCCGGATACATTAACTAGGGGGGTAAAAACTTGACTTCTAAAATTAAAGTTAATCTTAAGGGTTTAAAATTTTTAATAAATACTAGACCTAATTATGAGTTGTTAGACATGTATTACACTCAATTTGGAGTTTTCGACGAAAAGTTATGATTTTTAGAAGTTCTGGCCCGTTTTGACCTAAGGTCACCTAAGATGTTGAGTCCTTGGTTTTAACTAAATTATGGAGGTTTAAAGTTTTAGGGAATGATAGATTCTAATTGAATTCATTAACCACTAAGTTGATTAATCAAAATTTTTCTATAATTAACAGTGAATTTTAGAAATTTTACACATTCGTAGGGATTATTAAGTTACTACGACTAAGGGTTCTGCTTTAAGGGTTTGAACCCGAATGAGCCCTAAACTCCTTGGGATCAATTCCAAAGGTCATAAATGACCCAAGGACAGATCAACAAGTGTTTAGATCCCTTTTGGGATTTTTAGGATTTTTAAGATTAATCAAAATTGGTTAAACCCTAATTACCTAAGGACCAAGCTAGGACAAATCTAGGAACCGATTTGAGAGGGTTTCAATTCTTATTAGTTAACGGATTAATTAAAGAAAATTAAGGACATTTTAATGGATTTTACAAGATAAGGATGGTTCATTATCAATTAATCAGGGTTAAGGCCATTTCTAAGAAGGATTTGTGAGGCTCCTACTTGGAGAACCAAATGAACTCCAAATTGGATGAAATTTGGACCATAGGATCACCTGACCCTAAGGACTAAACCCACAAAATTTGAGCTCAAATGAAGTACTCTAAGGTGGTTAACCAAATCACCCAAGGTGAGCTCTAAGTCACCTTTAAATCACTATGGGGGTCTATCCTAGGCTTGGATTGGGGAAAAATCAGTGGATCTACACTCCTCATCCTACACATCATCAGCACACCAAAAATTACACCCAAAATCCCATTGGATAGGTCTATATCCCCTTTTGAATTTAAGGGTCAAACCATGACCCTTAAACTTCAAAATTAGGGAAAATGCCCTTGAACAATTTAAAATGGGGAGATAAAATTTGGACATGTCAGAAACATGTCCAATTTCAATCTCTCAAAATTCCAGACTTGGTGGACATGTATTTAAAAAGTAATTAAACAAATACATAAAATGCTCAAATTGAAATTAAGCCTAAGACTGATCTAACCAGGGTCTGGAACCATAGGGCTTATATAGAGCCCCCTGAGACCTTTCCAATGAGCCTAAGAACACCTTATTTGGACAAGTGTGCATGGAGTTATTAATTTTTGAAGTTCCCTTAAATTTCTAGATTTATTAATCCGGCAATTACACAGTCAGCAGCCGTTGACACGCACCACGTGTCGATTCGCCAGGCAATGATTGGTGCTAACGGTTAACGGCTGGGTTAACCACAGCCGTTGGATGGCGGATTGAACGGCTTGGATTAACAGCGCTCCGATACCGCGGGATTTAATCTGAGCCGTTGATCGAGATCAACGGCTGGGATTTCGTCTTCAACCTCCCGCTCGTATCCGAGACCGCAGGGCTTCTCCGGCTTGATCCGGGTGATCCCGCCGGTGAACTCTGATGGAATTTCACAGGGAGGATCAGGATGGTGGGAACCTTCAATTCAACGGTGGAAATCCGTTAGGGTGAAGGTTTCCTTCACACTTAACCAGACTACCTAGCTAGGGAGCTCGGGATGGAGAGATTACCGCAGAGAATGCCTCAACGAATGAGCTTCTCTATCAGGAAGCTTCAGGGGATGGTGGCGAATAGTTCTCCTTCAGACATTGGGACCGGAGGACGGCCGGAGGTGCGATTTCGAGCGGGACTCCAAAGGCTTTCACGGGCACTTGCTCGAACGGAAGGAGGGATCGATCTCGGAGCTCGGAGGAAGCGTCTAGGAGTTTGAAAAAGTTCTGGGAATTGATCGAGAGTGAATGCCAATGCCTCTGGAGGTCTGGCGAGCTCAAGGGTATTCGACCACCTTTTGGGAGCTTTGATGGCCGGGATTGAGCTGGAGAGGGCTCGGATCACTATCAGGTGGACGATGGTGACGTCCAGGGGAGATCGTGGGGATCAAACTGGTGGACAGCAGCCTTGAGCCAGGAATTATCTGGGGGGGACCACCGAAGCTTAAATTCCATTTGCCCCGATCGCCGCCGGCCATGGTCTGGGTCGGGTTGACTGGGGGAGGCTGATGGGGACATGCTGGAGCCAAGGGTGGAGTCAATTTGGCCTGGGGAGGTCTGGATCAGACTGGTGGCTGGATTGGACCAATACCTACTCAGTTCGAGTCGAATTGAGCTCGATCCAGGTCAGGTCAGACCTTGGGTTTGGTATGGGAGATAGGTCTGGATCTGGTGCACCCAATACAGGTGACAATTGGATCCAATTTGGTCTGGGTAAAAAGTTGGTTTGGGTTGATCCAAATCTGCTCGGCTCGGGTCAATTTGGGCTCAACCCAGGTCAGGCCAGACCCTGGGCTTGAGGTGGGAAGTGGGTCTAGGTCTGGTGCACCCAATGCAAGTGGAAATTGGGTCCAATTTGACTTGAGCTGGAAGATGGCTCGGGTCCAAGTGTTTTTGGCTACTTTGGGTTAGCCTAACTCTTGACCCTAGTTAGCCCAAGGCATGGGCTGGCTGGAGGAAGTGTATTGGACCTAGGGCCACCTAGGAGAGGTTTTGATCAAGTTCAATTGGGCTTAGGTTAAGAGTTGGCCCAATCCCAAGTGATTTTGGGCACTTTGGGTTAGCCTAACTCTTGACCCAAGTAAGCCCAGGGGTTGGGCTGGTCAAGGAAGGTGTATTGAGTTAATGGGAACTCAATGGCACCTTGATTTGAATTCAATTTGATTAAGATCAAAAGATGGCTCAAGGGATGCCTCTCTTTGGTCACTTGGGTCAAGCCATATGGCTAACCCAAGTAAGCCCAAGGCTTGGGTCTCCAAGAGGGGTCTCTTGGGTATCCAAGGGGTCATCCCATGCATTCAAAGGACTTGGAATGGACTTGGTTCAAAAATTTGAAAGATGAGGGGTGTATGGATTAATGGGTCAAACCTGGTTGACTTGGTCAACCAAGTTGACCCAAGGTCTGGGTTTGAGTTCAACAAGTTGGGTTTGATATTTGAAATTCATTGAAAGTGGTTTCAAAGAGTTTGGAATTGATTTGAGTTGAAATGGGCATTTTAAATCCCATAAGGATATTTTGGTCAATCTTGACCCATTGGTCAACTAGGGTCAAAATTGGGTCTGAAAAAATGTAATTTACTACTCAATAGGTTGCAATCAAGGGTTTGGAAGTGATTGGAGGCTTTGATAAAGGCTCAAAGATCAAACTCTTCAAGGGGTTAGGTCCAGTGGCATAGGCTGTAAATATTTGAAGGTTTTACAGTCTTTGGATTTTAATTAAAATTCTATGGTTAGAGACCTCAGAATGGGCTCAAAATTGGAGGGTAGCCTCTAGAGACATGTCTTATCACTTTGTAAGTGATAGACCCTGAATCAGAGGCCATTTGACTGGGTTTTGAAATGTTTGAAAAATCTTTGAAAAAAGTCTTTAGGACAGGGCCTTAAGACTTTGGATTTGAGTTTGGATTTCTGGATTTGGATTGGATCTTATGTTTGAATGATTGGAGTATCCAAATCATCTAAAATCATGTGGTTATTGTTAATCAATGGATAGGTTCAAGGCTAGATAAAAGGTGGAATCAAAGTCTAAGTTGAAATTTTGATTCTCAAGTGGATTGAATCAAAATTTGGGTATGTTTAAAATTTGAATTAATTGGGATTTGAGTTGAATGAAGCTTGAAATTCAAATTAATCAAGGGTAGGAATTAAATTGAAGTTGGAGTTGATCAAAGGTAAGAATTGATTTGAGGTTGAAGTTGATCAAGGGTAGGGATTGATTTGAGTCTAGATTGATCCTAAGATCTAGAGGGATTCTAAGATCTAGGGTCTAAGGGAATCCTAGGCTCTAGAATGGATCCTACGGTCTGGCTCTAGGAAAGGACCTTAAGATCTAGAGTAGATACTAGGATCTAGAATTAATCTGGGGTTTGGAAGGGCCTTAGTGACCTCATACAAAAATGAGATCAACAAATGGACCCCCAAAGTGTGTGGTAGAAGGCACTTCTGCTGCACACATTGGCGTTGACCGAATAAAAGTAGAATCTTAAGGGTGGAAGGGAGGTGATCTCCCAACCTCAAGCCTATAGGATGCTAATGGAAGGCTTACACCTATTAGACAAGGCAATTGGAGAAACCAGGGTAGGGAATACCTAACCTTGGATCTAAGGAAGGGTATCACCCAACCTTAGTCCTATAGGATGCTAATGGAAGGCTTACACCTATTAGACAAGGCAATTGGAGAAACCAGGGTAGGGAATACCTAACCTTGGATCTAAGGAAGGGTATCACCCAACCTTAGTCCTATAGGATGCTGATAGAAGACTTACTCCAAAAAAGCAGATTAACTGAAAACCAAAGTAGGAAATACCTAGCTTTGGGTCTAAGGAAGGGCATCACCCAACCTTAGGTCTATAGGATGCTGATAGAAGACTTACTCCTAGTAGACTGATCAACTGGAAACCAAGGTAAGGAATACCTAACCTTGGGTCTAAAGAAGGGCATCATCCAACCTTTGGCCTATAAAATGCTGATAAAAGACTTACTTCAAATAGGCAGATTAACTGGAAACCAAAGTAGGGAATACCCAGCTTTGGGTCTAAGGAAGGGCATTACCCAACCTTAGGTCTACAGGATGCTGATAGAAGACTTACTCCTAGTATACAGATCAACTGGAAACCAAGGTAGGGAATACCTAACCTTGGGTCTAAGGAAGGGCATCACCCAACCTTAGGCCTATAAGATGCTGATAGAAGACTTACTCCTAGTAAACGGATTAACTGGAAACTAAGGTAGTGAATACCTAACCATGGGTTTAAGGAAGGGCATCACCCAACCTTAGGCCTATAGGATGCTGATAGAAGACTTACTCCAAATAGGCAGATTAATTGGAAATCAAAGTAGGGAATACCTAAGGAAGGGCATCACCCAACCTTAGGTCTACAGGATGCAGATATAAGACTTACTCCTAGTAGACGGATAAACTGGAAACTAAGGTAGGGAATACCAAACCTTGGGTCTAAGGAAGGGCATCACCCAACCTTAGGCTTATACGATGCTGATAGAAGACTTACTCCAAATAGGTAAATTAACTGGAAACCAAAGTAGGGAATACCTAGCTTTGGGTCTAAGGAAGGGCATCACCCAACCTTAGTTCTACAGGATACTGATAGAAGACTTACTCCTAATAGACGGATCAACTGGAAACTAAGGTAGGGAATACCTAACCTTGGGTCAAAGGAAGGGCATCACCCAACCTTAGGCCTATAGGATGCTGATAGAAGACTTACTCCAAATAGGCAGATTAACTGGAAACCAAATTAGGGAATACCTAGCTTTAGGTCTAAGGAAGGGCATCACCCAACCTTAGATCCATAGGATGCTGATAGAAGGCTTACTTTTAATGGACAGATTAATTGGCAAACTAGGTTGGTGCCACGAAGGGCGTACTCCACCACTAGAGAATGGTCATGTGGGGAGAAAACTTGCTCCACACAGAGGACCGAAACTGGCAAACTAGGATGGTGCCACGAAGAGCGTACTCCACCAATGGTCATGTGGGGAGGAAACTTGCTCCACACAGAGACCGAAACTGGCAAACTAGGATGGTGCCACTAAGGGTTGTTGACCTCATTTTTGTATGAGGTCACTAAAGCCCTTCCAAACTTCAGATTAATTTAAGATCCTAGGATCCACTCTAGACCTTAGGATTCTTTCCTAGAACTAGACCTTAGAGCCTACTCTAGAGCCTAGGATTCCCTTAAATCCTATATCTTAGAATCTATCTAGATTCTAGGACAATTCCAGACTCAAATCAATCTCTACCCTTGATCAATTCAAACTTCAAATCAATCTGAACTCCATTCAAGTCAAATCCAAATTAATTCAAATTTTAAACATATCCAAACTTTGACTCAATCCACTTCAGAATCCAAATTTCAACCAAGACTTTGATCCTATCCTTAATCTAGCCTTGAACCTATCCATCCATTAACAATCACAACATGATTGTAAATGGTTTGGATATTTCAATTTTAATTATTCAAACCTGAAATTCATTTCAGAATCCAGAAGTCCAGACTCAAATCCTAAGTCTCAAGGCCTTGTCCTAAAGACCCTTTTTAGAGATTTTTTAAACATTTCAAAACCCAGTCAAATGGTCTCTGATTTAGGGTCTATCACTTTTAAAGTGATAAGACATGTCTCTAGAGGTTACCCTCCAACTTTGAGCTCATTCTGAGGTCTCTAACCCCAGAATCTGAATTAAAATCCAAAGGCTGTAAAACCTTCAAATATTTATAGCCTATGCCACTGAACCTAACCCCTTTGAGATCTTGACCTTGGAACCCTTATCAAACCCTCCAATCACCTCTAGACCCTTGATTTTAACCCATTGAGAAGTAAACTACATTTCCCAGACCCATTTTTGACCATAGTTGACCAATAGGTCAAAACTGACCAAAATACCCCTATGGGGCTCAAATAGGGATTTAAAACCAAATGAGCTCCAAATTGAATGTAACCACCTTTAACAAATTTCAAATGTCATTTCAAATCTTTTGAACCTATTTCCAACCCTTGGGTCAACCTAGTTGACCAAGTCAACAGGTTTGACCCAAGAGGCCCCTTAAGGGTCCAAACGTGTGTTTTGACCCAAATGACCTCTCTAGGCCATCCAACCACTTCCTTTTGACTTGAAATATCATTTCAAACCTGTTGAGCCCAAACCCAGACCCTGGGTCAACCTGGTTGACCAAGTCAACCCAGGTTGACCAAACAGGCCCTTAGGGGCTCAAATAGAGATTTTGGTCAATTTGACCTCCCCAGACCTAGGAACCACCCTCAATGGTCTTCAAATGACTTTTCAAACTTGTCCAGCCCAGACTCACCCATTGGGTCAACCTAGTTGACTCAGTCAACATGGTTTGACCCAATGGACCCTTGTGGTTTCAAATGAACCATTTCAACCTGTTTAACCACGTCAATATCTCCAATCCCTTGAAATCATTCTATTCAAAGCCTTGAATATTTATAAACCTATTTTGAGTTCAACCCAACTTGGGTTGACCAAGTCAATCCTCAATTCTAGGTCAAAGCTTAATGGCATTTGCTCCCATTCCTTCTAAGCTCTCACTTTGACTTTTAACCCTTGATTAAATCTTTCCAAATGATCCTTTACCCCCTCAAATGCCACATCACCAACTTTGACCTGGTTGACTGGTCAAACCAAGTCAACAAAGCCCTAAATCCCTCCTTGAATTGGTCAAACCTTCTATTTAACTTCAAGGAGTGTGAGATTAGGCTTGGAAGCTCTCCCATTGGCTGCTCCTACTTCCCTTCATGCCACATCACCAGCCTTGACCTGTTGACTTTTCAACCTGGTCAAACTCAAGCCTAAACCCCTTCTAGAAAGCTTTATCACAAGAAAGCTCCTTTCCCTTGATTTAAGCTGCCTTAGGCCGACCCCTTAATGTCCTAAAGCTCACTTGGAGCTCTCCAAACCAGGCTCAGGGCCTGGTTTAGCCTTAAATGGCAATGGTCCCCTCCACTTGTCCCAAGTTCATCCAATGGAGGCAAGGCTTGGCCAGCCTTTGAGGCAGCCTTCTAGCTGTCCCAGGGACATGTGGCACCATCTAGGGAGCTCCTGCATCAATCCCAGCCATCCAATCTAGCCCAGGTCATTTGAATAGGGAGAAAGCCAACTTTTGAGCATTAAAAAAAAAAGTTCCTTCTCTCACTAACCCCAGCCTCCCAGATCGAGCTCTCTGTTCGTTTTGGATCTCCAGAGCCCTCTCTACCTCCCCACTACAAAATCCAAGTGGTTGCACGTCACCGGCGGCGAGTTCACCGGCGAGCCCAGCACCTAGACCGTCCCAGGCCTGTAGCAGTCGATCCATGCGTGTTCGAGCTTGGGTTTGTGCTAGGGATCTTCACTTGGACAGTCTACAAGCTCATCCATTCAGAAATTTCAAAGATCTAGCGGTATAATCCCTTAAAACCTTAGATCTAGCTCACATTAGATGGATCTAAATAGCATTATATATTGGATACTTTAGCTAAAATAAATGCTCCCCCAATATTTCAGTTCATGTATACTTCTTAAGTCTAAAATTTCAAGCGATTTGGTCTATCTGATCGTAAGAATGAACCAAAAAATGGATTCTAGGGCGTCATTCGCAGTTCGCTGCAGATGTACGTTTTCTAGACCGTTAATCACACGATCAACGGTCTAGATCTTGCCGTTCCGCGCCTTGGTTCGACCGTGTATTCGGTTTAGCATTCGATCGATCGACCGGCGAGATCAGGGCCGTCCATTCGGAACAGCGGGATCAAACCTCCGCCGTTTGATCTTCTTCTGCTGAGATCAAACCGCGGAATCCGATCTCAGCCGTTAGATCGAACCCGCGGTCAATCCAACGGCTGCCACGAGCCGCTGACGTGGTTAAGTGAAAACCGCGTGAAGCGGCCCGCGGCCGACGCGTGTCCCCGCCGTCACGCGGTTTCGATCCCGCAAATCCGCGCGTGCCGCGTGTCTGACCGCCGCCGTTTAATTAGGGAAAATGTATTTTTAATTTGTTTTAATTACAAGAACTTTAAAAAATCATAGTAAATCAAATATAGGGCCAAAAAATGAGTATAATATATCATTTTTTTCAGAATTCTGTCTAGTTTATTTTAAAAATAAAATCAAACCATTCTATCTATTATTTTACTGGTAGTTTGAGAAATACAGAAAAGGGTATTTTATTTTTAATTAATTATTTATAAATTATTTTTATCTGAAATTTGGCATGCATGTCTTTGAGTGCATGGCTGATCTCCAGAAAAATTTTCAACATTATTTGAGTAGATTTTGATATTAATCAGAATTATTAGAGTATCTTAATATTTTTTTTTTATATTTAACTAAATATTAAATATTTTGAAAAAAAAAATCTTTTGTTATTATCAACTTCCCTAGAGATCAGTGGTTCTTTCAACTCACCAAAATGTATTTTAATAATATTTTTAGTTATTTTATAATATGTATACTTATATATATATATATATATATATATATATATATATATATATATATATATATATATATATCCATTTATATTTATATATTTTAAAATTTTATTTGAGACTATATATATTTAAATCTTTAAGTGTTTAAGAGGTCACTTGAAATCTTGAATGTAGGTTGAGCATATTTGAATAGAAATAAAGGGGATGATTAGTGGATAATCATTTCTTGATTATTCACTAATTTTGTCTTAATTATGTTAATTGATTCTTGCATGTCTAGGGATCACACACCACTTAGCCTAGGCTCTCCTAGATCTAAGGACTTGTTTGCTTGCTATTGTGTATGTATGTCATGCTTATTCAAAGGGTTAGAGGAACTTTGATTTGAACCTATTCAAAACTAGTGACACAATTAAGGACAATAATTAAGGACTTTGATTAGAAAACTTAGAAAATTTATTGTGTTTAGAATTGATATCATTTTGACTTGAAATTTGAACCATTTAAACTTAGTGACATTCTTAGCCTTAGACAATTTATTTTACTGATTTTTGAAATCATTAAGACCATTAATTAATTTTCTAAGTCTTAAACCCTTAATTGAGCCTCTAAACTTCCAAAATTGTAATAAATCCAATTTAAATTCAAAAAATACATATAAATCCTCAAACTGACCAGAATCCAGTCCTTAATCCATGATAATTGAAAGCCCCTTGATTTGACAGCAATTTAAACTCTAATTTAATTTTAAGTGAAAATCAATATTTAATTAAGATAATTAATTAATAATATTTAAAAAAAATCCCAAAATTTCCCAAACACTTGGGGATCCCTCCTTAGGTTATTTTTGACCTTTGGAGGTGTTTTCAAGAGATTGGGAATTTGTTTGAAGCAAAATCACAAAAGAGGCTTTCTAATTAAGAAATTCCCAAAATTCATTAAAATACCCAAACTTCAATAATTCATAACTAATTGTAGAAAATTCCAAATCAATCAAACTCAGGGGCTAATGACTCTAATTAAAATCTAGTGTTTTTTAAAAATTTCTAACCTCCAAAATCTGGTCAAAGTCAAAAAGTCAACAAATTGGTCAAACCGTAGTTAAAACTAGTTCAAAACTTCAAACCTTTGTAATAAAATGTAGAAAAATCCGATTTCAACGTACTTACCTTCTAACTGATCATAGTAAGGTCTAGTATTTTAATAAAATACAAATTTTCCAGAATTTGGGCTTAATCAAAAAGTCAATTTTCAACCCCTTAATTAAATCATTAAAATATTCTAAAATATTCATAAAAACTCAAAATCATTCTAAAACTTCAGAAAATATTGGCTTAATGTTTAAAATACTTAACAAACCCTTTAAAACACAACAACCACCCTAAATATGAAGTTTATTGGCTGGACTACTCCGGGCTGCGGGGCTAAGTGTCCTAAGGAGGCTGGTTCCTCGAGCCTGGTGGCACAACGCCACGAATGGATTCTAAGGGGTGTTAAATCTTAAAATAGATTAATCTTTAATTATTTAACATTTTAAAAAATCTCTAATTCAATTACATTAATTTGGTTTATCGGCTGGACTACTCCGGGCTGCGGGGCTAAGTGTCCTAAGGAGGCTGGTTCCTCGAGCCTGGTGGCACAACGCCACGAATCAATTAATGGAAAACTTAAATTAATCAAACTTCAAAAATCAGTACCTAACCTTTTTTTTTATAATTAATCCACTCTTTTAATTCTAACCAATTTACATAACTTAATCAACCCCGATTGCTACTGGGTAACCCAGGCCTACGAGGCTATTAGCTTAGCCCCAAGGAAGGTGAAATAAATTTCACGGCCTCGGTGTGAAACAAAGGTAGTAATCAATTAATTTTTAAAATATGTCTAATTAAATTTCTTAATTCATTAATACTTAAATTTTAATCTAAATTCCCTTTTAAGCCTTAACAAACCCAGACTTTTAGACAATTTTAATTAATAACCTACTTTAGGATCTATCCCGGCCACACGACCTTTCTCACACACTTTAGATGATGTGCTAGGACAACCAACTCTAGATCTAGGTTAGGCCGGTGTTTACTTTACTGCTGTGTGCCAGATTTTTCGTAGTTTTCACTGCATGTTGTGGATGAAATTGCTTTGTTGTGTCTGCTTACTTTTTCTGTACTCTGTGGATGGATTGATGTGTTTGGCGACTAGATTACCCTTAGGTTAGGTACGATCTGGATGTTGACACAGTTTTCTGCAGGTGGTCACGCTCAAGCAGGGCAATACAAAAAGGGGGCAAATAAAAAATGCATAAATATTAAAAACTCTTTGCACAGGTGCTTCAGCTGCTAAAGCCCCCAAATCATAAAAAGAGCGTGGCCAGTGTGTTTACTTTCTTTTCTGCTCATATACAACTGCTTGGGAATAACTACTCTTTATATATTAATTGCTTAGGATAACCCTGCAGGTGAGTCTAGATTTTTATTTTTATATTAATGTAATTTGTATAAGTATCAAATGTTGTGAAAGTTGATTTTGAGTTGGGATACATAGACCCAAAGCTTGGATTCCAAAGAGGAAAGGATACCCCTTCAGGGAACACTCCTTTTCCATTTGGAAACCCAAATTTGGATCATACCTCTTCCTTACCCAAAGAGGAAAGAGTGGCCTTCCCCTTAGAGGGAAGTGCCCTCTTGTCCATTTGGGTAATCCACTACGAAGATTCTAAGAAGATTGAAGAAAGGGAGTCCAAAGAAGAATGAGATTGAAGATTTGAAGATTTGAAGATTGAGAGTATCCCACTCAAAATAACTTGCATCATTACTAGGTTTAGAATCCGGGTTGTTGTCAGTGGTGCCCAGCCACTTTACTTCCTGTAATATTCTGGTTTGTAATAAGCAAGGCAATTCTGCCTATGGACATTTATTAATTAATTTATATTTGATGTGATGATTTGATTGCCTTTAGGATTACTTGTTTTTACTAGTTTTTTTTGGCGATTGCATGCCGCTTTTTGTTTTCGCCTGGATACGTGAGACTCGTGAGGGTGTGAAACTTTTCTACTCATAATTTTAAAAGTCTAAAATTTTAGTGAGTCTAAATAACATAGAAAGATAACGAATCTAGGGAATTAGCCGGGGATCGCCCCCGGGGTCGCATGCATATTTTTGCATTCTTCTTTCCTTATTTTAGACCCTTCCCCGCCTGCGGGTAGAGTCCGGATAGTCTGACCTATGAGGACGAGGTGCCGAACCTGGGGAAGTCCAGTCTTCTAAAAAATTATTTTATAAGCCTGTTTTTAAAATTTCAAGCATACTTGATTTGGAAATTGTTGACCAGCACGCATTGCATTAGATACAAATTAAAAGAGTCAAAATTTTAATTTCATAGTCCTTAGCATTTTAGCACCCAACATAAGTCAAAGGGGCCAATTAGGAGAATCTCTAGATGTCGGCCCCGCCTCCCCAAAACTTTAATTATAACGTCCCTACCACTCTTTCATAAAAGACCGGACTCATCTCTTTTAAATCGGTTAGGTGGTTAGCTGGCTCCCCAATCCAGGCCGGGGTAAGTCCAGACCTTGCACTACATTAGTTAGGATCGGACGACTGTGGTCCAGTGTCTAAAATAGATTTAGGTTCCGGGGCAGATCTTTGATTATAAGACCCCAAACTTCGAGAATCTAATCCCAAATTTCTAATAAAATGCTCAACTCTAATTAAATATCATTTCAATCCAAAATATAAAGCCCAACACTTAGATTAAGTTGGGACACTTTCGGATGGTTTCGGAATCTCAAAGTGTCCCCTACCTCTCATCCTTTAACTCCGTTAATAACAGCTCAATTTTGATCCATTCCCTTTTGATTTTCCAATAACTCTATTCATATTTTGATATCACTCCTAGAAACTCTAACAAAAATCTGTCACCATTTTAATCGGGAGTTTTCGTAGGAGATTTTTGTCTCCCTACGATGTGATTAACTATGAGGGCTTGCGCTCGTAGGAGATTTGGAACCACATACACCTGATTTTAAAAAAAATTAATTTCCAAAATTTTATTAGATTTCCTTGGGAAAAGTTAAGTAATGATCGTCATAGTTACATTAGAAAGATTATCGTAGAATGGTCTCGTTTCCCCTTGGGGAGATACACCCTTCTTCGATAAGGCTTTGGATGTGAATACGACGATCATATTTCTTGAATGTTGTAATTGGGTACTCAGTTGAACTACACTTTGTCCCCTCGGGGCCATATAGAGTTCTCCTTAGAACCCGATCATAACATTCAAGATGAGTTTACATAATTCTAAGTCTGAACACCGCTATGAAAGTTTATTTTCGTCTTTCGGGGTGATATACTCTTTCTAACGAGTTGATTCGACTTTAGAATTAGAACTTAACCTTAATCTTAAAATCCCCAAAGAAAATTAATATATTTCAAAACCTGTTTTTCCAAAATTCCACAAACAAAAAATGGCACGCCCGGTGGGACCCAATTTCTCTTCCCATCTTTAATAGTGGCAGATTTTTGTTTCATCGGTAGTTTCAACTATCATTTCTTCCGTTGGTCCCTTTGCCCATTTCTTCCTTGGGTGAGTGTGGCCAACATCTATAATAATAACAAAATATTAAAAGAGAGGTTGCACCTCCGAATCTGGCTTTATCTAGATTTTTGTTCTGATTTTGACCTTCTGCCCCAGCATAGCCTGTGAGGCGACATTGTTAAATCAGATCTCTGGATATCCTTTTCAATCTTATGGATTTATGGTCGATAAATTTCTCATTCAACATATAAATCCTTAAAATTGAAAAGAATTCAAAATTTTTGATTTCAATCCAAACTACCTTAGTTTTAACCCCCTCACCTCCCCTTTGACTTCTAAGGGTGGGGAGGGTTAAGCTATTCCTTTTACTTAGGCTTTCTCACAATTCCATAAGCCTTCGGGCAAGGGGAAACTCTGTCCATTGTGTTTTGGAACCTGTAAGAAAACCCCTTTCAAATTCTCAAAATTTCTTCAAAATTTTCTTAAACTCCAAGTTGTCATATGTTACCCCATACGATTTCCTTGTGGGCCAACATATGTCATATTTTTAAAAAAAATATATATATAATAATAAAATACCTTTTACCACTCTTTTTAAATAAATCTAATTTCAATCCTTTCTTTAACTTTCAGAAAATCCCAAATGGCTGGCCAACTGATTTTCTCTTTTGACCGAGAGTTGTCTTCGACTGTTAACGACCAAGGGAGCACTGTTATTTTTGGAATGGGATTTAGTACTCTTGAGCTCTCTATGGATGGACACCAGATTGTTAGTTTGGATGCCAGTAAGGAAATTCCCCCAGTGCTTGAGTTGATTGTGGGATCTACACCCACCTTGGCAGTAATCAGTGATGATCAGAAACAGTCTGAACCAATTGTTGAGCCTCCCACTGAAATCAAGTCTGTTTTTGAGGAGGGGTCTAGTTCTGGACTCAGTTTTGCCACCAGGAATCAAAAGAAGAACTATTTGAGGAGACTTAGAAAGAAAATATCTAAGGCTAAAAGAGTAGTACCCTTTAAGACCTTAGCTCAAGTAGAACCTGAGGCTGTTGAGGAGCTACCTATTACTGCTTCCTCTCCCCTCCTAAAGGGGAGTCGCTTTTACCCCCTGGCTTCAGCTCAAGGGGAGGAGAGGGTAGCTAGGATAGCCCGTTCTCCACCATGCCCGGTCGACTACTCGACTAAGAAAACTCAAAAAGAAAGACATATCCAAAAGACAAGGACTTTGAGAAATATAATTCATACCTGCGCTGCACAGTCTGGACAGACTAAAGAGGAATATGTGAAACAATTGAAGGGAGTGATCTCACATCGCTTCCAAAAAGAAGTGTTGAAGGAAGAAGTGTCTGAAGCAAAGAATTTAACCCCACAATTCGTCAAAAAGAATAAGAAGTATGTTAGACAGCCCGCTACTTCAGTACTGGTTGATGGATATCACTGGGTGCCACGCCCTCCGTCCTCTCAAACAGAGGGTATTGTGTTGACTGGGTCCGAGAGAGGCCGCCATTCTACTGGTAGACCCCCGGTACCCCCACATAAACCTGTAAGATTGGCCTCAGTGATTGTTAAACCAAAGGGGGTTGAAGTTCAAAAGTCTGTGGACCTTAAAGGGAAAAGACCTAAGTCTCCTGAAAAGAGATATGTGCCAAAGAGAACTAAGTTGGAGAATCTGCCACCACCTTCTAGAACTTCTAAGTTCATTCTGCAGCTCCAACGAGTTTCAGCCAACCCTACTCCGGGTTTAGTTGAATTGATGGATGTCCAGACTAGTACTCCAGTTGTTACAGTTGACAGTCCTACCACAGCCTGTCTAACTCAAGATCCAATAGTCACCATCCCTGTCACCCCAGTTGATGATCCCCAAGGTTCGAGTGTCATTCCTAGGCCCCTTAGTCAGGTGTCTGAGGACCTTACCTTACCAGATGTGGGAACAATCACTTTACAAGCTCCTGCTTCTCCTGAGGAATATGTCCCTCTCCCTGTAGAGGATGCCACTCTTCTGACTACCAGCTCTGGGATAGTCGAAAAGGAGAGAATTGACCAGGATCTAGAAATGGAAGATGAACCGGATACAAAGTCTCAACCAGATCCTAATCCAAAACTCACAGAAATCATTGCCCTTATGGATTCTGAAGAATTATTCGATATGGCTGAGTATAAAGGATACTTACCCCTTGATCCTAAGTTAATTGGGGATAGACCGGTCGAGGAGGTAGTTCAAGAAATAAGAAACATCTTGTTGAACAAAGAAGGAATGGCTTCTTTTGACCCTGATATGGATGATCTCCTTGGAGATGAAGATGATTATGTTGGGGGCATTCATGTGGTCGAAACTAGAGGGTCTAATAAAGAAGCTGAGCCCAGCAAGCACCGATTTGCTAAAGATGATGATCCACATGCTGTTGAGTCAGATTCAGATGAGTCTGTGAAAGACAGAGATGAAGAACACATAAAAAACTTGGAGACTCAGCTTGCTAGCATGATGTCACAAGTTAAGGAGATGCAAGAGAAGTTGGATAAATCACAGCAAGAGTCTTTTAAGATCCACCAGTCAGCTCGAGAGCTCACAGAAAAGGCCAAAAGGGTAGAATTTAGTTCCAGACCTCCCGAGTCACCACCTGTGACCTTTCCTTGTCCAGTAGAGACACCTCCAGTTCACCCTGCAGTTTCCACCATTCCTCCGATCCTACCTCAGAAGGATATCAAGCAGTTAATTGAGGACCAGGTAAGGGAGGCCTTAGTCCTTTCTCAAGGAAATGTGTCTATTTCAAAGGGTAGACCCTACCCCGAGGAATATGACTTAGTTCCTTACCCAAAGGGTTTTGTGCCACCAACTTTTAAAGTTTTCACTGGAATTGAAAATCCGAGACAGCATCTGGCCCACTTCCGAGCAAGCTGTTGCAATGCAGGAGGGTCAGATGCTCTACTATTTCGTCAATTTGTAAGTAGTCTATCCGGCATTGCTTTTGAATGGTACGCCGATCTGCCCAACGGTTCAGTAAGAACCTTTAGCGATCTAGAAAACCTCTTTCTTAAGAGATTTTCTGGAGCGCAATAACGCACCACCGTGGGCGATCTCGTGGTTGAAAAGCAAAAGCCGGGAGAGTCTCTAGTTGAGTACATCTTGAGGTGGCGAAACCTCTCGATGAAGTGTGAACCCCAGTTGCAAGAGCAACATGCTGTGGAGATTCTTTTGAAGAATATCCATGACCCTGTTGCTTTTCTCCTGAAGGGTTTCACTATTAAAACTTTTGAGAAACTTCTTAATAAGGCTAACAATTTGCAGGAAGAGGCTCCTAGGATGCCATTCTTACGAGAACAGCCTGAAGAAAGGAAGGGTCCAAAATTGGTGAAAACATTTGAAAAGAAAGCTGTGGTCTCAGCAGTAGATAAAGGAAAGAGGCCAGTGATTAGTCAACCTAGCACTCCACTTCCACCACAGCCGCCTCAGAAGCAGCCCTTTCAGATAGTTCCTCAATATACTAGAGATCCCGCCTTCATCCCTTTTAGAGAGAGATTGGCAAAGCCTTATCCATTTAAAAGGGAGTCAGTTAAGAAGATCTTCAGGAGTTTGTTAAAGAAACCAGATTTTCAGTTGCCAGAGGCCAGGAGGCTTGAGGATGAGAGAAAAAAGATGATCCCAAGTATTGCCCGTACCACAGGATGCTTAGTCACCCTCTTGAGGATTGCGTTGTGTTCAAAGACTGGCTTGAGAGGAACTACACCCAAGGTAACATCATAATACCTAAGGAATACTTGGTCGATCCAGAAAAGGCTTCAATTAAGACCATTTCAGGTAATCCTCTTAACTCTTCTTGTCTTGTTGAAGATGGTTGGGACATTGCTTTGTCTCGGGCACTTAAAAAGTCGATTAACAAGTCTTTTCGTCTTTCTCAACAGCTGACTACGATTGCCCAGGCCCCGGTGTGGAAGGTTGACCTGGACGCTTCGCAGAAGGATGTTGAGCCACTTCCCTCTCCAGTAGTCTTAGGAACTACTGAGAAAAATGTAAAAGAACAGAAATTTGATTTTGTAGAGAGGAAGTGTGTATATGAGAGATGTATTAGAATGGTGGATGGCGGTGTTAAAACCCTTTCCCCTCTTTTGTTATCTGACTTTTACTTTGCCCCATCAAAGGCGAAGGGTTAAAAGATGAATAAAAAACATCCTTCTACTTCTGTCTTGATGATTAACCATGAATCTCAAATGCAAATTGATGACTCTCCTATTCTGAATCAAACTCCTAATGAAATAAATATTGAGGTTAATCAAACTAACCTCCCCGAATCGACTGTTCAAGAAGATGTCGAATGTGAAGCCTTATCAGAAAGTGATTTCCCCCAATGTGATTTTCAGGGAAGTCCTATCGAGATAGAGTTTTCAGATTCTGACTCTCTTTTGGGGAAACGACGATCCAATGCCTACAGTGAGTGTAGACACCGCTCTAGTTTGCCTGCCCGAAGACGTCGAGCAGGTGCAACTCCGTGGCGGTAAAGTCTTACCTCCTAGGTTGCCCCCTTAGGACAAAGGCAAGCAATCCTCATTCGAAAATCTAAATCCATATTCCCCTCAACAACCAGAATTTCCTTTAATTCCTCCGGGTTTCGAGTCTGTCGTTCCTAAGGTTGATTACAATGTTCTAGCCCACCTTAGGAAGTTGCCAGCAAAATTAAGTATTTACGACGCCCTCCTTCTCTCCAAAGAAATGAGGGAGTCTCTAATTAAAACACTTCTCGATCCCGAGATTTGCTTAACACAGTTGGCTGCAACTTCAGAAGGTGAGGCTCTTTACTTCAAAGAGGTCCCCGGGGTTACCTTTTCAGACGAAGATTTACTCTTGGGAACTGCTGACCACAATCGTCCCCTCTACATTACTGTAGATGTGGGAAACTTCAAGTTATCAAGAGTCCTTGTTGATCCAGGTGCATCGGTCAACGTGATGAACATAAAGACTCTTGCTTATCTCAGAGTTGATACTAGCAAGCTTTCAATCGACAGGTTGGTGCTTCGTGGGTTCAACGAGGAGGGCGAGAGAGCTTTAGGTTCAATCACTTTACTCCAAGAAATAGGAGGGTTAAAAACTGAAGCTAAATTTCATATAATTGATTCGACTACGTCCTTCAACGCACTTCTAGGTAGACCTTGGATTCACGAATATAGAATGGTTCCATCTACCCTGCATCAATGCGTTAAGTATCAACGAGACGGCATTGAACATGTGATTAAGGGTGATTTGCAACCATTCTCGATTCAAGAAATCAGAATCTACGAAGATGCTGCATATTTCATACCAAAAGGGTCCTCGTCCCGTTCTAAATTGGAGATCAAATTTGAGGAGAAAATGGTTGGACAAAAATTCGACCAAAAGAAAGAAAAAGATAAAAATATCAATCAAGAAATGACGCAATCGAGTAGTGAAGACGACTCTGATATCGTTGTCCTTAGGCCTCCAAGCACATTACCTCAAAGAGGTGGGAGGATGGCTTTAAGGGCACGAGGACGAGGCCGTGCTTCATTAGATAGGAGAGCAGCACCTGTGTATATTGATTTGAAATCAGATTCTGATGGTGAACTAGAAAATCAAGGTACTGCCCTCTCTCTCGATTATCAAAACATAAATGCTCCTCCAAAATTTGATCTCACCTTAGACCAGGACAGTGACCCTGAGGTAGATATTTCAAAAGTTAAAAGTGACGAGCCTGAATTAACAATGTATGAAAAGCTCACTAGAAGGATTGAGGCCCTTTCTCTGACCCCACTGTCGGCAGGCAGGATTGTAGGGTTGGAAGTTAAAGTGGCCCCCAACTTGGATGGTGAAGTTAAGAAAGTCCAGAAATTCTTTCCTGGCTCCTCCTCCGCAAGGGACGAAGGTGATGTAACCCTTGAGGAGGCAGATTTTAATGAATTAATGGAATTACCTTTCGGCTACTTCCCTGTTTGTGTAAAAAACACTTTTTCTAAAGGTTCTATACCATACCGATGGACTAAGGGTCAAGCTAGATACCACGAGAATATTTGGCGAACAAAAATAAATAAAAATCCAACAAGTGGTATTGGCTTTGGAACAGTTAGTTCATTTGATGATGATGAGTATTGCCTAATGATAACTTACCATCTCGATTCTCCAAATGTCCCTACAGATCCTCCTTGTCCTCTAGATGGACTCTGTTTGGAGACTTTAGACGATCCCGATGATCTTCAAGTTCGGGATGCACCCCCTGAATTTGAAGAGGAAATTAAGTCGACAGTCGATGAGTTGAGAGAAATTAACCTGGGAAACGATGATGACCCCCGTCCGATTTTCATAAGTACTTTGTTGAGCGAGGGTGAAACCCAAGACTTAATCCTAGTTGTTATTCGAGTTCAGGGATTGCTTTGCCTGGACATACGACGAAATGCCAGGTTTGCCTGCTGAGGTAGCAGTTCACAAACTTGGGGTTCGGCATGATGCCATTCCTGTTAAACAAGCTCCTCGACGCATGCGCTTAGAGATTGAGCAACAAGTCGTTTCTGAAGTTAAGAAATTGGCAGAAGCCGGATTCATTCGAGAGGAGCAATATCCCTCTTGGGTGGCCAGCGTCGTGCCAGTTCAAAAGAAAAATGGTCAAATTCGGATTTGTGTCGATTATAGGGATCTGAATAAGGCATGTCATAAAGATGAGTTCCCTTTACCAATACCAGAACTCATGGTGGACATTGCCTCCTCACATGCTATTTTCTCATTCATGGATGGCTCGTCGGGTTATAACCAAATCAAGATGGCCCCTGAAGATGAGAGAAATACGGCGTTCAGAACCCCTATTGGAATCTTTTGTTATAAGGTAATGCCATTCGGCTTAAAGAATGCCAGAGCAACCTACCAACGGGCCATGACCCGTATCTTTGACGACTTAATTCATAATCAAGTTGAATGTTATATTGACGATTTAGTTGTCAAGAGCAAGGTTAAAGAGGCTCACCTGTATGACTTAAGAGTTGTTTTCGAACGGTTGCGCCGCTATGATTTAAAAATAAACCCCTTGAAGTGCGCCTTCGGCGTCGCCTCGGGAAAATTCTTAGGATTCGTAGTGAGGCACCGCGGAATCGAGATAGATCCTGCTAAAATTGAAGCCATCTTACATATGCCATCCCCTAAGAGCCTTACTCAGTTAAGGTCTCTACAAGGTAGATTGGCATATATAAGGAGGTTTATTTCTAATCTTTCCGGGAGATGTCAACCCTTTTTTGTCCTTGCGAAAAAGGATACTAAATTCGTATGGGGCGAGAAGTGTCAAAATGCTTTTGACGATATCAAACAATACCTTTCTAACCCGCCAGTCTTGGCAGCTCTGATTCCGGGAAAGCCATTAATCCTCTACACCGTAGCTCTAGATGAGTCTTTAGGTGCCCTGTTGGCTCAAGTTAACGACGAAGGAAAAGAGAATGCCCTCTACTACCTTAGTCGAAGACTCCTTCCTACTAAAATTCGATACCCGTCAATTGAGAAGCATTGTCTTACTCTGGTTTTTGCAGCTCAGAAACTGAGGCATTACATGCTCTCCCACTCAATCAGTTTGATTTCAAGAGTTAATCCTTTGCAATATCTTATGACCCAACCTACGTTGTCAGGACGTTTAGCTCGCTGGTCTATGATATTGTTGCAATTTGAGATTACTTTCACTCCCCTTCGTGCTGTGAGGGGACAGGCTGTCGCCGATTTTCTGGCAGCACACCCGCTGCCGGTAGATTCTCCTCTGAACGATGACCTACCCGACGAACAAATCATGAGTTTGAGGGAATCTGGCGAGGCCATCTGGGAATTATATTTTGATGGGGCAGCATCCTCTCGTAGGATTGCGACCCAACAATCTGTAATTCCTGGAAAGGCTGGAGTCGGTCTAATTTTCATTACACCAGAAAAAAGAATGATGCATTTTTCCTACCACTTATCGGAGCCTTGCACAAACAACGAAGCTGAATACGAAGCTCTGATAACTGGTTTGGAACTTGCAATTCTAATGGGAATTAAAGAGATTAAGATCTTTGGATATTCCCAACTGGTTATTAACCAAGTCGCCGGAACTTATAAAGTCTTGAATCCGAATCTCCTAAGATATCACCAGTACACACTTCACTTGTTGGAACAAATCCCTATTGCTACTTTGTATAGGGTTCCCCGTGGAAGCAATTCCACGGAGGATGCCTTAGCAAAACTTGCGAAGGAATTTGTATGTCCTGAGGAGGATTCCATCCCTATAGAGATCCAGGGTCGTAAGACCCTCTCCCTTATAGATTTGGAACACATTAGTAAGACTCCCCTTCAGATCCTTTCTGCCTCTTCGACAACCGATGAAGAAGGCGATTGGAGACGACCCTTAATCGATTACCTTAAAGAAGGGAAGCTTCCCCAGGATAAATCACTCTCCAACCAGATTAAGAAACGTGCCCTATCGTATGCACTAGTTAACGATCTGTTGTACCGTCGGTCCTTCGATCACATGTGGCTGCGCTGTTTGAACAAGCGAGAAGCCCAGAAAATTATTAATGTAGTTCATTCAGGACTGTGCGGTGCACATCAATCGGGTCTAAAAATGAAATTAAAGATTAAAAGACTTGGATACTATTGGCCTATAATGATTGACGATTGCATGAATACTGTGAAGCACTGTCATCAATGTCAGGTCCATGGTGTGGTTTTACATCAGCCGCCTAATGTGTTACACCCTACGATAGCCTCGTGGCCCTTCGAGAGTTGGGGCACGGATATCATTGGGCCGATTGACCCTCCCTCCGCGAGAGGTCATCATTTCATATTAGCAGCGACTGATTACTTTTCAAAGTGGGCGGAAGCAATTCCCCTACGAAACGTAACATCACACCATGTCTTAAAATTCTTTCGTGACCATATTGTATATCGATTCGGCGTACCTCGCAGAATCATATCCGATAATGGGTCCGCATTCGAGTCTACAAAAATTAATAGTTTTATAAGGCGACATAATATTGATTGGAGATATTCGACAATCTATTACCCTCGGGCGAATGGATTGGCTGAGGCCTACAACAAAACCTTGGTGCAAATTGTTAAAAAGATCCTTGATGATAACAAACGGCAGTGAGATGAGCGGTTGGTGGAAGCTTTGTGGGCTTATCGTACCACTTATAGAACCCCGACCCAATCCACCCCGTTCGCACTAGTGTATTGATCTGAGGCTATTCTACCCTTGGAAATACAAATCCCTTCGCTCAGAATTGCAGTTCAGAATCAAATTACCAATGAACAAAATGCAAAACTACGATTGGAAGAACTCGAAGGCCTTGAAGAGAGACGTCTCCAAGCTCAACAAAGTTTAGAGTTGTATAAATCCCGTATGGTTCAAGCCCATGACAAGTTAGTGCGACCTAGGACCTTTCAAGCGGGAGACTTGGTATTGGTCCTTCGGAGGCCTATCTTGGCCCATCGGAAGCTGCAAGGCAAATTTGAACCTACGTGGGAAGGACCCTTCATTATAGAGACTGTCTACGAAGGAGACTCGTATCAGTTAGTAGATTGTAAAGGGAACCACCCAATGCTACCTGTCAATGGGCATTTCCTTAAGAAATACTATGCTTGATGTAGCTCATTTTATCAATTAATAAAATTTCCTTTTCTTGATTTGCAACTTGATTCTACCTTTTTTTTAAGGTATTTTTTTTAACGCTCTTCGCCTTCTCCTTAAGGTTAGGTCCTTCCTTACCTTAGGATTAGACCCGCTAGTTGTGGAATACGCCCTCCGTGGCACCACCCTAGCATTTGTCCCGGGGATTAGTGGTGGAGTACGCCCTTCGAGGCACCATACTGATTCCCATTCGCTAGTGGTGGAGTACGCCCTTCGTGGCACCACCCTAGTTTGCCAGTTAATCTGCCTATTTGGAGTAAGTCTTCTATCAGCATCCTATAGGCCTAAGGTTGGGTGATGCCCTTCCTTAGACCCAAGGTTAGGTATTCCCTACCTTGGTTTCCAGTTGATCCGTCTACTAGGAGTAAGTCTTCTATCAGCATCCTGTAGACCTAAGGTTGGGTGATGCCCTTCCTTAGACCCAAAGTTAGGTATTCCCTACTTTGGTTTCCAGTTAATCTGCCTATTTGGAGTAAGTCTTCTATCAGCATCCTATAGGCCTAAGGTTGGGTGATGCCCTTCCTTAGACCCAAGGTTAGGTATTCCCTACCTTGGTTTCCAGTTGATCCGTCTACTAGGAGTAAGTCTTCTATTAGCATCCTGTAGACCTAAGGTTGGGTGATGCCCTTCCTTAGACCCAAAGTTAGGTATTCCCTACTTTGGTTTCCAGTTAATCTTCCTATTTGGAGTAAGTCTTCTATCAGCATCCTATAGGCCTAAGGTTGGGTGATGCCCTTCCTTAGACCCAAGGTTAGGTATTCCCTACCTTGGTTTCCAGTTGATCCGTCTACTAGGAGTAAGTCTTCTATCAGCATCCTGTAGACCTAAGGTTGGGTGATGCCCTTCCTTAGACCCAAAGTTAGGTATTCCCTACTTTGGTTTCCAGTTAATCTGCCTATTTGGAGTAAGTCTTCTATCAGCATCCTATAGGCCTAAGGTTGGGTGATGCCCTTCCTTAGACCCAAGGTTAGGTATTCCCTACCTTGGTTTCCAGTTGATCCGTCTACTAGGAGTAAGTCTTCTATCAGCATCCTGTAGACCTAAGGTTGGGTGATGCCCACCCTTAGACCCAAAGTTAGGTATTCCCTACTTTGGTTTCCAGTTAATCTGCTTATTTGGAGTAAGTCTTCTATCAGCATCCTATAGGCCTAAGGTTGGGTGATGCCCTTCCTTAGACCCAAAGTTAGGTATTCCCTACTTTGGTTTCCAGTTAATCTGCCTATTTGGAGTAAGTCTTCTATCAGCATCCTATAGGCCTAAGGTTGGATGATGCCCTTCCTTAGACCCAAAGTTAGCTATTCCCTACTTTGGTTTCCAGTTAATTTGCCTATTTGTAGTAAGTCTTCTGTCAGCATCCTATAGGCCTAAGGTTGGGTGATGCCCTTCCTTAGACCCAAGGCTAGGTATTCCCTACCTTGGTTTCTCCAGAACAGGTGTAAGCTTTTCTCTAGTTTCCAATGGACTTGAGGTTGGGTGATCCCCTTCCTTTAAACTCTTTTAAGATCCTACTCCTATTCGGTCAACGCCAATGTGTGCAGCAGAAGTTCCTTCTACCATACACATTGGGGGTCCATTTGTTGACCTCATTTTTATATGAGGTCACTAAAGACCTTCCAAACTCCAGATTAATTTAAGATCCTAGGATCCACTCTAGACCTTAGGATTCTTTCCTAGAACTAGACCTTAGAGCCTACTCTAGAGCCTAGGATTCCCTTAAATCCTATATCTTAGAATCTCTCTAGATTCTAGGATAATTCCAGACTCAAATCAATCTCTACCCTTGATCAATTCAAACTTCAAATCAATCTGATCTCCATTCAAGTCAAATCCAAATTAATTCAAATTTCAAACATATCCAAACTTTGACTCAATCCACTTGAGAATCCAAATTTCAACCTAGACTTTGATCCTACCCTTAATCTAGCCTTGACCCTATCCATCCATTAACAATCACAACATGATTGTAAATGGTTTGGATATTTCAATTTTAATTATTCAAACCTGAAATTCATTTCAGAATCAAGAAGTCCAGACTCAAATCCTAAGTCTCAAGGCCTTGTCCTAAAGACCCTTTTTAGAGATTTTGTAAACATTTCAAAACCCAGTCAAATGGTCTCTGATTTAGGGTCTATCACTTGTAAAGTGATAAGACATGTCTCTAGAGCTTACCCTCCAACTTTGAGCTCATTCTGAGGTCTCTAACCCCAGAATCTGAATTAAAATCCAAAGGCTGTAAAACCTTCAAATATTTACATCCTATGCCACTGAACCTAACCCCTTTGAGATCTTGACCTTGGAACCCTTATCAAACCCTCCAATCACCTCCAGACCCTTGATTTTAACCCATTGAGCAGTAAACTGCATTTCCCAGACCCATTTTTGACCATAGTTGTCCAATAGGTCAAAACTGACCAAAATACCCCTATGGGGCTCAAATAGAGATTTAAAACCAAATGAGCTCCAAATTGAATGTAACCACCTTTAACAAATTTCAAATGTCATTTCAAATCTTTTGAACCTATTTTCAACCCTTGGGTCAACCTGGTTGACCAAGTCAACAGGTTTGACCCAAGAGGCCCCTTAAGGGTCCAAACGTGTATTTTGACCCAAATGACCTCTCTAGGCCATCCAACCACTTCCTTTGGACTTGAAATATCATTTCAAACCTGTTGAGCCCAAGCCCAGACCCTGGGTCAACCTGGTTGACCAAGTCAACCCAAGTTGACCAAACAGGCCCTTAGGGGCTCAAATAGGGATTTTGGTCAATTTGACCTCCCCAGACCTAGGAACCACTCTCAATGGAACCAGCCTCCTTAGGACACTTAGCCCCGCAGCCCGGAGTAGTCCAGCCAATAAACTTCATCTTTAGGGTGGTTGTTGTGTTTTAAAGGGTTTGTTAAGTATTTTAAACATTAAGCCAATATTTTCTGAGTTTTAGAATGATTTGAGCTTTATGAATTTTTAGAATATTTTAATGATTTAATTAAGGGGTTGAAAATTGACTTTTTGATTAAGCCCAAATTCTGGAATGTTTGTATTTTATTAAAATACTAGACCTTACTACGATCAGTTAGAAGGTAAGTACGTTGAAATCGGATTTTTCTACATTTTATAAAGAAGGTTTGAAGTTTTGAACTAGATTTTACGCATAGTTTGACCAATTTGTTGACTTTTTGAAATATTATAGATTTCTGGAATTTAATATTTTTAATAAATATTAGAACTTATTAGGAGTTGAATGCAAGTGAGTTTGGGTGATTTTGATTTTTTTAGAATTAGTTATGAATTATGGAAGTTTGGGTATTTCAATGAAATTGGGGATTTCTTAATTAGAAGGCCTCTTTTGTGATTTTGCTCCAAACAAATTCTCAATCTCTTGAAAACATCTCCAAAGTTCATAAATAACCTAAGGAGGGATCCCCAAGTGTTTGGGAAATTTTGGGATTTTTTAATTATTATTAATTAATCATCTTAATTAAATATTGATTTTCACTTAAAATTGAATTAGGGTTTAAATTGCTGTCAAATCAAGGGGCTTTCAATTATCAAGGATTAAGGACTGGATTCTGGTCATTTTGAGGGTTTATATGTATTTTTTGGATTTAAATTGGATTTATTACAATTTTTTAAGGTTTGAAGGCTTAATTAGGGGTTGGACCTTATGAAAATTAATTAGGGGACCTAATGACCTCAAAAATCAATGAAAATTTCTCTAGGGGCTGAGGGTGTCACTAAGTTCAAATGTTCAAAGTTTCAACTCAAGGGGAAGTGAATCCTAATTATTGAGATTTTTCTAAATTTTCTATACATGAATCCTTAGTTATTGTCCTTAATTATGTCACTAATTTGATGGACTTGAATCAATGTTTAAACTAACCCTCATACTCAATACCCAAGACATGCATGAATCACATAAACACATTCAACACTTAAATCTAGGAGAGCCTAAGACTAAGTGGTGTGTGATCCCTAAACATGCAAGAACTAATTAACATAATTAAGACAAAATTAGTGAATAATCAAGAAATGATTATCCACTAATCATCCCCTTTATTTCTATTCAAATATGCTCAATCTACATTTAAGATTTCAAGTGACCTCTTAAACATTTAAAGATTTAAATATATATAGTCTCAAAATAGATTTTAAAATATATAAATATAAATGGATATATATATATATATATATATATATATATATATATATATATATATATATATATATATATATATATATATATATATATATATATATTATAAAATAATTAAAAATATTATTAAAATACATTTTGATGAGTTGAAAGGACCACTGATCTCCAGGGAAGTTTGATAATAACAAAAGATTTTTCTTTTAATTTTCAAAATATTTAATATTTAATTAAATATAAAAAATATTAATAAACTCTAATAATTCTAAATAATAACAAAATCTACTCAAATAATGTTGGAAATTTTCCTCGAGATCAGCTATACTTTCAAAGACATGCATGCCAAATTTCAGATAAAAATAATTTATAAATAATTAATTAAAAATAAAATACCCTTTTCTGTATTTCTCAAATTACCAGTAAAATAATAGATAAAAAGGTTTGATTTTATTTTTAAAATAAACTAGACAGAATTCTGAAAAGAATGATATTTTATACTCATTTTTTGACCCTATATTTGATTTACTATGATTTTTCAAAGTTCCTGTAATTAAAACAAATTAAAAATACATTTTCCCTAATTAAACGGCGGCGGTCAGACACGCGGCACGCGCGGATTCGCGGGATCGAAACCGCGTGACGGCGGGGACACGCGTCGGCCGTGGGCCGCTTCACGCGGTTTTCACTTAACCACGTCAGCGGCTCGAGGCAGCCGTTGGATTGACCGCGGGTTCGATCTAACGGCTGAGATCAGATTCCGCGGTTTGATCTCAGCAGAAGAAGATCAAACGGCAGAGGTTTGATCCCGCTGTTCCGAATGGACGGCCCTGATCCCGCCGGTCGATCGATCGAATGCTAAACCGAATACACGGTCAAACCAAGGCGCGGAACGGCAAGATCTAGACCGTTGATCGCGTGATCAACGGTCTAGAAAACGTACATCTACAGCAAACTGCGAATGACGCCCTAGAATCCGTTTTTTGGTTCGTTCTCCCGATCGGGTGGACCAAATCACTTGAAATTTTAAACTTAAAGAGTAAGAATAAATAGAAACAACGGGGAAAGATTGGTTTCAGCCAAAACCCTAAAAACATGAAGCTATTTAAATCTAACTAATGTGAACTAGATCTAAGGTTTTAAGGAATTATACCATTAGATCTTTGAAATTTCTGGATGGATGAGCTTGTAGACTGTCCAAGTGAAGATCCCCAGCACGAACCCGAGCTCGAACATGTCTGGATCGACTGCTACAGGCTTGGGTCGGTCTAGGTGGTGGGCTCGCCGGAGAACTCACCGCCGGTGACGTGCAACCACTTAGATTTTGTAGTGGGGAGGTAGAGAGGGCTCTGGAGATCCAAAACGAACAGAGAGCTCGATCTGGGAGGCTGGGGTTAGTGAGAGAAGGAACTTTGATTCAATGTGCTCAAAAGTTGGCTTTTGTCCTATTCAAACGACCTGGGCTAGATTGGATGGCTGGGATTGATGCAGGAGCTCCCTAGATGGTGCCACATGTCCCTGGGACAGCTAGAAGGCTGCCTCAAAGGCTGGCCAAGCCTTGCCTCCATTGGGTGGACTTGGGACAAGTGGGGGGGACCATTGCCATTTAAGGCTAAACCAGTGTTGGTGGAATTTTGGAAAACATGTTTTGAAAAATATTGGTTTTCTTTGGGGATTTTAAGATTAAGGTTAAGTTCTAATTCTAAGGTCGAATCGACTCGTTAGAAAGAGTATATCACCCCGAAGGACGAAAATAAGCTTTCATAACGGTGTTCAGACTTAGAATTGTGAAATCCATCTTGAATATTGTGAGCGGATGCAAAAGAGAAATTCATATGACCCCAAAGGGTCAAAATGAGTTTCAATTGAATATCCAGCTACAATATTCAAGAAGTGTGATCGTTAGGTTCACATCCAAAGCCTTATCGAAGAAAGATATATCTCCCCGAAGGGAGAAAATATCACTCGACGATAATTCTTTGAATATGATAATAATGATCACTAATACTTTAAATTTTCCCAAAGAAATCCAATTAAGTTTTGAAAAATCAATTTTTAAAATCAGGTGTGTGTGGTTCTAAATCTCCTACGAGCGCAAGCCCTCGTAGTTAATTACATCGTAGGGAGATAAAATCTCCTACGAAAACTCTCGATTAAAATAATGGCAGAATTTTGTTTAGAGTTTCTAGGAGTGATATCAAAGTATGAATAGAATTATTGGAAAATCAAAAGGGAATGGATCAAAATTGAGCAGTTAATAACGGAGTTAAAGGATGAGAGGTAGGGGACACTTTGAGATTCCAGAACCATCCGGAAATGTCCCAACTTAATCTAAGTGTTGGGCTTTATGTTTTGGACTTGAAATGATATTTAATTAGAGTTGAGCATTTTATTAGAAATTTGGGATTAGATTCCCGAAGTTTGGGGTCTTATAATCAAAGATCTGCCCCAGAACCTAAATCTATTTTGGACACTGGACCACAGTCGTCCGACCCTAACTAATGCAGTGTAAGGTCTGGACTTACCCCGGCCTGGATTGGGGAGCCAGCTAACCACCTAATCGATTTAAAAGAGATGAATCCGGTCTTTTATGAAAGAGTGGTAGGGACGTTATAATTAAAGTTTTGAAGAATTGGGGCCGACATCTAGAGATTCTCCTAATTGGCCCCTTTGACTTATGTTGGGTGCTAAAATGCTAAGGACTATGAAATTAAAATTTTGACTCTTTAATTTGTATCTAATGCAATGCATGCTGGTTAACAACCTCAAATCAAATATGCTTGAAATTTTTAAAAACAGGCTTATAAAATAATTTTTTAGAAGACTGGACTTCCCCAGGTCCGGCACCTCATCCTCATAGGTCAGACTATCCGGACTCTACCCGCAGGCGGGGAAGGGTCTAAAACAAGGGAAGAGTAATGCAAAAATATGCATGCGACCCCGGGGTCGATCCCCGGCTAATTCCCTAGATTCGTTATCTTTCTATATTGTTTAGACTCACTAAAATTTTAGACTTTTAAAATTATGAGTAGAAAAACTTTCACACCCTTACGAGTCTCACGTATCCAGGCGAAAACAAAGAGCGGCATACAATCGCCAAAAAACTAGTAAAAGCAAGTAATCCTAAAGGCAATCATTTCAACACATCAAATATAAATGAATTAATTAATAAATGTCCATAGGCAAAGTTGCCTTACTTATTACAAACCAGAATTTTACAGAAAGTAAAGTGGCCGGGCACCACTAACAACAACCCGGATTCTAAGCCTAGTAATGACGCAAGTTATTTTGAGTGGGATACTCTCAATCTTCAAATCTTCAAGTCTTCAATCTCATTCTTCTTAGGACTCCTTTTCTTCAATCTTCTTGGAATCTTCGTAGCAGATTACCCAAATGGATAAGAGGGCACTTCCCTCAAAGGGGAAGGCCACTCTTTCCTCTTTGGGTAAGGAAGAGGTATGATCCAAATTTGGATTTCCAAATGGAAAAGGAGTGTTCCCCAAAAGGGTATCCTTTCCTCTTTGGAATCCAAGCTTTGGATCTATGTATCCCAACTCAAACTTAACTTTCACAACACTTAACAATCATACAAATTACATTTATATCAAAATAGAAATCTAGACTCACCTGCAGGGTTATCCTAAGCAATTAATATATAAAAAGCAGTTATTCCCAAGCAGTTATATATGAGCAGAAAAGAAAGTAAACACACTGGCCACGCTCTTTTTATTTGGGGGCTTTAGCAGCTGAAGCACCTGTGCAAAGAGTTTATAATATTTATGCATTTTTTGATTTGCCCCTTTTTTTATTGCCCTGCATGAGCGTGGCCACCTGCAGAAAACTGTGTCAACATCCAGATCGTACCTAACCTAAGGGTAATCTAGTCGCCAAACACATCAATCCATCCACAGAGTACAGAAAAAGTAAGCAGACACGGCAAAGCAATTTCATCCACAACATGCAGTGAAAACTACGAAAAATCCGGCACACAGCAGTAAAGTAAACACCGGCCTAACCTAGATCTAGAGTTGGTTGTCCTAGCACATCATCTAAAGTGTGTGAGAAAGGTCGTGTGGCGGGGATAGATCCTAAAGTGGGTGATTAGTTAAAGTTGTCTAAAAGTTTGGATTTGTTAAGGCTTAGAAGGGGATTTAAATTAAAATTTAAATATTAATGAATTAAGAATTTTAATTAAACATATTTTAAAAGTTAATTGATTGCTACCTTTGTTTCACACCGAGGCCGTGAAGTTTATTTCACCTTCCTTGGGGCTAAGCTAATAGCCTCGTAGGCCTGGGTTACCCAGTAGCAATCGGGGTTGATTAAGTTATTTAAGTTGGTTGGAATTAAAGGAGTGGATTAATATAAAGAAATGAGTTCATTACTGATTTTAAAAGCTTGATTAATTTAAGTTTGTCATTAATTGATTCGTGGCGTTGTGCCATCAGGCTCGAGGAACCAGCCTCCTTAGGACACTTAGCCCCGCAGCCCGGAGTAGTCCAGCCGATAAACCAAATTAATGTAATTGAATTAGAGATTTTTAGAAAATGTTAAATAATTGAGAATTAATCCATTTTAAGTTTTGACACCCTTTAGAATTCATTCGTGGCGTCGTGCCACCAGGCTCGAGGAACCAGCCTCCTTAGGACACTTAGCCCCGCAGCCCGGAGTAGTCCAGCCAATAAACTTCAACTTCAGGGTGGTTGTTGTGTTTTGAAGGGTTTGTTAAGTGTTTTAAGAATTAAACCAACATTTTCTGAATTTTAGAATGATTATGAGTTTTATGAATTTTTAGGATATTTTAATGATTTAATTAAGGGGTTGAAAATCGACTTTTTGATTAAGTTCAAATTCTGGAATGTTTGTATTTTATTAAAATACTAGACCTTACTACGATCAGTTAGAAGGTAAGTACGTTGAAATCGGATTTTTCTACATTTTATTACGAAGGTTTGAAGTTTTGAACTAGTTTTGACTTAGAGTTGACCGGTTTGTTGACTTTTTTAAAAATATTGCAGATTTCTGGAGTTTAATATTTTTAATAAATACTAGAGCTTATTAGGAGTTGAATGCAAGTGAGTTTGGGTGATTTGGATTTTATTTGAATTAGTTATGAATTATTGAAGTTTGGACATTTTAATGAATTTTAGGAATTTCTTAATTAGAGGGTCTCTATTGTGATTTTGCTTCAAACAAACTCCCAATCTCTTGAAAACACCTCCAAAGGTCAGGAACAACCTAAGGAGGGATCCCCAAGTGTTTGGGAGAATTTTAGATTTTTATATTATTATTAATAAATTATCTCAATTAAATATTGGTTCTCACTTAAAATTAAATTAAGGTTTAGGTTGCTGTCAAATCAAAGGGCTTTTAATTATCATAGATTAAGGACTGAATTCTGGTCAGTTTGAGGGTTTATATGTAATTTTTGGATTTAAATTGGATTTATTACAATTTTTAGAAGTTTTAAAGGCTTAATTAAGGGTTTAAGACTTAGAAAATTAATTAGGGGACCTAATGACCTCAAAAATTAATGAAAATTTCTCTAGGGGCTGAGGATGTCACTAAGTTCAAATGTTCAAAGTTTCAACTCAAAGGGAGGTGAATCCTAATTATTGAAATTTTTCTAAGTTTTCTATACATGGGTCCTTAATTATTGTCCTTAATCATGTCACTAGTTTTGAATAGGTTCAAATCAAAGTTCCTCTAACCCTTTGAATAAGCATGACATACATACACAATAGCAAACAAGCAAGTCCTTAGATCTAGGAGAACCTAGACTAGGTGGTGTGTGCACCTTAAGCATGCAATTAACTAATTAACATAATTAAGACAAAATTAGTGAATAATCAAGAAATGATTATTCACTAATCATCCCCTTCATTTCTATTCAAACATGCTCAATCAATATTTAAGATCTCAAGTGACTTCTCAAATATTTAAAGATTTAAATATGTATAGCCTCAAAATAGTATTCAAATGTATAAATATATAAATGTATATATATATAAGTATATATATTATAAAATAATTGAAAATATTATTAAAGTAACTTTGAGGGGTTGAAAGACCCACTGATCTCCAATGAAGTTTGATAATAAAAAAAAAAAAATAATTTTCAAAATATTCAATCATTTAGTCAAATATTAATAAATTATTAAACTACTCAAATAATTCCAATTAATATCAAAAACTACTCAAATAATTTTGAAAATTTTCCTGGAGGTCAGTGACACACTCAAAGACATGCATGCCAAGTTTCATATAAAAATAACTTATATATAATTAATTAAAAATAAAATATAGTTCTCTGTATTTCTTAAATTACTAATAAAATAATAACCAAAACAATTTGATTTTATTTTTAAAATAAACTAGATGAAATTCTGAACAATTTGATATATTATACTTATTTTTTGGATTTATATTTGATTTAATATCATTTTTTGAAGTTCTGCTAATAAAATAGGATTTAAAATGATTTTTTTTTAATAAAAGGCGGCGCGGCAGGACAGATGGCGCGATCGTATTCGCGGGCTCGAAACCGCGTGACGGCGGGGGACACGCGTCGGCCGCGGGCCGCTTCACGCGGTTTTCACTTAACCACGTCAGCGGCGCGTGGCAGCCGTTGGATCACGGCGAGTCTGATCCAACGGATGAGATCAAATCCCGCGGTTGATCTCTGCGGGACGAGATCAGACGGTGGGATCTGATTCCGCGGTCTCTGATCAGAGGGCTCAGATGTCGCCGGACGGCTGATCGAACGACAGATCGAACGCGCGGTCGGATCAGACCGCGGGAGGGCTCGATCTGGACCGTTGATCGAACGATCAACGGTCCAGAAAACGTACACTCACCGGAAACCGTGAGTGACGCCCTAGAAATTTTCTTTTGCCTCGTTCTCTCGATCGGATCGATCATTTTACTTGAAATTTTAAACACATGGAGTAGAGATGAACAGAAATGATGGGGAATATATCGTTTTAGCTAAAACCCTAACATCATAAAGCTATTTAAATCTAACTAATGTGACCTAGATCTAGGGTTTTAGGGAGTTATACCGTTAGATCTTCGAAATTTTCTGGATGGTTGAGCTTGTAGATTGTCCAAGTGAAGATTCCCAGCGAAAATCCAAGCTCGAACGCGTCTGGATCGGCTGCTACGGGCTTGAGACGGTCTAGGTGGTGGGTTCGCCGGAGAACTCGCCGCCGGTGACGTGCAACCACTTGGGTTTGTAGTGGGGAGGTAGAGGAAGCTCTGGAGGTTCGAAACGAACTGAGAGCTCGGTCTGGGAGGCTAGGGTTGGTGAGAGAAGCTGCCTTGATCAATTAACCTCAAAAGGTGCCTTTCTCCCTATTCAAACGGGCTGGGCTAGATTGGACGGCTAGGATTGATGCAGGGGCTCTCCAGATGATGCCACCTCTCCCTGGGAAAGCTGGAAGGCTGCGGAAAGGGCTGGGCAAGCCTTGCTTCTATTGGATGGGCTTGGGATGAGTGGAGGAAACATTGCCTAAAATTGCCTAAACCAACCCCTTAGAGCAGTTTAAACAGGGGTAATCAGAGAAATAAAGCAAAAAGGGGAGTTTAGGCATGTGGTATAGGGGGGAAAAGGGTTCTTTTTAGGGCTTTGACCATGAGAAAAGGGTTTTAAGGGAGTGTTGACCATTTTGACCAGTCAACTGGTCAATGGGTGCTGACATGGCATAGGAGGGGTCAAGGCTACAGGTTGGAGAAGCTCCAAGCCTAAACTCACACTCTTTGAGGTCAAAATGGGAGGTTTGACCAATTCAAAGAGGGATTTAAGGCTTTGTTGACTTGATTTGACCAGTCAACCAAGTCAAAATTGGTGATGTGGCACTTGAGGAGGTGGAGGAATACTTGGAATGGTTTAATCAAGGGTCAAGAGTTCAAAGTCAAAGCTAGAAGGGATGGGAGCAAATGCCATCACAAATTTGACCAAGGATTGAGGGTTGACTCAGTCAAACCAAGTTGGGTTGAGCTCAAAATGGGTTTAGAAATGTTCAAGGCTTTGAATAGAATGATTTTGAGGGTTTGAAGATATTGACGTGGTTAAATAGGTTGAAATGGTTCATTTGAAACCTTAAGGATCCATTGGGTCAAACCATGTTGACTGAGTCAACTAGGTTGACCCAGTGGGTAAGTCTGGGCTGGACAGGTTTGAAAAGACATTTGAAGAACATTGAGGGTGGTTCCTGGGTCTGGGGAGGTCAAATTGATCAAAATCCCTATTTGAGTCCCTAAGGGCCTGTTTGGTCAACCTGGGTTGACTTGGTCAACCAGGTTGACCCAGGGTCTGGGTTTGGGCTCAACAGGTTTGAAATGATATTTTGAGGTCAATGGAAGTGGTTGGGTGACTTAAAGAGGTCATTTGGGTCAAAACACATGTTTGGACCCTTAAAGGGCCTCTTGGGTCAAACCAGTTGACTTGGTCAACCAGGTTGACTCAAGGGTTGGAAATGGGTTCAAAAGATTTGAAATGACATTTGAAATTTGTCAAAGGTGGTTGCATCCCATTTGGAGCTCATTTGGTTTGAAATCCCTATTTGAGCCCCATAGGGGTGTTTTGGTCAATTTTGACCTATTGGTCAACTAAGGTCAAAAAGGGTTTGAAAAATGCAGTTTACTGCTCAATGGGTTAAAATCAAGGGTCTGGAAGTGATTGGAGGCTTGGATAAGGGTTCCAAGGTCAAGATCTCAAAGGGGTTAGGCTCAGTGGCATAGGCTGTAAATATTTGAAGGTTTTACAGCCTTTGAATTTTAATTCAGATTCTGGGGTTAGAGACTTCAGAATGAGTTCAAAATTGGAGGGTAGCCTTTAGAGACATGTCTTATCACTTTGCAAGTGATAGACCCTGAATCAGAGGCCATTTGACTGGGTTTTGAAATGTTTGAAAAATCTCTGAAAAGGGTGTTTAGGACAGGGCCTTAAGACTTTGAATCTGAGTTTAAACTTCTGGATTTGGAATGGATTTTAAGTTTGAATGATTAGTATTGAAGTATCCAAATCATTTACAATCATGTGATGATTGTTAATGAATGGATGAGATCAGAGCTAGATTGAAGTTTGGATCAATGTCTAAGCTGAAGGTTGGATTGTCAAATTGATTGGATCAAGGTTTGGATAAGTTTGAAATTTGAATTAACTTGGATTTGAATTGGATAGAGTTTGAGATTCAAAATGATCAGATAGAAATCAAATGAAATTGGAGTTGGTTAAATATAGGAATTGATTTAAAATTGAGGTGATCAAAGGTGGAGGTTGATTTGAAGTTGGAGTGACCCTAAGATCTAGGATTTAAAGGAATCCTAGCTCTAGAATAAGCTCTAAGGTCTAGTTCTAGGAAAGATCCTAAGTCTAGAGTGGATCCTAGAGTCTAGGATTAAATTTAGAATCTGGAAGGGTCTTAGTGACCTCATACAAAAAATGAGGTCAACAAATGGACCCCCAATGTGTGTGGTAGAAGGACTTCTGCTGCACACATTGGTGTTGACCGAATGGAAGTAGATCTTGAGAATGGAGGGGAGATCGTCTCCCAACCTCAAACTATGCTAATGAAAAGCTTACACCTATTGGATAAGGAAAACTGGTAAAACCAAGGTAGGGAATATCTAACCTTGGGTCTAAGGAAGGGCATCACCCAACCTAGTCTACAGGATGCTGATAGAAGACTTACTCAAGTAGACAAGAACTAGAGAAACCAAGGTAGGGAATACCTAGCCTTGAGTCAGCCTATAGGATGCTGATATACTAGACTTACTCCAAATAGGCAAATAAACTGGAAACCAAAGTCTACCTAGGAACATCACCCAACCTTAGGTCTACAGGATGCTTAGACTTACTCCTAGCCTATAGACGGATCAACTGGAAACCAAGGTAGGGAATACCTAGCCTTGGGTCTAAGGAAGGGCATCACCCAACTTACTCTATAGGATGCAAATAAAAGACTTACTCCAAATAGCCAAATTAACTGGAAACCAAAGTAGGGAATACCTAGCTTTGGGTCTAGGAAGGGCATCACCCAACCTTAGGTCTACAGGATGCTGATAGAAGACTTACTCCTAGTAGACGGATCACTGAAACCAAGGTAGGGAATACCTAGCCTTGGGTCTAAGGAAGGGCATCACCCAACCTGGCCTATAGGATGCTGATAGAAGACTTACTCCAAATAGGCAAATTAACTGAAACAAAGTAGGGAATACCTAGCTTTGGGTCTAAGGAAGGCATCACCAACCTTAGGTCTACAGGATGCTGATAGAAGACTTACTCCTAGTAGCGATCAACTGGAAACAAGGTAGGATACTAGCCTAGCCTTGGGTCTAAGGAAGGCATCACCCAACCTTAGGCCTATAGGATGCTGATAGAAGACTAAATAGGCAAATAACTGGAACCAAAGTAGGGAATACCTAGCTTTGGGTCTAAGGAAGGGCATCACCCAACCTTAGGTCTACAGGATGCTGATAGAAGACTTACTCCTAGTAGACGGATCAACTGGAAACCAAGGTAGGGAATACCTAGCCTTGGGTCTAAGGAAGGGCATCACCCAACCTTAGGCCTATAGGATGCTGATAGAAGACTTACTCCAAATAGGCAAATTAACTGGAAACCAAAGTAGGGAATACCTAGCTTTGGGTCTAAGGAAGGGCATCACCAACCTTAGGTCTACAGGATGCTGATAGAAGACTTACTCCTAGTAGACGGATCCTGAAACCAAGGTAGGGAATACCTAGCCTTGGGTCTAAGGAAGGGCATCACCCAACCTTAGGCCTATAGGATGCTGATAGAAGACTACTCCAAATAGGCAAATTAACTGAAACAAGTAGGAATACTAGCTTTGGGTCTAAGGAAGCATCACCCAACCTTAGGTCTACAGGATGCTGATAGAAGACTTACTCCTAGTAGACGGATCAACTGGAACCAAGGAGGGAATACCTAGCCTTGGGTCTAAGGAAGGGCATCACCAACCTTAGGCCCTATAGGATGCTGATAGAAGACTTAACTCCAAATAGGCATTAACTGGAAACCAAATAGGAATACCTAGCTTGGTCTAGGAGGGCATCACCCAACTTAGGTTACAGGATGCTGATAGAAGACTTACTCCTAGTAGACGGATCAACTGGGAAACCAAGGTGGGAATACCTAGCCTTGGTCTAAGGAAGGCATCACCAAACTTAGGCCTATAGGATGCTGCAAATAGCAAAACCAAAAGACTTACGTACTCCATCAATAGGCTGATAGAAGACTTACAAAGTAGGGAATCCTAGCTTTGGGTAGAGGTCTACAGGATGGATCAACTGGAAACCAGAGGTCAACCTAGCAAGGTCTAAGGAAGGGCATCACCCAACCTTAGGCCTATAGGATGCTGATAGAAGACTACTCCAAATAGGCAAATTAACTGGAAAACTAGGATGGTGCCCAGAAGGGCGTACTCCATCACTAGCGAATGGGAATCAGGATGGTGCCACGAAGGCGTACTCCACCTCTAATCTCCGGGTGAAATGCCAGGGTGGTGCACAGAGGACGTACTCCACCACTAGCGGGTCTAATCTAAGGGAAGGAAGGACCTAACCTTAAGGAAAAGGCGAAAGAGCGTTAAAAACTTAACTTAAAAAAAAGGTAGAATCAAGCTATAAAATCAAGAAAAGAAAGTTTTATTGATTGATAAAATGAGCTACATCAAGCATAGTATTTCTTAAGGAAACGCCCATAACAGGTAGCATTGGGTGGTTCCCTTTACAATCTACTAACTGATACGAGGCCTCCTTCGTAGACAGTCTCTATAACGAAGGGTCCTTCCCATGTAGGTTCAAATTTGCCTCCCAACTTTCGATGGGCCAAGATAGGCCTCCGAAGGACCAAAACCAAGTCTCCCGCTTGGACGGTCCTAGGTCGCACTAACTTATCATGGGCTTGAACCATACGGGATTATACAACTCTAAACTTTGTTGAGCTTGGAGACGTCGCTCTTCAAGGCCTTCGAGTTCTTCCAATCGTAGTCTTGCATTTTGTTCATTGGTAAATTTGATTCTGAACTGCAATTCTAAGCGAAGGGATTTGTATTTCCAAGGAGAACAGCCTCAGATCCATACACTAGTGCAAACGGGGTGGATTGGGTCGGTGTTCTATAAGTGTACGATAAGCCACAGAGCTTCCACCAACCGATCATCCCACTGCCGTTTGTTATCATCAAGGGGTCTTTTTGACAATTTGCACCAAGGTTTTGTTGAAGGCCTCGGCCAATCCATTCGCCCGAGGGTAATAGATCGTCGAATATCTCCAATCAATATATATTGCGCCTTACAAAACTATTGATTTTTGTAGACTTGAACGCGGACCATTATCGGATATGATTCTGCGGGGTACGCCGAATCGATATACAATATGGTCACGAAAGAATTTTAAGACATGGTGTGATGTTACGTTTCGTAGGGAATTGCTTCCGCCCATTTTGAAAAGTAATCAGTTGCAGCTAATATGAAACGATGACCTCCGCGGAGGGAGGGTCAATCGGCCCAATGATATCCGTGCCCCAACTTTCAAAGGGCCACGAGGCTATCGTAGGGTGTAACACATTAGCGGCTGATGTAAAACCACACCATGGACCTGACATTGATGACAGTGCTTTGCAGTATTCATGCAATCGTCAATCATCGTAGGCCAATAGTATCCAAGTCTTTTAATCTTAATTTCATTTTTGGACCGATTGATGAGCACCGCACAGTCCTGAATGAACTTCATTAACAATTTTCTGGGCTTCTCGCTTGTTCAGCAGCGCAGCCACATGTGATCAAAGGACCGACGGTACAACAGATCGTTAACTAGTGCATATGATAGGGCACGTTTCTTAATCTGGTTGGAGAGTGATTTTATCCTGGGGAAGCTTCCCTTCTTTAAGGTAATCGACTAAGGGTCGTCTCCAATCGCCTTCTTCGTCAATCGTCGAAGAGGCAGAAAGGATCCGAAGGGGAGTCTTACTAATATGTTCCAAGTCTATAAGGGAGAGAGTCATACGACCCTGTATCTCTATAGGGATGGAATCCTCCTCAGGACATGCAAATTCTTTGCAAGTTTTGCTAAGGCATCCGCCGCAGAATTGCTTCCACGGGGAACCCTATACAAAGTAGCAATGGGAATTTGTTCCAACAAGTGAAGTGGTACTGGTGATATTTAGGAGATTCGGATTCAGACTTTATAAGTTCCGGCGACTTGGTTAATAACTAGTTGGGAATCTCCAAAGATCTTGATCTCTTTAATCTCCATTAGAATTGCAAGTTCCAAACCAGTTATCAGAGCTTCGTATCAGCTTCGTTGTTTGTGCAAGGCTCGATAAAGTGGTAGGAAAAATGCATCATTCCTTTTTCTGGTGTAATAAAAATTAAAACCGACTCCAGCCTTTCCAGGAATTACAGATTGTTGGGTCGCAATCCTACGACGAGGATGCTGCCCCATCAAAATATAATCCCAGATGGCCTCGCCAGATTCCCCCAAACTCATGATTTGTTCGCGGGGGTGTAAGTCATCGTTTCAGAGGAGAATCTGCCGCAGCGGGTGTGCTGCCAGAAAAATCGGCGACAGCCTGTCCTTTCACAGCACGAAGGAGAGTGAAAGTAATCTCAAATTGCAACACTATCATAGACCAACGAGCTAGACGTCCTGACAAAGTAGGTCGGGTCATAAGATATTGCAAGGATTAACTTTTGAAATCAAACTAATTGAGTGAGAAAGCATGTAATGCCTTAGTTTCTGAGCTGCAAAAACCAGAGCAAGACAATGCTTCTCAATTGACGGGTATCGAATTTCAGTAGGAAGGAGTCTTCGACTAAGGTAGTAGAGAGCATTCTCTTTTCCCTCGTCGTTAACTTGAGCCAACAGAGCACCTAAAGACTCATCTAGAGCTGCGGTGTAGAGGATTAATGGCTTTCCGGGAATCGGAGCTGCCAAGACTGGCGGGTTAGACAGGTATTGTTTGATATCATCAAAAGCATTTTGACACTTCTCGCCCCATACGAATTTAGTATCCTTTTTCGCAAGGACAGAAAAGGGTTGACATCTCCCGGAAAGATTAGAAATAAACCTCCTTATATATGCCAATCTACCTTGTAGAGACCTTAATTGAGTAAGGCTCTTAGGGGATGGCATATCTAAGATGGCTTCAATTTTAGCAGGATCTATCTCGATTCCGCGGTGCCTCACTACGAATCCTAAGAATTTTCCCGAAGCGACGCCGAAGGCGCACTTCAAGGGGTTCATTTTCAAATCGTAGCGGCGCAACCGTTCGAAAACAACTCTTAAGTCATGCAGGTGAGCCTCTTTAACCTTGCTCTTGACAACTAAATCATCAATATAACATCAACTTGATTATGAATTAAGTCGTCAAAGATACGGGTCATGGCCCGTTGGTAGGTTGCTCCGGCATTCTTTAGGCCGAATGGCATTACCTTATAACAAAAGATTCCAATAGGGGTTCTGAACGCCGTATTTCTCTCATCTTCAGGGGCCATCTTGATTTGGTTATAACCCGACGAGCCATCCATGAAGGAGAAAATAGCATGTGAGGAGGCAATGTCCACCATGAGTTCTGGTATTGGTAAAGGGAACTCATCCTTAGGGCATGCCTTATTCAGATCCCTATAGTCGACACAAATCCGAATCTGACCATTTTTCTTCCGAACTGGCACGACGCTGGCCACCCAAGAGGGGTATTGTTCCTCTCGAATGAATCCGGCCTCCGCCAATTTCTTAACTTCAGAAACGACTTGTTGCTCAATCTCTAAGCGCATGCGTCGAGGAGCTTGTTTAACAGGGATGGCATCATGCCGAACCCCAAGTTTGTGAACTGCTACCTCAGCAGGCAAACCTGGCATTTCGTCATATCCCAGGCAAAGCAATCCCTAAACTCGAATAACAACTGGATTAAGTCTTGAGTTTCACCCTCGCTTAACAAAGTACTTATAAAAATCGGACGGGGGTCATCATCGTTTCCCAAGTTAATTTCTCTTAACTCATCGACTGTCGACTTAATTTCCTCTTCAAATTCAGGGGTGCATCCCGAACTTGAAGATCATCGGGATCGTCTAAAGTCTCCAAACAGAGTCCATCCAAAGGACAAGGAGGATCTGTAGGGACATTTGGAGAATCGAGATGGTAAGTTATCATTAGGCAATACTCATCATCATCAAATGAACTAACGGTCCCAAAGCCAATACCACTTGTTGGATTTTTATTTATTTTTGTTCGCCAAATATTCTCGTGGTATCTAGCTTGACCCTTAGTCCATCGGTATGGTACAGAACCTTTAGAAAAAGTATTTTTTACACAAACAGGGAAGTAGCCGAAAGGTAATTCCATTAATTCATTAAAATCTGCCTCCTCAAGGGTTACATCACCTTCGTCCCTTGCGGAGGAGGAGCCAGGAAAGAATTTCTGGACTTTCTTAACTTCACCATCCAAGTTGGGGGCCACTTTGACTTCTAACCCTACAACCCTGCCTGCCGACAGTGGGGTCAGAGAAAGGGCCTCAATCCTTCTAGTGAGCTTTTCATACATTGTTAATTCAGGCTCGTCACTTTTAACTTTTGAAATATCTACCTCAGGGTCACTGTCCTGGTCTAAGGTGAGATCAAATTTTGGAGGAGTATTTATGCTTTGATAATCGAGAGAGAGGGCAGCACCTTGACTTTCTAGTTCACTATCGGAATCTGATTCCAAATCAATGTATACGGGTGCTGCTCTCCTGTCTAATGAAGCGCGGCCTCGACCTCGTGCCCTTAAAGCCATCCTCCCACCTCTTTGAGGTAATGTGCTTGGAGGTCTAAGGACAACAATATCAGAGTCGTCTTCACTACTCGATTGAATCATTTCTTGATTGATATTCTTATCTTTTTCTTTCTTTTGGTTGAATTTTTGTTCAACCATTTTCTCCTCAAATTTGATCTCTAATTTAGAACGGGACGAGGACCCTTTTGGTACGAAATATGCAGCATCTTCGTAGATCCCAATTTCTTGAATCGAGAATGGTTGCAAATCACCCTTAATCACATGTTCAATGCCATCTCGTTGATACTTAATGCATTGGTGTAGGGTAGATGGAACCATTCTATATTCGTGAATCCAAGGTCTACCTAGAAGTGCGTTAAAGGACGTAGTCGAATCAATTATATGAAATTTAGCTTCAGTTTTTAAACCTCCTATTTCTAGGAGTAGAGTGATCGAACCTAAAGCTCTCTCGCCCTTCTCGTTGAACCCACGAAGCACCAACCTGTCGGTTGAAAGCTTGCTAGTATCAACTCTGAGATAAGCAAGGGTCTTTATGTTCATCACGTTGACCGATGCACCCGGATCAACAAGGACTCTTGATAACTTGAAATTTCCCACATCTACAGTAATGTAGAGGGGACGATTGTGGTCAGCAGTTCTCAAGAGTAAATCTTCGTCTGAAAAGGTAACCCCAGGGACCTCTTTGAAGTAGAGAGCCTCACCTTCTGAAGTTGCAGCCAACTGTGTTAAGCAAATCTCGGGATCGAGAAGTGCTTTAATTAAAGACTCCCTCATTTCTTTGGAAAGAAGGAGGGCGTCATAAATACTTAATTTTGCTGGCAACTTCCTAAGGTGGGCTAGAACATTATAATCAACCTTAGGAACGACAGACTCGAAACCCGGAGGAATTAAAGGAGATTCTGGTTGTTGAGGGGAATCCGGACTTAAAATTTCGAATGAAGGTTGCTTGCCTTTATCCTGAGGGGGCATCCTAGGGGGTAAGACTTTACCGCCACGGAGTTGCACCTGCTCGATGTCTTCGGGCGGGCAAACTAGAGCAGTGTCTACACACACCATAGGTGTCGGATCATCATTTTCTGAAAGCGAGTCAGAATCTGAAAGTTCTATCAAGATAGGATTTCCTTGGAAATTAATTTGAGGGAAATCACTTTCTGATAAAGCTTCAAATTCGACCTCTTCTTGAATAGTCGATTCAGTGAGGTTGGTTTGATTAACCTCAATATTTGGTTCATTAGGAGTTTGATTCAAAGCAGGAGAGTCATCAATTTGCATTTGAGATTCATGGTTAATCATCAAGACAGAAGTAGAAGGATGTTTTTATTCATCTTTTGACCCTTCGCCTTTGATGGGGCAAAGTAAAAGTCAGATAACAAAAGAGGGGAAAGGGTTTTAACACCACCATCCGCCATTCTAATACATCTCTCATCTACACACTTCCTCTCTACAAAATCAGATTTCTTTTTTTACATTTTTCTCAGTAGTTCCTAAGACTACTGGAGAGGGAAGTGGCTCAACATCCTTCTGCGAAGCGTCCAGGTCAACCTTCCACACCGGGGCCTGGGCTATCGTAGTCAGCTGTTGAGAAAGATGAAAAGACTTGTTAATCGACTTTTTAAGTGCCCGGGACAAAGCAATGTCCCAACCATCTTCAACAAAACAAGGAGAGTTAAGAGGATTACCTGAAATGGTCTTAATTGAAGCCTTTTCTGGATCGACCAAGTATTCCTTAGGTATTATGATGTTACCTTGGGTGTAGTTCCTCTCAAGCCAATCTTTGAACACAACGCAGTCCTCAAGAGGGTGACTAAGCATCCTGTGGTAGGGGCAGTACTTGGGATCATCTTTCTTGCTCTCATCCTCAGGCCTTCTAGCCTCTGGCAACTGGAAATCCGGTTTCTTTAACAGACTCCTAAGATCTTCTTAACTGACTCCCTTTTAAATGGATAAGGTTTTGCCAATCTCTCTCTAAAAGGGATGAAAGAGGGATCTCTAGTATGTTGAGGAACTATCTGAAAGGGCTGCTTCTGAGGCGGCTGTGGTGGAAGTGGAGTGCTAGGCTGACTAACCATTGGCCTCTTTCCTTTATCTACTGCTGAGACCACAGCTTTCTTTTCAAATGTCTTTACCAGTTTTGGACCCTTCCTTTCTTCAGACTGCTCTCGTAAGAATGGCATCCTAGGAGCCTCTTCCTGCAAATTGCTAGCCTTATTAAGAAGTTTCTCAAAAGTTTTAATAGTGAAACCCTTCAGGAGAAAAGCAACAGGACCGTGGATATTCTTCAACAGAATCTCCACAGCATGTTGTTCTTGCAACTGGGGTTCACACTTCATCGAGAGGTTTCGCCACCTCAAGATGTACTCAACTAGAGACTCTCCCGGCTTTTGCTTTTCAACCACGAGATCGCCCACGGTGGTGCGTTGTTGCGCTCCAGAAAATCTCTTAAGAAAGAGGTTTTCTAGGTCGCTAAAGGTTCTTACTGAACCGTTGGGCAGATCGGCGTACCATTCAAAAGCAATGCCAGATAGACTACTTACAAATTGGCGAAATAGTAGAGCATCTGACCCTCCTGCATTGCAACAGCTTGCTCGGAAGTGGGCCAGATGCTGTCTCGGATTTTCAATTCCGGTGAAAACTTTAAAAGTTGGTGGCACAAAGCCCTTTGGATAAGGAACTAGGTCATATTCCTCGGGGTAGGGTCTACCCTTTGCAATAGACACAGTTCCTTGAGCATGGGCTAAGGCCTCCCTTACCTGGTCCTCAATTAACTGCTTGATATCCTTCTGAGGTGGGATCGGAGGAATGGTGGAAACTGTAGGGTGAACTGGAGGTGTCTCTACTGGACAAGGGAGAGTCGCAGGTGGTGACTCGAGAGGTCTGGATTTAAGCTCTGCCCTTTTGGCCTTTTCTGTGAGCTCTCGAGCTGATTGGTGAATCACAAAAGACTCTTGCTGTGATTTGTCCAACTTTTCTTGCATTTCTCTAACTTGTGACATCATGGTAGCAAGCTGAGTCTCCAAGTTCTTTATATGTTCTTCATCTCTATCTTTCACAGACTCATCTGATTCTGACTCAACAGCATGCGGATCATCATCTTTAACAAATCGGCGTTTGCTGGGCTCAGCTTCTTTATTAGACCCTCTAGTCTCAACCACATGAATGCCTCCAACATAATCATCTTCATTTCCAAGGAGATCATCCATATCAGGGTCAAAAGAAGCCATTCCTTCTTTGTTCAACAAGATGTTTCTTATTTCTTGAACTACCTCCTCGACCGGTCTATCCCCAATTGATTTAGGGTCAGGGGTAAGTATCCTTTATACTCAGCCATATCAAACAACTCTTCAGAATCCATAAGGGCAATGATTTCTGTAAGTTTTGGATTAGGATCTGGTTGAGACTTTGTATCTGGCTCATCTTCCATTTCTAAATCCTGGTCAACTCTCTCCTCTTCGACTATCCCAAAGCTGGTAGTCAGAAGAGTGGCATCCTCTACAGGGAGAGGGACATATTCCTCAGGGAAGTAGGAGCTTGTAAAGTGATAGTTCCCACATCCGGTAAGGTAAGGTCCTCAGACACCTGACTAAGGGGCCTAGGAATGACACTCGGACTTTGGGATCATCAACTGGGGTAGCAGGAACGGTAACTATTGGATCCGGAGTCAAACTGGCCGTGGCAAGACTATCAACCGTAACAACTGGGGTACTAGCCTGAACATCCATCAACTCAACTGAACTCGGAGCGGGGTTGGCTGAAACTCGTTGGAGCTGCAGAATGAACTTAGAAGTTCTAGGAGGTGGTGGCAGACTCTCCAACTTAGTTCTCTTTGGCACATATCTCCTCAGGAGATTTGTCTTTTTCCTTTAAGATCCACAGACTTTTGAACTTCAACCCCCTTTGGTTTGACAATCACTGAGGCCAATCTCACAGGTTTATGTGGGGGTACCGGGGTCTACCAGTAAATGGCGGCCTCTCTCGGACCCAGTCAACACAATACCCTCTGTTTGAGAGGACAGAGGGCGTGGCACCCAGTGATATCCATCAACCAGCACCGAAGTAGCAGGCTGTCTAGCATACTTCTTATTCTTCCTAACGAATTGAGGGGTTAAATTCTTTGCTTCAGATGCTTCTTCCTTCAATACTTCTTTTTGGAAGCGATGTGAGATCACTCCCTTTAACTGTTTCACATATTCCTCTTTAGTCTGTCCGGTCTGTGCAGCGCAGGTGTGAATTATATTTCTCAAAGTTCTTGTCTTTTGAAGATGTTTTTCTTTCTGAGTCTTCTTGGTCGAGTAGTCGACCGGGCATGGTGGAGAACGGGCTATCCTAGCTATCCTCTCCTCCCCTTGAGCTGAAGCCAAGGGGTAAAAGCGACTTCCCTTTAGGAGGGGAGAGGAAGCAGGAATAGGTAGTTCCTCAACAGCCTCAGGTTCTACTTGGGCCAAGGTCTTAAAAGGTAGGACTCTCTTAGCCTTAGAGATTTTCTTCCTAAGTCTCCTCAAATAATTCTTCTTCTGATTCTTAGTGGTGAATCTAAGTCCAGAACTAGACCCTTCTTCAAAGACAGACTTAATTTCAGTGGAAGGCTCAACAACTGGTTCAGGCTGTTCCTGATCATCACTGACTACTGGCAAGGTGGGTGCAGATCCCACAATTAACTCAACTACTGGGGAGTTTCCTTACTGGCATCCAGGCTCACAATTTGGTGTCCATCCATAGAGAGCTCTAGAGTACTGAATCCCATTCCAAAAATAACAGTGCTCCCTTGGTCATTAACAGTTGAGGACAACTCTCGGTCAAAAGAGAAAATCAGTTGGCCAGCCATTTGAAATTTTCTGAAAGTTAAAGAAAATGATTGAAATTAGATTTTTTGAAAAGAGTAGTAGAAAGTATTTTATTATTATTTTTTTGAAAGTATGACATATATTAGCCCACAGGAAATCGTATGGGGTAACATATGTCAACTTGGAGTTTAAGAAAATTTTGAAGAAATTTTGAGAATTTGAAATGGGTTCTCTTACGAATTCCAAAACACAACGGACAGAGTTTCCCCTTGCCCGAAGGCTTATGGAATTGTGAGAAAGCCCAAGTAAAAGGATAGTTTAACCCTCCCCACCCTTAGAAATCAAAGGGGAATGAGGGGGTTAAAACTAACAAGTTTGGAATGAAATCAAAAATTTTGAATGCTTTTCAATTTTAAGGATTTATATGTTGAATGAAAATTTATCGACCATAAATCCATAAAATTAAAAAGGATATCCAGAGATCTGATTTGACACTGTCGCCTCACAGGCTGTGCTGGGGCAGAAGGTCAAAATCAGAACGAAAATCAAATTTAGAGGTGAAACCTCTCTTTTAATATTTTGTTATTATTTTAGATGTTGGCCACACTAACCCAAGGAAGAAATGAGCAAGGGACCAACGGAAGAAAGGTAGTTAAGACTACCGATGAAACAAATTTTGCCATTATTAAAGATGGAGAGAGAGATTTGTCCCACCGGGCGTGCCATTTTTTGTTGGTGGAATTTTGGAAAACATGTTTTGAAAATATTAGTTTTCTTTGGGATTTTAAGATTAAGGTTAAGTTCTAATTCTAAGGTCGAATCGACTCGTTAGAAAGAGTATATCACCCCGAAGGACGAAAATAAACTTTCATAACGGTGTTCAGACTTAGAATTATGAAATCCATCTTGAATATTGTGAGCGGATGCTAAAGAGAAATTCATATGACCCCGAAGGGTCAAAATGAGGTTCAACTGAATATCCAGCTACAATATTCAAGAAGTGTGATCGTTAGGTTCACATCCAAAGCCTTATCGAAAGAAAGATGTATCTCCCCGAAGGGAGAAAATATCATTCGATGATAATTCTTTGAATATGATAATAATGATCACTAATATTTAAATTTTCCCAAAGAAATCCAATTAAGTTTTGAAAAATCATTTTTTAAAATCAGGTGTGTGTGGTTCTAAATCTCCTACGAGCGCAAGCCCTCGTAGTTAATTACATCGTAGGGAGATAAAATCTCCTACGAAAACTCTCGATTAAAATAATGGCAGAATTTTGTTTAGAATTTCTAGGAGTGATATCAAAGTATGAATAGAACTATTGGAAAATCAAAAGGGAATGGATCAAAATTGAGCAGTTATTAACGGAGTTAAAGGATGAGAGGTAGGGGACACTTTGAGATTCCAGAACCATCCGGAAATGTCCCAACTTAATCTAAGTGTTGGGCTTTATGTTTTGGACTTGAAATGATATTTAATTAGAGTTGAGCATTTTATTAGAAATTTGGGATTAGATTCCCGAAGTTTGGGGTCTTATAATCAAAGATCTGCCCCGGAACCTAAATCTATTTTGGACACTGGACCACAGTCGTCCGATCCTAACTAATGCAGTGCAAGATCTGGACTTACCCCGGCCTGGATTGGGGAGCCAGCTAACCACCTAATCGATTTAAAATACATGAATCCGGTCTTTTATGAAAGAGTGGTAGGGACGTTATAATTAAAGTTTTGGGGAATTGGGGCCGACATCTAGAGATTCTCCTAATTGGCCCCTTTGACTTATGTTGGGTGCTAAAATGCTAAGGACTATGAAATTAAAATTTTGACTCTTTAATTTGTATCTAATGCAATGCATGCTGGTTAACAACCTCAAATCAAATATGCTTGAAATTTTTAAAAACAGGCTTATAAAATAATTTTTTAGAAGACTGGACTTCCCCAGGTCCGGCACCTCGTCCTCATAGGTCAGACTATCCGGACTCTACCCGCAGGCGGGGAAGGGTCTAAAACAAGGAAAGAGTAATGCAAAAATATGCATGCGACCCCGGGGTCGATCCCCGGCTAATTCCCTAGATTCGTTATCTTTCTATGTTATTTAGACTCACTAAAATTTTAGACTTTTAAATTATGAGTAGAAAAACTTTCACACCCTCACGAGCCTCACGTATCCAGGCGAAAACAAAGAGCGGCATGCAATCGCCAAAAAACTAGTAAAAGCAAGTAATCCTAAAGGCAATCATTTCAACACATCAAATATAAATGATTAATTAATAAATGTCCATAGGCAAAGTTGCCTTGCTTATTACAAACCAGAATATTACAGAAAGTAAAGTGGCCGGGCACCACTGACAACAACCCGGATTCTAAGCCTAGTAATGACGCAAGTTATTTTGAGTGGGATACTCTCAATCTTCAAATCTTCAAATCTTCAATCTCATTCTTCTTTGGACTCCTTTTCTTCAATCTTCTTGGAATCTTCGTAGCAGATTACCCAAATGGATAAGAGGGCACTTCCCTCAAGGGGAAGGCCACTCTTTCCTCTTTGGGTAAGGAAGAGGTATGATCCAAATTTGGATTTCCAAATGGAAAAGGAGTGTTCCCCAAAGGGGTATCCTTTCCTCTTTGGAATCCAAGCTTTGGATCTATGTATCCCAACTCAAACTTAACTTTCACAACACTTAACACTTCATACAAATTACATTTATATCAAAATAAAAATCTAGACTCACCTGCAGGGTTATCCTAAGCAATTAATATATAAAAAGCAGTTATTCCAAGCAGTTGTATATGAGCAGAAAAGAAAGTAAACACACTGGCCACGCTCTTTTTATTTGGGGGCTTTAGCAGCTGAAGCACCTGTGCAAAGAGTTTATAATATTTATGCATTTTTTGATTTGCCCCCTTTTTTTATTGCCCTGCATGAGCGTGGCCACCTGCAGAAAACTGTGTCAACATCCAGATCGTACCTAACCTAAGGGTAATCTAGTCGCCAAACACATCAATCCATCCACAGAGTACAGAAAAAGTAAGCAGACACAGCAAAGCAATTTCATCCACAACATGCAGTGAAAACTACGAAAAATCCGGCACACAGCAGTAAAGTAAACACCGGCCTACCTAGATCTAGAGTTGGTTGTCCTAGCACATCATCTAAAGTGTGTGAGAAAGGTCGTGTGGCTGGGATAGATCCTAAAGTGGGTGATTAGTTAAAGTTGTCTAAAAGTTTGGATTTGTTAAGGCTTAGAAGGGGATTTAAATTAAAATTTAAATATTAATGAATTAAGAATTTTAATTAAACATATTTTAAAAGTTAATTGATTGCTACCTTTGTTTCACACCGAGGCCGTGAAGTTTATTTCACCTTCCTTGGGGCTAAGCTAATAGCCTCGTAGGCCTGGGTTACCCAGTAGCAATCGGGTTGATTAAGTTATTTAAGTTGGTTGGAATTAAAGGAGTGGATTAATATAAAGAAATGAGTTCATTACTGATTTTAAAAGCTTGATTAATTTAAGTTTGCCATTAATTGATTCGTGGCGTTGTGCCACCAGGCTCGAGGAACCAGCCTCCTTAGGACACTTAGCCCCGCAGCCCGGAGTAGTCCAGCCGATAAACCAAATTAATGTAATTGAATTAGAGATTTTTAGAAAATGTTAAATAATTAAGAATTAATCCATTTTAAGGTTTAACACCCTTAGAATTCATTCGTGGCGTTGTGCCACCAGGCTCGAGGAACAGCCTCCTTAGGACACTTAGCCCCGCAGCCCGGAGTAGTCCAGCCAATAAACTTCAACTTTAGGGTGGTTGTTGTGTTTTGAAGGGTTTGTTAAGTGTTTTAAGAATTAAACCAATATTTTCTGAATTTTAGAATGATTATGAGTTTTATGAATTTTTAGAATATTTTAATGATTTAATTAAGGGGTTGAAAATCGACTTTTTGATTAGTTCAAATTCTGGAATGTTTGTATTTTATTAAAATACTAGACCTTACTACGATCAGTTAGAAGGTAAGTACGTTGAAATCGGATTTTTCTACATTTTATTACGAAGGTTTGAAGTTTTGAACTAGTTTTGACTTAGAGTTGACCGGTTTGTTGACTTTTTAAAATATTGCAGATTTCTGGAGTTTAATATTTTTAATAAATACTAGAGCTTATTAGGAGTTGAATGCAAGTGAGTTTGGTGATTTGGATTTTATTTGAATTAGTTATGAATTATTGAAGTTTGGACATTTTAATGAATTTTAGGAATTTCTTAATTAGAGGGTCTCTATTGTGATTTTGCTTCAAACAACTCCAATCTCTTGAAAACACCTCCAAAGGTCAGGAACAACCTAAGGAGGGATCCCCAAGTGTTTGGGAGATTTTTAGATTTTTATATTATTATTAATAAATTATCTTAATTAAATATTGGTTCTCACTTAAAATTAAATTAGGGTTTAGGTTGCTGTCAAATCAAAGGGCTTTTAATTATCATAGATTAAGGACTGAATTCTGGTCAGTTTGAGGTTTATATGTAATTTTTGGATTTAAATTGGATTTATTACAATTTTTAGAAGTTTTAAAGGCTTAATTAAGGGTTTAAGACTTAGAAAATTAATTAGGGGACCTAATGACCTCAAAAATTAATGAAAATTTCTCTAGGGGCTGAGGATGTCACTAAGTTCAAATGTTCAAAGTTTCAACTCAAGGGAGGTGAATCCTAATTATTGAAATTTTTCTAAGTTTTCTATACATGGGTCCTTAATTATTGTCCTTAATCATGTCACTAGTTTTGAATAGGTTCAAATCAAAGTTCCTCTAACCCTTTGAATAAACATGACATACATACACAATAGCAAACAAGCAAGTCCTTAGATCTAGGAGAACCTAGACTAGGTGGTGTGTGCACCTTAAGCATGCAATTAACTAATTAACATAATTAAGACAAAATTAGTGAATAATCAAGAAATGATTATTCACTAATCATCCCCTTCATTTCTATTCAAACATGCTCAATCAATATTTAAGATCTCAAGTGACTTCCAAATATTTAAAGATTTAAATATGTATAGCCTCAAAATAGTATTCAAAATATAAATATATAAATGTATATATAATATAAGTATATAGTATTATAAAATAATTGAAAATATTATTAAAGTAACTTTGAGGGGTTGAAAGACCCACTGATCTCCATGAAGTTTTGATAATAATAAAAAAAATAATTTTCAAAATATTCAATCATTTAGTCAAATATTAATAAATTATTAAACTACTCAAATAATTCCCATTAATATCAAAAACTACTCAAATAATTTTGAAATTTTTCCTGGAGGTCAGTGACACACTCAAAGACATGCATGCCAAGTTTCATATAAAAATAACTTTATATAATAATTAATTAAAAATAAAAAATAATAACCAAAACAATTTGATTCTCTGTAT